>JAWNNP010001879.1:0-68540 GCA_035044805.1 Leucophenga maculata
TTATATGCCCTCTACTGGTCGAGTTACGTATTGCTCCTGCAATTGGTTGGTAAGCGGGTAAACAAGTTTCAAAATTCATAAAGTATGCTTATACATGATTAGCATTCAAAGTTGGGTCCATATATTAAATTTTGGGATGAGGACTATGAATAATAAATTTAAAATATGGAGAATATACGACAAATTAGTCAGCTAAAGTCTATAAAGTCCCCTTAATTAATATAGTCTCCATATAAACAGTTTCACCTATTCAGTTGGCTCAAATAGAGTTTCTTGTATCGCCTATAGGTCATCTCGCAGTCAAGCATACTCGTCTGCAGTGCTATTAAAATGCGCCGTTGTTAAAGGCCACCCATGACATGTAGATTTTAGTAAATGATTCATGTTTTGTTGTTTGTGTTCAGTTTAAAATATTTGTTGCTCTTGTTGCTGCATGTTTTGTAGGCATTTCCTACAAGTAATACTTGTATCGGCCATGCGTAAATACGTCAACAATAGCAAAAAAATTTGATCCAATATGAATACAAAGTAGTAACATGGAGAATAGCATGCATGGGAATAAAAAAAAATTGTTTCTATAGAAGTAACTGAAGAGTATAGTCTACCACTAGGAGACAAGTTCGCTACTGATACAGCATAATATTGCCAAAATATTTTTGAGTTCTATATTTGCCAATAAAAAATGATAAAAAAAAAACATCTTTTTTCTCCATTTTATAGCACATACTGCTTTGCGAAATCTGTTTGCAGATACGTACGATGCGCGGCACATCTTTATTAAGCGAATCGCGCGTCTCGAATTGCAGCTCCACAGAAGCGTACAATGCTTCTACGTACGTCCATCCGTCTGTCTGTCTGTCTGTCTTTTGTTCATTCAAGCAACATATATGTGTGGGAGCAACAAAATGTTGTTGTTGTTGTTGTTATTGTGTTTATGTTGCTGCAATGCGGCACGCGAACGACATGAGTCGCAATTCACAGCATCAGCAGCAGCAGCAGCAGCCGCAGCAACATCAGCATCAGATGCGCTTGCACCATTTATGGTGTAATAATTTGCAACAGTTTGGCATGAAAGTTGTTAAAAAGAGTAGCTGCCGTGGCTGGTGCAACGCCTGCGCAACAATTGCAACTGCAACAATAATTGACCGAGATCAACAACATTTTGCTCTCCATTTAATGCATTGCATCTATTTTTTTTTTTTGATAAATGATTTGCATAAAGCGTTGACAGTGCTTCGATTTATTGCTTTTATCATTATAACAAATGGCAGCAGCAGCAGAGCATTTAAAACATCGGCTATTGAAGTCGCATTAGAAGCTCGAATGCAATTATTTCTAAACTTTGCCGCTCAAATTACATTTCTGCTGATGATGCTCGGGCTATGATGATTATAATGAAGGATGCTGCTGCTGCTGCTCTTGTGGATGTCGATAATCGACAGCATCAACCCAATAGCAGCAGAGTAGGAGACTACGAAGTTGCAGCCGCTTATTCAATGCGAAGTAGCAGATGTGCGCAAGCTCGCACACCCAGTTCGAATGTATCTCAAACTGTAGCAGCAGTGGCAACAGCAGCAACATCTGCATCGGAAACCTGCGAACGATACAAATCACACAAAATGCAATCAGCGCAGCTCAGCTCAGCTCAACTAGACTGGCAAACCCTGCGAGCGCTGCATTCAGGCAGCAATCGATCGAAGCAATTGCCTGCCTGCCTGCGAGACTGCAACATTGTCATACCTGGCTCAATTGTGCGTCAAAGGATGACAGGGTGTGGCAAAGAGAAGACATTCAAGTTTATTCGTCATGAATTTGACTAAACAAAAAATGTTTAAATTTTTAACGATGAACTGAAACCAAGAATAGTCGTTCGGTCTCAAAGGACTTTCTAAAAAATTTCTACACTTAGTGTACCATGGTGCATTGGACATCCTAAAAAATTTCTCAGTGCACCATGGTGCATTGGACTTCCTAAGAATGTGTCAGTGTACCATGGTGCATTGGACTTCCTAAAAAATGTCTGCACTCAGTGCACTATGGTGCATTGGACTTCCTAAAAAATGTCTCAGTGTACCATGGTGCATTGGACTTCCTAAAAAATGTCTCAGTGCACCATGCTGCATTGGGACTTCTTAAAAAATGTGTCAGTGTATCATGGTGCTTTGGACTTTCAAAAAATGTCTCAGCGTACCATGGTGCATTGGACTTTCTAAAAAATGTCTTAGCATACCATGGTGCATTGGACTTTCTAAAAAATGTCTCAGTGTACCATGGTTTATTGGACTCTCTAAAAAATGTGTTAGTGTATTATGTTCCATTGGACTTCCTAAAAATGTTGCATTGGATTTCCTAAATAGTGTCTCAGTGTACCATGGTGCATTGGACTTCCTTAAAGAAATTTAATACTTAGTGTACCATGGTGTATTGTGCTACTTAAAAAAATTTCTACAGTAAGTGCACCATGGTGCATTAGGCTTGTCCAAATTTATCTAAGAATATACTGAAAAACAAACTGAAAAATTTATGATATGAAATTTGGAAGAACTTTTTCATGTGAATAGATCTACTTTAAGCCACTTTGACTATAATGGTTCTTATTTCTTTCTCTGTATTTGTTGTTGGCTAAAACTAAAATCCTTAAACAGTTTGCCATATTTCAAACACCCTGTATACGTTAGCTAGAACCTCTTTTCTGTATTCTTCTGCTATTGATAATTCTTCAATCTCTGTCTGTCTGTCTATCTCTCTCACGCCTATATAGTTGGACTATCTTACAGCATCTCATTGCGGCTGCTTGTATGGCTTGCAGCAAATATGCTCTTGCAACATTTGTGGTTGATACACGACTGCGGCGGCAACTTCGAGATCAGATCATTTTCGTATGCTGGTGAAACCTGTTTTGAGCTGCTGCTGCTGCTGCACCGACTCACCAGTTCAGTTTGCTGCTAGACCTCCTCAATGTTCATGTCCATGTTCATCCATCTAGCGGCAGCGATCCATCCGCTATGCTCTTTATTTCTACCTCGGTAGCGCAGCAACGGCAGGTGGTGGTGGCATAACGCTCAATTGGCGTCCATTTGGTTCCAGTTGGAGTTACAGTGGGATAGATAAAGCATTAAAGCTAATAAATTTCATAGATATGCTGGCAGTTTATGGGAGTCATTTGGGAGTCTGTATACTGTTGAAGCTTTACTAATGTAGAGGAACTGAAAGAGTGGAGACAATCGAGTAACAAACGCCTACACAGCCGGCTTTTCTATTTAGGTTTTATGTCCGTTTTAAGAATTATTAAACTTTGATAATTGAGCTCTATGTAAGCCACTCTGATGCCAAAACTTGTTGCTGAAATTACATCTTTTACACACTTTTCCACAGTCTGACTATGGGAAGGCTAGAAAAAAAAAAACAACCGTGCGACCTTTTCTAAGTCATTCTTAGCGTGTTACTGGAAGTAAAAACTTCTTTTTTTTTCCTGTGCACTAAATGTGGATAGTGCTTAGCTTTAAAGTGGATGACTCGGGCTGACTATGGGTTGTTTTACTTTCACTTGCTTCCAGAATATGCTTTGCCGTATTTCGATGCACATTTGGTGAACTGTCTGCCAACATTTCAACAATTGTGTCTTATTGAAGTCAAAATTTTCAAAGACGTTTATCATTTCTATACCACAGTGCAGTGAGCAGTTGTGCTTTTATGTATTTGAAGTTGAAGTGATTTCTTTGCATAAATCTGCTACGCTTTTGCTGCATGCGCTCCATGATGTTGAGTTTGGTTTGCCGATGATTGGGGATAATGGGTTTTTATGGAGCAGCTGCTACTATTGTTGCTATTGCTTTTTGGCTTTGGCAAATACAATCATTGAGGTTCTTCACTTCACTTCGCTTCACTCTCTGTTAGTACAAACTTCAAATCGAAATCATTCCATGGTGCTGGATAGGGAGATACATGTTCAGTTTGCTCTGGTTTTACTGCTGCTGCTGCTGCCGCTTCCTCTTGTTCTTATGCTTGTTGATCTTGTTCTCAAGTGTTGTTTAGAGTGTTTGTTGTTGCTACAGTTCTTACAAAAAAAAAAAAAAAAAGACAATAAAAAAAACCTGACTACAAAATGCGGCAATTTTTGTGCTCACACCTGTGCTAGCTGCTTTGTAAGATACTTTTTTTAGCTTTTATGCTTTTTGACATTTTGAAATATCGCTATTGATTTTTCGCAGCACCACAAAGTACTCAAAAATAGTGTAGAACATGTATGTAGAGACGGGTTTTATCTTGAAGCGCCTTCTTTTCGCTGCTGCAATACTGTGTGCCACACTGCTTTGAAGCATTGCGCGCGATCGCGATTATCGCACGATCATTTTTTCCAGCAGTTGCTAATAACATTTGAACCTTTTTCAGGTCAACAGCAAATGGCTTGATTAAACAGACAGACGGACGGGCGTACTGGCGGACTGGCGGTAGCTATAGCGTCTAATCAGATTCGTCAGGCTTACAAAAATTATACTTGTGCATAACTCAAATCCAAAGGAAAGAGAAATTATGCATAGCTACGACGCTGTAAAGTTAGTAATTTATTTTTAGTTTTTTTTCTTTCTTGCGATTCACACATCGTGTGAAAATGGGTATAGATAAATTGTTGGTAAGTTTGTAACGCTTAGAAGTAGTTGTATCTATGAAGTGTCTACAATTAAAAAATGTACCGGAAATTTTTAATTTGGAGCTTCATGAATTCGAGCTAGAAGGACTGAGCATCTGTCCTTCTAGCCCGAATTCATAAAAAATATACAGCATCACAGAGAGCAACAATAGACACTGGACTTAAAATGTAAACTGTGACAAAAATATTAGCTCAAACAGATACTCATAGAAAAATTACTTCATCCTCGGGTAATTGGATCTGCAGAATTTAGGGACTTCCTTCGAATTCTTGAAACACATTTCTTCATTTTTCCTTTAATTCTTACAAATTTCCACCAAGTGAAACAACGCCAAACTATTAACGTCATGTTTGACAGGTGCTTTTTGAATAGCTTCATGAGGTCTGCTCCAAAAATATGATCCAAAAATATTATTCCCATTAGATTGGCATCAATTGATTTTTTTCTTATCAAACCATATAACATGTATCCAATCCTTTATGTTCCAATACTCATGCTCTATTGCAGAATTTTAGATGTGCTTTAGATGTATTCTCATTGGATTGTGGTGGATTCCGATGTTGGTATCGACTATCGGCAAAACCGTAAGCCATGGTCGGGCCATAGTTGTGGAATAGTTCTTGCTAATTATGACTGAAAGAACAAAAATATCTTTTTTATTATTTGAGAAGATCTTTTGGTATCTTTTGGTTGAATTATTTTGGTATTTGTTTCCTGGATTTCTTATTTCAAAAAATGGAAATTTTTTAGATCCAGATTGTTGAAAGTGATCTCCAGGTCCGATTTTAACAAAGAGAAGCCTATGTTCTTTTTCAACATCCCATCTAATTCTATAGCAAAAATTCATACAAATTGGTTCAGCGGTTTAGGCGTGATGCACGCACAAACATACAAACAAAAATATGTCTATGGACGTCTGTTCGCGATTAATGGACTTCGAAATACTTTGAGACATCTTTTTTTTTGCTATACATTTAATTGGAAGTGTCTAATAGACAGCTCTGCAGAATATAAACTTCAATCATCATAGAGGGAGTCCCAAAAATAATAATGGAACTCCCAAAAAATGGGTGCTAATTTTCCGAACAAAATAATCTCTATCGATTATGCTCATTTTGGCTCTACTAATCACGAAGATTGCCGCATTTGGAGTAAAGAGTACCCACACGTGAATGTCGAGAAACTAATGGATCCGTAACGTGTCACTATTTGTTGCGAATTTAAGGCTAGATGCATCGATTGACCACACTTTCTCGAAAATGAGTCTAGTCAAGCCGTTACAGTTAATGATGCTTGATAGTGTGACATGATAATCGACTTCTTTCTGCATAAATTGGAGAATATTGATGTGGAGAACATGTGACGAGACGATCGGAGATACCAGACAATTCGCAAAACTATCCAATTGCATCATGAGACATTTTTCGAATGTTTACTCTCCCATTTTGGTAATCAGAATTGGCCACCTAATCCGTCTGCCATTAAATTTATTTTTCCAGAATTATAAAAACTCAAAGGACTATGTCAATGAGCACACAATCACCCATGGATAAAAAGAAGAAATACAACGCATCATCAACAAAGTTCAGCGCTATTTAAGCCAAGTGATCATGGAAAAGTTCGACAAAGTTGTACTTAGATGACAGCAAAGCCATGGATGTCATTTGCTCGATGTCCTATTAAAATTTTTAAGCCCTATCCTATGTACTTTATGTTAAAAAAAAAAGATCATAAATAAAAAATAAAAAAACAACAGTTTTTTCTATTTAATTCAAATTTTTGTGTAAATTTTGGAACACCTTTTACAAGATACATTCCTCATATCAATGAAACTATTTGAAGATTTAGTACATATACCCAAGGGAATAGGCTAGAATAGCAAGTGGTTCACTGAAAAAATGTACGGTGTCACATCCCTAAAGTAAAGTCATCGTATCTCCGAAACTTTTCTTATATAGAGAGATAAGTATTGCTAGAGATAAAAGCGTGCAGGAAGAATTAAGTTTAATAGGCAATGGATTCTACATAATCCATAAGAAACATGTATGGTGCCGTCTCACTCTTATAAGAAAAATCTAATTCATTTCATTATATCTCCATTTTTAAAAGCAGATGAATGAGATCTGGAACATATGTAAAGGGCACCTAAAGAAATGGAAGATGCCGCGCAGATGAATGAGATCTGGTATATATGATCTTATAAGAGATATACAAATACTTAGCGTAGCAAGGCACACGGAGTCCGTTAGTAGTACTTTTATTTAGTCATAATGTTTACAACACCTTAAAAGAGGCATCGGCGACAAGGCAAACTACTCTAACCATCTTCGACTGCCTGTCTATCTTGTTCAACTGTCTGTCTCCATGTCTGTATGACCGTCTGTCAGTCTGTGTCCATAATTTTGTCTGTTTGTGCGCACATTACCTAAAATCCAGTCATTGTATTCAAAATATAATTACTGTATGTTAAGAAGCTTTATTTTGAGCAACATTTAGCATTTATTTCATTAAAATTATTCTGCAGAGTCAAAAGATATACATATTAAAATATAAATTAAATGTCTAAGCTTAAAATTTGCTAAACACTAAAGCTATTCAAACTGTTTGTGTAGTGCTTTTCAAACCTATGCAAAGTGCTACTCAAACTGTAAGCCATTCAATTTGCCTCAAACTATATTTTTATAAATAAAATTTTTCATTCTCAGCAAAGCTTCATCTATACAGTATAGGAGCGCATTTTTTTTTTTTTGGATATAAACCTACTAAATGGTCGATGCTTATGCAGTAATTTGAATTGAGTTAAAATATTTTTAATAGTGCGTATTTAGGGTATTAGGTAGAGCATTGCACGTATATAAATTTGTGCATTCAATACATAGTTCAACGACTTTAACTATATTCTGTAATTTGTCAGGCAACTCCAATTCCAACAATCTACATTATAATTGCTCGACGATATATAAAATTCTAACTGAAAGGTATTAAAAAGTCAGCACAGCCGCAGTTTAAATCTTTTCATATGTAATTTTTTAATAATATAAAACCATAAAAAAGTTGATTAACATTTTCGGCACGCACAAATTGTAAATCTTTTAGCACCGAAACGCGCCACAACAACAGATACTTCACATGGTTATATACAACACACGCTCACATGATGAACTATCCAACATTGGATTGCACAAAATCAGGCAGTGAAACAGTGATCGAACGAGCAATCAATCGATCTAGAATTTAAGAGAAACAATTAACAATTTAAGAGAGAAATACAGCTACTTGCAACATGTTCGATTGTATCTACAGCATTTGTATGAACAAGCGAATGTATCTCTTGCTTGCTTGTTTGAACAATTTGTATTTGTATCTTTAACACCTCGAAGCAACTGCATACAACAACTGCACGATCGAACTTCGTAGCGTTAATTTTCAAAGTATTCTCTATTGATTAGCATGCGGCATGTAACTCAGATTTGTATCTGTGCTTATTTGTTTATGCAATTTACGCTTAATCGAATGCGTTCGCGTAAGATACTTGCTTATAAGCGTAGCGAATAAACGCTAAAGCAGCAAATCAATTTTCCATAGAGCGTAAATTAGGTCGCATGCGATCAGTTTAATTGTTATGGGAAATTTTAAAGATTAGAATTAAATTTTATCAAAAAAAAAAGAAAAACAAATTAAACAAAAAAAAAATGTTAAACAATTGCATTGCAACAAATAAATTTTAAAAGTAGCAGCAGTTACTGCAAACATGTTTCTAGATACATTTGTATCTGTAGTATGTAGCTGCATTAAAGTTCTTTAGCACTTTCATGGCTGCACGTATACAGTTTCAGTACGTACCGTAGACTGTCTGTAGATATGAGTGCTTCGCACCCTTTAACACTCTTTCGTCTCTCTGTCTCTCTTGCACTTACAAGCATTCGCTTGCACTTTCAAATTAGTATTTGCGATTTTAATTAGCAAACGAGATAGAGATTCACTTTAACTTGCTGTTGTTGTTGCTGTTGTTGTTGTATACAAATAAGGTACCTCTACCTCTACTCTGCACATTCCTTTGCTACACATTACTGCCTTCGCTCGCACTGCAGCAATTATCTCAGTGCTACATGTGCTTTTCACACTAATTAAATATGCATACAATACCATCAAATATTCAACATTTACTTAGCTACGAAATTTAATTTGATTTCAACGAGTCTGAAAAAAGAATCGAGAGAAAAACTGTATAGAAAAATACCCACGCATAGCTATAGAAAAATGAAACGTTTTTGTTTAATTATTTGAAATTAATTTTTCATAAACAATTAGGCACAATGCATGTCCTTATTGTAGTCGTTTTTTTTTTTTTCCTATTCAAATTAGTTCGGTTTCATTTCCTCTTTTGTTTTTTTAATTAAGCCGGCAGCAAAATATTATTTTCCTAAAAATGAATTAAAATGCCGCATTCGAACATGCTGCGGTTCGATCGAACATGTTGCTCTGTTAAGTCACTGTTAAAGCGCTATTAGTGCGTTGCTTGCCGCCGACTGTTAAAGCGGTTAGTTTTGAAATTGTTTTGACTAAATGTATTTCAAATGGAATGCATCTGCAGAATTTTAAACTTTTTGAAGATACAAATAATATGCTGTTGCGGTATAAATAAACATTTTTGTTTACCAACTCTGTCACGAATGATTTATGCATAAAAAATTATTTAATAAGTAAATTGTTGAAAATTTATCAAAATTATTTGACAAACTGAATCGAGTATATTTTCGAACAATTATTTTTAATAAAAAATATTTACTGCTTTAATTTAAATTATTTAGTTTATAAACGCTTTAATAAATTTGTATGAGAGCGGTATCTTCCAGTGGTCTATTTGAGGCAGGTATTCTACAGGTATTCTACATATGGTAGTTTGTTGTTCTTAATGCCTATAGTCTCAATTTATAACTGACTTGAGTTGAAATGTGGATCCCTGAAGGACATATAAATGCCAAAGTTTTTGAAGTAGATTGTATGATTCAAAAGTTATTTAAAATCAATTTTTATTTTGAATTTATTCATTAATGATAGTTGATGGGCGAAAAATCGAAGGCACAGCTGTGAACTTTTTTACCGTTAGTGAAGGATTAACATGAAATTCTTTAGAAAAAGAGGCGCATCGACGTATTGTGGAAAGACACTTGTATATCCTTTGTTGGTTAACAGCTTTAAGCATTATGTTTTGAAATAGTTGGTTTGGTGAGCCGTAACTTTGGCCGTGGATGCCATTATCTTGTCTTCCATGCGCGGTTAACGAGTTTCGGCCAAAATACATTTGGTTGGAGTTGTTAGAAATGCATCGTCGAGCTACAGTGTGGTAGGCAGGTGTAAGTAACTTAATGTGCCACTTAACAAATCATCCAAATATTGGTAGAGCCAACTCTATTTAGGAGAGTAGTTGCCCTAGTGTCAATAATTAAAGTATTTACATTGATTATAGACTGCTTAGATGTTAGGTATTTGATGACATTTGACCTTTTTTCAAGGTTGGCAAATTCATTTGCAATATCTGGAGGAGATGTTAACAAATTGTTTTGGGTCCTAATGCAGCATCTTAAATGTGAGGCTGGGACTCCAACAAGTGATTTTATATCAGATCAAATTTTTTTAGTTGTAGTCTAAGAGGAAGTATTTGATTTTAACGAGCTAAAACTTTCAGTCAGCTTAGTATCAGTCATCTTGCGTTTGTAAAACTGCCGGAGGTTCTGCTTTTTATCCCGTAGTACATTTAGGTCGCTGTTCCGCCAACATGTCGTCTTTTTGTATGTATGAGGCTTAGTCTGTGGAATGGCCATACTAGCAGCAATGCTTATTGGTTTGGTTAGTTTAGCAACTTAAAGTTGGGTGTCAGAGTTGGGGACAAACTGACAGTGTTGAACGCAAATAGCTTTAAATAAATCCCATTTAGCTAATTCGGAAAATGCAGTTTTGGAAAGATTTAACTGCAAGAGAAGACGAGTTTAAATACGATAATGGTCGCGGCTATGTAGCTAGAGGTTATATATGTTAGGTCTAGGTAGGTAAAAGTTCTATAAAATGTGTTGCTGAGCCATCGTTTAGTAGTGCTAAATTAGACATCGCAACAGCTTCAATTACTATTTTTTCCTAAAAATTCAAATTAATTTAAACCCCTTCATTAATTTGTATGAGAGCGGTATCTTTAAGTGACCACATTGCGACCACATCGAAAAGTGTGTTACTTTTAGTTATAAAAAGTTTACTTACAAACTTTTAAATCAATATCTTAAAAACTGTGCGATTAATAAATTCTACTATTGATGTTGATCAAAAATATGTTTTATATATAATACTAGCTTTTACCCGCGACTTCGTCCGCGAATCTTCCGTTAAAAAGTAGCATATGTAATTACTTTTCTTATTTTGCCTCATTTGTGAAACTATACGGGGGTGGTGTACCGCCCCTCTAATTTTGACCAAACTTAACAGGTTGACTTTTCCTCATCCTCTTAAAATGTATACCAAATTTTATTTCTGTACCTTAAATGGATGCAAAGATATGACAAATTTTGATTATCGCTTATATGGGGGGTGAAGCAACGCCCCCACCGATTATGTCAAAACATAGCCTATGTTCTTTTCCATCATCCCATCTATTTCTATTCCAAAATTCAGACAAATTGGTTGAGCGGTTTAGCCATAAGAGAGGAACAAACATACATCCATACATCCATACAAACTTTCGCATTTATAATATTAGTAGGAAGTAGGATGATGGTATCTGCTGAACCTCCATTTTGGCTATAACAGACATTTAGTAGTCCACCTATTTATATTTTGAAGAGACCAAGAATAAACCATTTCTCAATCGATTTTTTGTGGAACCGTCTAAATCACGACTAAATTAGTTTTTTTTTTTTTTTTTTTTAAGTATGAAGTTGAAAGGTTCACTTTTTAGCTAACATATTTCGTTAACTCTTTACCAGATATACGTCTATTATCAGTCATTAAATAAATCGTATAAAAAATTGTATTTAAAACTTCAACCGTGAATAGTTCCAAATTTTAAGATGATAGAATTTCTTGAGTACGGCGTAAAATAGGCATAATGCTGCGCTGGCGCATCAATTGCTTGTCGAAACATGTGTTGAGGCTGTCTTAAATGAGAGAAGTTGTCGCAGAATTTGAAGCAAGATTGGAAGAAGATTCTTGCCAAACGAAAAAAGAACTTTTACTTAAATTAGAAGTGACTCAACAAGCCATTTGAAGCCATTTGAACATTTCAAATCATTTGAAATCATTCAAAAAACAAGTAACTTGTTTCTCATATGAACTGACGCCGGGAAGTATTCAGCGCCGATTTTCCACATGTAAAATGTTGCTTAGCAGACATGAATGAAAGGCTTCTCAACATCGTATAATCACTGATAACGAAAGATGTATCCATTTTAAGAATTCATGGGAACCATCTGGCACCGCTTCAATAACAGCTTAGCCAAATATACATGGGAGATAATATTTATTGTGTATTTGGTGGCACCAGCTTGTAGTCATGTATTATAAGTTACTTAAATTGAACGAAACGATTAGTGGGGATTACTACCGAATATAATTGATGAAATTGAGCCCAACAAATCATGAAAAGCGCGCGAAATACTATTCCAGACACGACAAAGTTATTCTCCTGCATGATGATGCTTTTCTATATAATCTGTCTAAATTTGAAGGCACTCAATTGGAACGCACTATCCCATCCGCCATATGGCTCGTTTTAGTCATAGTTAGTCCACAATATTCTATGACATTAAAATAATCTCTTAAATAAAGATTTCGATCTCTATTTCTTTGGATTTCAAAAATAATCCAACAAAAGCGTTTGAAGAATATAAAAACGTTCAGATTCTACCAATTAATAATTAGGACTATAATGCTGTGGCCGATCGTTTAACTGCTTGGTAATTGTTTATTATCGACCAAAAAAAAAAACAAAACAAAAATTTTAAAAAAATAATATAGAGAAAAAAAACTGAAGAATGAATACTTTGAGTACAAAACATTTTGTGTCAATTACTTCATATATTATTGGTTCAAACTAGTTTCGAATTTTATTTACTTTAAATTTTAATTAAAAGTTTATAATTCACAAATGATTTTTTTTTCGATAAGCAAGCGTAAAATTTTATTTTATAGGTTTAGGTGCAATCCTGAGTACAAGACTTCGTAATAAGCTGCCAATCTTCTTATTTCTGACAATCAAACACTTTCAATTTGAAGAAAACTGCTTGAATTAAAATATAAGCAATAAAAAATTTAATTTTGCATGATTTTTGCAGGTTGAGCCACTTATATGTGTGCATGTTGGGCAGTAGAAAATTGGAGGGGCAAAATTTTAAAAGAAACTTGTAAAATTGCAGAGAAATCCTAGTCGAATGCAAAAAACACGAAGTCTCTATCTATTACCGTTTCCGAGATCCTTTCGTTCATACTGACGGACAGACGGACATGGCTATATAGACTCCTCTATGACGTTATATGATTTAATAGCTGAATTAATTGTGATGTCCAACATGCACACACGAAGAACAAATTGTTCTTCTTTTTATAATTTTTTGATAAGTTTTACACAGTTTCTTACAGAATACTGCTTTACAACGGTATATGATTTCATTGCTTAAATAACTCAGGTGCCCAACATGCACAAACACCAAAAAATCTTTATTTTTTGTACTTTTTCTGGTAAATGTTGCATAATAACTTAAAATCTAATGAAAAATAACATACTCCAACGGTATATGATTTCGTAGCTGAATTAATTGTGGTGTCCAACATGCACAAATATAAGAAAAAAAAAAATGATATTTGAAAAAATAGACAACAATTCTTACAGTCTACTGAAACATAATGCTTCCTCCAACGTTATATATTTTCCTAACATAACTCTAACAAAATTTATGATCCAACATGCACACATACACCCTACACATACATTATTTAACAGAAAATTTAAACAAATTACAGCATTTAATAGAATTATTCACAAATTTTTTAAATTACCCGCGCAATACCGGGCAATACGAAAACTTATTAATATTTTCCATTTACGTCTCATCATATACCAACTCAATTTATTCAATTTCAGCTGCTGACAAAATATTTTCACGCATTTCATTTGTACGAAATAATTTCGGCATTTCTTCTTCTTCTTCTTCTTCTTTTTTTTTTTTAATTTCTCATTTTCATTTTTAATTTGGGAATTTTTTTTTAATTGTATGCGTTTAATAATTTTAATAATTCCCAAAAAAAAAAAAGAACAACAACAACACAACACCCGCATTTCATTTATTATGCGTAGCTCTTCTCGCTGGCTGTTGTTGTTCACTTGACGAATTTTAATTTTAATTGCTTCTTTGTCATAATTTTTAATAATAATAAAAATAATAATTTTTTATTTTTTCATACGTCTTCAGCTCAAAAATTCAATGCATTAAATGTCTTTATTAGGCACGCGACTCATTTAAAAACAATTTTGGTTAATAAAAACGAATTATTTTGTTTAATTATTTATGAACGCACAACACAAACACACAGAAATGAGGTCAATTTTCTAAAGGTCACCGTACCATTTAAACACTTGTGGATAGTTGGAGATACTCGTACATATATGACAAGCTTCTATTTAATGATTGATCATGGTACATAGATCATCATTATTTTCATTATTTCGAACATGTGATATGTGGATATGAAACTAATTGATAGAATTAGTTTTAGCGAAGAATTGTGGCTCAACAAACAATTAAAAAAATTGTTTTTAGTTTTGAAGTCCCTTGGCTTAAATTTTAGCAATTAAACAGAAAGTGTTCTATTCAAATGGCGTCAAATAAGGACCCACACTCTACACTTTCTTGACTTATTTAATAGTGTTTCAGATATTATTTTGTCTTTAACTATTAGTTTATAAAGGCAATACAATCTCATCCATGTGCACAATAAATTAGCTAAATATTGAAGACAGAATTGCAGACAGAATACGCCAGCCCAATCTAACGCAGAGTAATTTTATTTTAGCGTATAAACTATTTGAAATTAGCGTCAAAAAAATTTGTTAAACTACATCAAACAATAAAAAATCCAAAAAAGATTAACCTCACCTTTAACTTCTGGCAAGATAGACCTAAGGCAACACAACAACACAACTGATTGTAAATTATAAACCAAAAGAAAAATTTAAAGCTGGCAGCGTTTAAATTTATGAAATAACGGTAACATTATATGAGCGCTAAGAAACTTAACAAGTCATGTGTCCATAGCTGGTTATTCAAACTCTTAAGTTTAGGCCTCCCATGTAAGCAATGCGTGCTGGAGTTCTTTCATCTATTTAAATGAGGTGCCCAGCCCAGTGCAGCTGCTAGAATTTTATGCGCTGGACTATGTCAATCCCATCGAATAGCTCGTACAGCTCGCGGTTCATACGGGACTGAAACTCGTCGCCGACTCTAAGAGGATCAAAAATACAGCGGAGAAACTTCCTCTTAAAGACTTCCAACGCTGTCCATGCCTCTGCGCCATACAATAGGACCGAAAGTATCAGCGTCTTATAGATCTTGATTTTTGTCTTTTTAGAGAGGGCTTTACTTCTCATTTGCTTGCTCAACCCAAAAAAAGCATCTGTTTGCAAGCGTACTTCTTCGCCTGCTCTTCTGGCTGACGTTGTTGTTGCTGGTTATTTGGAATCGAAGATAGACGAAGTTTTCTACAACATTGAAGTTGAAATTCTGCATCGTCAATGACCGTGCAAGACGCGATGACGGAGTGCGAGAAGACACCAAGTACTTCGTCTTGTTCCTATACACCGCCTTGCTGACTCGCTGTTCCTGCGTGGCGAAGATCGAGCCCGAAATATTCTGTATGTACGAGCACTGGCATAGGTTGTATTCGATTAGCATATTGAAAAAATCGTAGGACAGAGCATCGCCCTGGCTGAAACCTCTCTTGGTATCAAAGGGTTTGAAGAGGTTCTTTCTTTCATGCAGAGACAATCTTTGCCGGGATACCTAGTGCAGACAGTGTGTCGATCGTAGCGGCGTGTTGAAAGGGGGTTTATTGTCGACAAATAGGTGGTGAGTGTCTTTGTTAAACTTATGGGTCTTTTCCAATATTTTGCGTAATGTGAATATTTGGTCACTGGTCGACCTTTTTGGTCTGAAGCCACACTGATATCGTTCTATCAGTGAATCCGTATTTGGCTTCTGCCTATTAGACAATACGCGCGACAGAATTTTATATCCGATGGAAAGGACTTATTTTGCAGTAGTTGGCGCAAACAGCGGTGTCTCCTTTCCTAAAGATAGAACAGAGAACACTGAGATTCTAGTCATTGGGTATGCATTCATCGGATCATATCTTGCATACAAGTTGGTGCATACTCCTAACCAACTCTTCGCCGCCGGTCTTAAATAAATCAGCTGGAAACCTATTGGCGATATTGTGCGCTTCATCACCTCTAAGTAGATTAGAAAAATGAGTCTTTCATAATCTTAGCGATTCCTGTGCATCAGTAAGCAGATTTCCACCAATCGTCTTTACAAAAAGCTACTCCGGGCTTAAAACCTTCAGTCAGACGCTTAACCTTTTGATAACAATTTTGTGCTTCATTTCTCGCACATAACCTCTCAACATCCTCAAACTCAAGCCTTTCTTGCTCCTTTTTCTTGCGTACAAGAACGCGTTTCTCACCTCTCCGCTTCTCACGATATCGCTCTCTAACAGCTCGCTTTGCTACCGGCTACTGAGTTTGCTGATAGGAGGCGATCTTCTCTGTAGTCGCTTTGCGACATTCCTCGTCGTAAGAAGAATTAGTCAAAGGTTTTATATGGAGCGGGTGATATGTTTCCACTGCTTCCAAATATCTCGAGAAGACGGAGATGTTTCCCGGAGCAGTCGGCAGAGTGTGTTTGAGAAAGCTGCGGCGGTCTGTTCTGATTGCAATTGCGGACGTCGAGCTTTGGTTGCATGTTAGAATGTGCGGCGTGCACTACGCTGAGCCTACTGCGTACCTTGGCTGCAACAAGTTAGTGGTCCGAGTCAATGTTGGGACCATGTAACGTTTGCACATCCAACATGCTCGATGCGGGCCTTTCGTCAATCAAAACATAATCGATTTGGTTGCGTGTCATTTGATCTGGACTCAGCCATGTAGCCTTGTGGATGTTGAGGTGTTGAGATCTGGTGCTACTACCTACCATGCTTCGAACTGCGGCGAAATCATTTAGCCTCTCTCCATTATTGGAGGTAGTATCGTGAAGGCTAAATTTTCTAACGGTTGGACCAACTTCCTTGGACCGACTTTTTTTTTATAAAATTCTATAAAACTTGGTCATCAAACAAACTTAAACTATTTCGCTTTACAAATTAATAAAAGTGACACATCACAAACTTACTACTTCACTGCATAATGCTGCGCTGCATACAAACTGTGAAGTGTATAAAAATAAACAAGCAAACCTTCAACGAAATGTGAAACAAATTTTACGCACTTTTGAGGCCATTTCACTCGACGACCAGAAAGAAAGCAAAAAATGTATAAATTTATTGAAGCCGACAGATTTATTGGAATTTAAAATTCTTTTGTTTGCACAAAAAGGATGAACGAACTGAAAAACGTTAAGCGAAAACGAAAAGCGCCAAACGCGATGCGAGAAATCTAATAAACGCCTACCGCGCCATGACTTGACGATCGAGCTGCAGCAGCGAGTGCACGCGTGTGCTAATAGGATTTTAAGGATTACAAGGACGAAATGTGAACGAAGTAAAAATGGTAAAAAAAAAACAAAAACAAAACGAAAAGAAAAAATAAAAAAAAAGATCCTTGTTACAACTTCGTCTTAATGAGCGCGGCGTCGCTGTTCGTGTTAGTAAAAAAGTTTTCTTAGCGCCGAAAAGTATGCATAACCTTTTTGTTATCTTTCTGGCACACACACACACACACACAGAGATACTCAGGCACTCAGACACAGCAGCAGCAAACAGTTACTTTTTCGTGGAAAATAGCAAAGCAAGCTTAACCCGTACAACAACAACAGCAAACACTAAATAAAATGCCTCACAAGGCGCTCAAAAATTTTTGGCTCCGCCATTTTCACAGCTTTTCCGAACTAACATTTCAAGGCGTGTTGTCTGCGACGTCCTGCCCGCCCTCTTCCATGCATTTAATAATTTGCGCTATTTTTCCAGCTTTCACATTTATCTACTTTTTTCTTTTTTTTTTCGCTGGCTGCCTTCATATTTTCTGTTTTGCCTTAGCCTAATTCTTAGCCATGGCAATTATCATAAAAATCCTTAATAAATATTAATAACTAAAGCTGCAAAATATGTATGCTATGCGAGTGCTGTTTAATAAGTTCTTGAAATTATAATAAATTATTATTACATGAATTAATTTAGTTAATAAATTATTTTGAAGGCAGTTTAATGAACAAATAATTAGTAGTTCAAAGTAAAAACTTTTAAAAAATTTGTAGCCTGTATTGGAATGGTCCAGGCTACACATTATAAACACCAACTTATCGTACTACCCTCATTTGCTAATTCATCTTCTCGCGCGCCACATTTTCTATAATTTTATCCTTGCTATTAAGTTTGTAAAAGTAACGAAAGAACCGAGAGCTAAGGATTCTTAAATAAAATATGAAACTTACCACATGGAGCGCATTAACAGCGGTTAGCGATTTCTCGCCGTTACTCTTTTTTCCGCCAACCTAACGCCTCCCCAGCCGCACTCCATCTTGCTTAGACTCAATCATTCTGCTGCTCAGCGAGAAAAATGTGCAACTAAATCTAAACGCTTTAAGATACAAATGAACGCTCGAATACAAAAACAAAAACCAACCAGTATATAGGAATATAGAAATGAACACAAGGACAGACAGACAGACGGACAGACAGACAGCATGACGCCTGCGAGGTCAAGGCGCTGAGTTAAACTATTCACGTTGATACAAATATAGACATAAAACCCGGGTCAGCTCGTCTCGAACTGCGGTTGTTGGCTGTCGGAGTGCCCACTCGGTTTGAGTGTTTGGCGCAACAAAGTAAAAAAAAAAAAAAGAAAAAAAACCCAGCTACAATATATAAAATTATGCGCACGGATACCTGAAACCGGAAACCATCGTAAAGAGCTTGAGTAGCAATAGCAGCGGGATATAAAGTGGATGTGTTCTTGTGGGTGGCTGTTGCTAATATTCTTCGAGACGCTACGAAGTCCGATTGAAGAGTTGGAGCGGTGTGCTGTGTGCGGATAATGAGGCTGGCTATGTGCGCAAAATTAACATTAATATTAAATGAACGCGAAATGTGTTAATGGAGATATCTGGAGAGCGAAATGAAAAGCAGCGCAGCTATGCGTACTAAAAATTCATGTATTGAAAAGTTGCAGCACAAAGTCCAAACGAGATTTGCACCTCAGCAGGAAAGCTGGCGTATAATTTAATTATAAAACATGAAGCACGAGCTGAACGTTTAGAAAGCAGTAATAAGGAGATGTAAATCAATTATGGTAGACAAAAAAAAAAAAAAACATATCTTATATAAGAAGACTTTAAAAACGTCTTTCATTAAGTTTAACGCTGAAGAAGATTTCAATACAAAGCTCTTGATTTACTAAATCTAAAGAAAGACAGCTTTATAAAGGCATCTCTGCAAACCATCTTAAGACTTTATACAGTGCCCGTTCAACACATTACCCCCCGAAGATCCACCAAGGTCCGCCGCAGGTAGGAACATGGTAGTTAGCAGTACCAGCTTTCAATACCACAAGGTACATCCACAAGGCTACATAGGTGATGTGCTGTCGCGCATCTTACGCCATACAGAATAAGTCGGGCTCGATCTTCCACCGGGAAGTGTTCTCGTAGATTGCATAAAACTTCGTCTATCTCGGATCCGAGATAACCAGCAACAACAACGTCAGCCTGGAGATCCAGCGAATAATCACGCTTCCAAACAGATGTTTTTGTGGACTGAGCAAGCAAATGAGAAGTAAAGCTCTCTCTCGAAAGACAAAAATCAAGATCTATAAGATCTATCATACTCCCGGTCATACTGTATGGCGCAGAGGCATGGACCGTGACTAAGTCAGCTAAAACAGCGTTGGAAGTCTTCGAGAGGAAGATTCTTCGTAGGGTTTTTTGGTCATACCGCAAACTGTATGAGCTATTTGATGAGGTTGACATAGTCCAGCGCATCAAATTCCAGCGGCTGCACTGGGCTGAACACCTCATTCGATTGGATGAAAGAGCTCCTACAATAGAGAACGACCGGGCACGCGTTGGTATGACCAGTTGTGGAGAGATCACTCCGTACTTGGCATTCAAAATGACTGGCGCCAGCGCGCACAAGATAATAAAGGCTGGCGCGCCTTCCTACATATGGCCATGACCGGAAGACGGTTGACAGCCTTTTAAGTAAGTAATTCCTTTTTATGACAGTCGGGTGAGCATTGTGAAGTAAAACCGCCTAAATACTTTATTTGAATTAAAGAGAGAGTCTCCAATCGAAGTTTTATATGAATTTGGTTTCAGCTGATTTATAAGATCTTTACTACCCGCACAAATAATTAAGGATTAACACTGATCGCTTCTGAAGATTTTATGTAACTCTGCATCTCGGTTTCGATAAAAAGAGACTTTAGATTAAGATTCCAACGTTTTAAGAAACGATGATGTTATATTAAACAAGCAGAAGTAACAATTGTCTCGATTGGCTGGATCTATCTATGGATCTAAATAGTTGGAGAAGAACATGTAATAATCTCTTTATCTTTTTCCGAGTTCCAACGGAGCCCAACTATTGTGCTGAGCTATAGTCACTTTGAAAACTTCTTTTTACAACTCAGAAACAGTTTCGTTAATTTCGACCCATAAAGATTATACCTCAATCCACGAAGATTGAGGTATAATCCTAAACACTATTTGCATCACAATCATCCCGCTTTCACAACATGACTAGCCGCCAATACTGAGGTTCCGACCCTCCTGGATGCAGTGACACGCTAGAAGGGTTTAAAGAATGAAAGATCTTCAGTCCCGTAATATAGATTGCCTATTATTTAGTCCATCGGTTATGGAGCTAATATTTCTGGGATTTGGTTAATATGATTTAGTTTAGGAAGCTTGAGTCATAAGGTTCTATGGTTTTATTATGCAGAATATGGGGTTTTTGAGGTCACACCACAAAAAATTCAATTATAAAATTTTCTGATATGAAACTTACTGAAATTAAAGTTAGATAAGATTGGTGTCTCACCATGCAAAACTCTTTTGAAGAAGTAATAAATAATTTTCTTGATTATTTGTAGAAGCTGCAAATAAGATGGCTGCCATCTGTTTAATCTGCTGATGTAACAACGAAGCCAAAACATTGAACTCCACCGAACACTACAAATGCTGTCAACCTTAAGCTAAACTTCAATAACTTGCAAAAGTTCCAGAGCAGCTATTGATGAAGTTTTTATGTGTTCAAAGTCGAGTAGTTCATGTTTTTGTAATTTGCATTCAATCTTTGATGATTTGCAAACAGCTATAGATAATCCTGCGGTAAATCCTTAAGGACAAACTGATCTCAAATGGCATAAACATAAATATTTATATATATATATGGAGAGAGTCGTATATATTTGTATGTAAATCGTATTATCTGCTTGGCACATGGAAATTTACGCGCTGACGCGGCAACGGCGGCGTGAACACAAAATGAACAGTCAGCAGCAGCAGCGTCTGCTGCAGCAACTGAGACCAGGCCGGCAGCTTTACTGGATCTAATAAAAGTTTAGGCGTGCTAATGTCCCACACCTCTAAACGCCCCCTAGTAAGCGCTCTACAAAATGGCATGACGTGCCACGTTTCGCGCTGCCCTGCCCTGCCTATATACAATGCTTTAGCGCCGCGAATGGGGTTATAATTCAAATAATAAATTCTATTTTATGGCCTGCGCTGCGATGCTGAACTAAAAGCAAAGAAATAAGAAATAAAATACACACACACACACACACACACACACACAAACAAAGGAAAACGCATCTGTATGTTCTTTTTTTTTTTGGTTGGTTTTAATAGTAGCATAAAGCCAATGCCCTTTTGAAAGCACCCGCCAACCCTCCGTCCGCTCTTAAAGTAGCATCAAACCTTGGACGTTGGACGCTCCAAGTTGAAAAGCGATTTCAAAAGTAAACCAATAAAAATTATAAAGAATAAATTGCCAACAAAAGAAGGAAATACGCGCGCCAACTTCGCTTCCCTTTCCGAATGTTTATCGTTTGCAGTTGCTGTTCGGGCATCCGTTTATGTATATCCTTTATCCCCGCGCCGCTGCAGGATGCTGCAGTATATAAAGCATCAACGGCGACTTCGACGACATTGTTGTGCGGTTACCGCAAATAAAATAAAAAAAATAAAATCAAGAAAAAAAAAATGAAATCGACGCTTTTACGACTTCACTCACTTCATTCAGTTCATTCATGCTTCTTCATTCAATCATTCATTCATTCATTCATTCATTCAGTCATTCAGTCATTCAGTCATTCAGTATAGTTCAGTTCAGTTCGATTCAGTACAGTTCAGTTCAGTTCTGCTCAGTCAGTCATTCAGTCTAGCATTCTGCGTTGCTACGTTTGTTATTTTTATGACGCAAGTGAAGAGGAAAAATGTTTTAGCTGCCCATTACGATGTCTGCTGTGGCTTTGCTTCTCCTTCTTATTTTAAACAACAGCCTCCACAATTGCGCACTCCTCGGGAAACCCCGAAAGTCAAAAAAGTTCTGTTTTATCTTCAGTTAAGTTCAGTTCTGCTTTGTGGCAAGCATTGCAACACAATTCAATTTTTTATGCGTTTTAAAGTCACAAAAAAAAAAAAAGAAATAAAACAGGAATAGGAAGAAGCATTGACTTTAGCGGCAACGAAGCTTTTGTACCAATTATAAAGTGAGAGATGTCTTTTAATATATAATAAAAAGAAGAAGCTTCTGTCCATAACTGGTCACCATATCATATTTCAAATTGATTTTAATTTTAAAAAATAATATTTTCATTCCAAACAACAAAAAGGAAGATCCATAAAAGTTGACATGTCATGTTTTCTGAGCTGGAGGACCTAAATAAGCTTTCTAATCGGATTTCAGGATTCCAGAAAACTCGGAAATATAATATGTATATAAAAAAAATGCTACTCATATGAAATATGTTAAAACTAGCTGAGAATTATAGTTGCTATGAAAATGTTAAAAAAAAATTACATACTATTCTGCTTAAATGGCCTTCAACCTTCTTTCGGGTATGGCCCCATTTAGAAAGTAGCGCCAGCTTCCGTAATCTTGTGCGCACTGGCGCCAGTTGTCCATACCTGCTCGTTGTCCACCAATCAAGTATGGGCCCCATGTTAACCATGCGTGCTGGAGCTCCTTCATCCATTCGAATGAGGTGCACAGCCCAGTGCAGCCGGTGGAATTTTAAACGCTGGAATATGTCAACCTCATCGAATAGTTCGTACAGCTCGCGCTTCATACGGGATCTAAAATCGTCGCCGACTCTTATAGAACCAAAACTCCTGTGGAGAATCTTCCTCTCAAAGACTTCCAACGCTGTTTTATTTGACTTAATTACGGTCCATGCCTCTGCGCTGTACAGTAGAATAGGGAGTATCAGCGTCTTGTAGATCTTGGTTTCGAGAGAGGGCCCAAAAAAACATCTCTTTGCAAGCGTGTTTCTTTACATGATCTCTAGGCTGATGTTGTTGTTGGTGGTTATCTCGGATCCAAGATAGACGAAGTTTGTACAACATTGATATTGAAATTCTCCATCGTCACTGAACGTCCAAGACGTGATGACGGAGTGAGAGAGGACATCAAGTACTTCACCTTGTCCTCATTTACCACTATACCCATGAGTCGAGACTGTTCCTACGTGCCTATGATATCAATGTCATCGGCGTAAGCGAACAGCATCACTTCCTTTTGAGCATCGGCCTGCCTGAAACCTCTCTAGGTATCAAAGGGTTCGGAGCGGTTTTTCCCCACCCTGAGAACGCTTTGTGTGTTCGATAGCGTCGTCATGCCAAGACGAACGATCTTTGACGGGATACCTGGTGCAGACAGGGCGTCGTAAAAGTTCGATTGTATCAGCGTGTCGAAAACGGCTTTATAAAACCCATGGGTCTTTTCCGAGGCTTGGCGTAAAATGAATATTTGCTAATTGATCGACCTTTTTGGTCTGAAGCCACACTGATACAGTTCTATCAGTGAATCCGTAAGTGGCTTCAGCCTATTACACAATACTCGTGACAGAATCTTATATTCAATGGAAAGAAGACTTATTAGCTGGCGCAAACAGCGGGGTCTCCTTTCTTAAAGATAGGACAGAGAATACTGAAATGGAAAAGACGTTTCTTTTCTCTCCGTTTCTCTCGATATCGCTCTCTAACAGTTATGGAATCTTGCTTTGGAAAACGGTTCGCAGTCCACCTCCCAAGCCTACAAAGTAGCTTGCTGATGGTTGCCTTTCCGAAATATCTTCAGGTGCGGGTATCTAACAAATGTTGGGGTTTCTATTGCAATAGCTACCTGGCCCACATATTTTTTATCTGAGATCTATGCCATACAGTTTTGTATCCAAGATGGAATCATATATTCTTTGACAGCTAAGCGGCAATAAAATCACTTCACTTCTGGTCACTCTGCTTCATGTTGGTATAATGCCTCTCGGTTTAGCCAAAGGGTCACCATTTATTGGGTTCCTGGCTATGAAGGTATTAAAGCTATTGAATTAGAAGACTTATTGGCCAGAGCAGCTACTGATAGCTTTTTGGAAGGTCCAGACCTCCTCTTCGACCAAAGCAAGAATTGAAAATTATTTCAGAACGTCTGTCTTTCAGTACTGGTCATGACGTCCAATTTCCCGAATAAAAATACATATCTCAGCAGAGGATATATCATCTTAGCAGAATTGATCTGTCGCCAGATACTGAATGTAGTCTTTGTCTATAACAGGATGTGTAGAGAAGTGTGGCTCTAGAGGACTCAGAGATAAGTAGCTAAAAAGCTATTTCCTTATGACTGACTTTGTCAGGCAGGCTTCAGCAAGGATCGTTCTCAAGCTTATAGCAGAAATTTAGACAGGATAGATGCATTTAGCACATGCACCCACAAAATTTATGCCGTATTTCATCAAAATGTTAAAAAAATTAAATTTCCAATCATCTCTTTTGATATAAAAAAAGTATTTTATCAGTAAAATATACAAGAAAAAAATTAGAACCAATGAGTGCGAAAAAACATGCAAAACTTTATTCCAACTAAACACTCTAATAGTCAAGTATATGAACAACATTGAAGGTGTTTTAATAATAAATAAAAAAAAATTAGAAACAACAAAAAAAAGCAACTTATTGAACAAATGAGCCGACGCGACAATTCTGAATTCCAAGCTGTGAACAAGCAACAACAAAAAAAAAAAGGGGGAAAAACATGACATGACAGCTGACGGCGTTGATGACTGCCGTTGAACTGCTGAACTGGCATATAACAACTAAACAAGTCCATGGTAGACGACTGACTACTACTGCTCACTAAATACAAAATATGTGGAGCAACAGAGTAGCAGCTCATAGTAACAATATATGGAATAGAAAAAAAAAAGAAACGAACGAACGAACGAACTAAATATCAAATAGGGAAAGAAAGAAATAAAGGCTCAACACACACCAAAAGGTTTTTCTCTTTCACTGGAAATGTACAAAGTATATGACTAACTAAGCGACTGAGTGACCTACCCACAGCACGCGTGCACTTTGTCATGTCATGTGATGTTTTTGATGATGATGACGATGATGAAGACACACCCACATGCAAACAAACACACACACACACACAGAGACACACCACACTACCACATACAAAAGTATGAGGGAAAAAGTTTATAAATAAAATAGAAAAATGTTCATAAACCAAAAACAAGCATAGCACATCTTCAGGCGTTGTACCAGCAAAAATATGAATGAGGAGGGTTTAAAAAGTTTGAAAAAAAAAAAAGAAATAAAATAAAAATAAATAAATAAATAAATCAATAGATGCAGAGTTACTGACAATACTTAGCTTCGAAGTTGTCAATTATATCAAATAGGCGTGAAATTTAGAAACCATTGCAAATAGTTGCATGTTTTTGGTCATATTCCATGATGACTCGTTGAACTGCTAGGCCTAGTTCCCTGCATAAGCTATTAAGACCTGCTGCTTAATACTTCATATTAAAGACATTCGCAGTCTAAAAGCCTCAGCATAGAAGGTTGTCTCTTGCAACAAAATATTGTTAACTCATAACTGCTTCTTTTATTGCTAAGAAGGCAGCTATTTTTTAGATGTTCAGACGTTCTGAAATTTTAGCAGGTTATGCTGTATGGAGGCACTATGCTCAAGAGGTGCAAGCTTCTCTGGAAGATAGTAATATACTGAAGATTTAATTATATATGTGCTATGGTGATGCAGTAGAAATTGACTACAAGAATGAAGTTTTTTGAATGGTCAGCCATTGTTGTAGAGCTGCAGTAAGTCCCCATCATAGTTAAAGCTGCTACAGTTGCAAATTGTCTTACCTACCAAGTCGAATAATAAAAGTAAAGAATGATGTCATTAGCAGCTGTTGGTGTTGTGCGAATGGCGCCCGAGCAGCGGCCCCCGAGTTGCAAAGCTTTGCTGTTCGCTTTTGCACTTTACTAATTTGTTGGAGTACGGCCTTTTATTAAAGATTTCTTATTAAGGGTCAGCCAGCGAAAAACAATCCATACATGATACAGGGTGTGACAATATTTATGTACAGCTACTGTTAACAAAACTAAATGGACCGATATGAAACTTTACGAATTATTCTATTATAATTCAAATCAGACACACAAAAATTTGACACCTAACAAATAATTTAATAAAAATTTCAGAAAGGAGGTGTAGGTTCTTATGGATACTATCCCTTATAAAGGGGTTTGCACATTCAGTAAACACTTCTAAGCTGAAGAGGAAAATATAAGACACTAATTATTCAAATTTGAAGACTCTAGGTTTTATAGTTTCCAAGTTCTTATTGTTCATAGCAAGACAGACAGACGGACATGTCTATGTCAACATGATTTTTTGGGGGGAACTAAGCATTTTAGTGAACCGATTTGAACTTTTAAGAAATATTCTATTGTGAATGACAAAAAAAACACAAAAAATTGTACGTTGTTAGCTTAATTAATTACAACAAAATTTTGTTCATACAAAAATCCAGCAGGGACGCACAGATTTGTATGGGGTCTATACCTCTTAATGGTCCATTCTAAATCTAAATTGAATATTTTTTTAAGAATCAAAGTTAAATAGATCAAATCTGGCGTTTCAAGCTAATTTAACAACAATAATTTACATTTCTTCATACAAAAGTTCCGAATGAAAGGAAGGTTTGTCTGCTTAGTGCCGGCGGGAGTGGCAAGGGTGATTGGCAGGTACATTAAAAACAAGTTATCTGTTGAAGAAATAGAAGAATATAATTATGCATACTTGAAGGCTATATTTTTTTAGTCTCAAAGTTATTGATGATCATAAGGACAACCAGACAGACGATCATCTTCAAATCGATTTACTTTTATAGGGGCTACAACTTTTAATGGTCCATTTTGGACCTTCATGGAATATTTTTTAATGATTGATACAAAATATTTGTAGACGAAATATAAGAAATTAAATATTCATACTTGAAGTCTCTTTCATTTATAGTCTCCAAGCTCTCGTTGTTCATACGGAGAGCCAGACAGACGGACATGTCTATATCCAGAATATAAATGCTTTCTGGTGGTCTGTCTCGCCCTCTTCTCGATCTTATATATTATTATACAAGCTTAATACACACTTTTACCCTATACAGGCTAAAGGTACAAAGTATATTCGAAAAGAAGGCCAAAATTTCATGGGAGCTAACCTTTTTAATGAGCCGCTCTGAACCTTTATGGGAGGCGTTGAAGAAATATACAACAAATTTGGGAACTTTTGGTAAATTAAATAAGATAAAATTTAGTTTTCACACAAGCACTCAAATAAGGGAGTGCAGGATGGTAGGGAGACTACCACTAAGAGTGCAGCTGCAATGTTTCTTAAATACAAATTAACTTGAGAACTCTATGTTTCACAATCTCGAAGATAAGGTCTTTCTGTTGAAATTTAACAATGTCGTTGCAAGATTTCCAGAGACGGTAGAAACCAAGGAGCTAAGAGCAGGCGGAATTAGGTTTCAATCTTAGTTGATGCATTAAAGACGGTCATAGATGCTGGCATCTTTTAGAAGGAACTGGGAACGCAACGACTGATGTGGCATGTCAATGTATGTAGTCTGGCTACCGGCTAAACTGATTAGCACCCTGCAGAAAACTTCTAGGAACATAACATTATACGGTGACACTCAATAAAGGCTCGCATAGCACTAAAAGCAAATTAATTTGTAGCAAAGTGGCAACACTACATCAAGTCCAACAGCACACAAACGAAATCAATTGGGCTTCAAGCTATTTTTTTTTTTGGTATACAAGGAATTGATGTGCCAATAGAGGGCGAATATTCGCAGATATTTACGAGAGATGCTCTTAGAACCTACCAGTAGGTAGTAGTACTATCATGATTCGAAATTTCTCAGGACAAGGATGCTGATGAGAATCGTAAGCGGGCACAGTACCATTGGCCGAATAGTCCAACGAATACATATTCCCCATTAGAACTTCTGTAGTGGCTGTGGCGCAAAAAAGGATATGGAAATTATACAGGCCTTTCTACGAGGCTATCCTGCATTGCTTATAGCTTCCAATGGCGCTGTTTCGTAGTTAAAGCATAAAATTCTATGAAAAGATAAGCAATTTGGTTTTGAAGGAGAAGCCCATCTTTACGTAGAGCAGAACAAAGTTTCACTTCGTTGAAAATCAGCCAATTTGTGGGCATGGTTTTATATATTTTGATGCAGGAGGAAAAGGAGAACTGCGTCATGCTTAATGAGCTATAACTTGAAGATTGCATACAATTGTGATGTGAGATGGTGATTGCTCAGACATCAAACCTTTTACCGGCTTTGTTGACAATTATTCTAATTTAAAACCGCTGTGGAAATACTTAACAGATGGCGGAATCTTAGCTTTTGGTACAATTTAACAGGAAACAGGATCTCAAAATGTAAACAACCTGAAAGAATAAGCTTCAAGAAAAGATAATGCGGCTCGACTATTGATTATGTCATTGATTTTGATGAATGCGGATATAAATTAGTTACTTCATGGGTCAACAATAACATTATATGTCCTGGATCGAACTATGCTGGAATTCTTGCTAAGGAGAAAGCCAATAAAGCATATAAACAAATTGAAAGCACCTTTGCAGTAGGCGACTACAATTGTTATGTGGAAGGTGTTAATCTGATCGACAGATTTAAAATTTCAACTAGCAATATTTCTTTAATTTGCTTTTGTTTTATTTATTTATTATATATTTTATAATAATTTCTTTAGCTACCCTCGCTTATAACTAGAAACAAATGTGACGTGCCTATTCCATGCGCGCGGACCAAAGGACGAAGCGGTTTCACTCTGTGTGTATGCATATGACAGCCGCACTACTAATACAAATAAATAGCTCTGTGATAGCGGAGTGAAGAGCAGTTCGCGTTGGCGTACTGTGGGCGTTAGGCGAACACCCGCAGCTACTACAAAACATTTACAATGAAAAATGTCAGCAGGTATTTATTTTTATGGCGAAACATTCGTCAGTTTTAGGACTAAACAGGACAACAAACATGCCGCGAATAGAGATGAAGCAACCGAATGGACGGACGGACGACACAAAATGTAGTAAATACAAAGGCTCAAACTGCGCTGCCAACTCGTTCGTTTTATATATTTTATACATTTTTTTGACATTCTTTGTTGTTGTTGTTTTTTTTTTTTTATGTTCTATGCATAAATATTTATTTTGTCTTGCATATTAAAAAACATAACAAATAAAATAAACGAAACGAACGAAAAAATGACTAATAGTTGCATATTTTATTAAAACATTTTTTTTTTTTTGTTATAGAGCGTTCGCTTTGTCCTTTTCCCTTTCTTAGTTCGACACTTGCTCTATCTCGCTTGCATGTCAGTGTATTTGTTTTTCTGCTTAAATTTTCAGCAAATTATTCTAGTTTTACACTTGGTCGACAAGTGAAAAATATTAGAAAAGCTTAACATTTTTTGTTTTTCTTTTTCTAAATATTTGAAAATGCGACAGTTGGAAAAATAGACAGACAGACGGACGGACAGAGTGGCAGACGATTGGCTTATTTGGTGTGGAAGTTCGAAACTAAATGAGGCGGTGCAGGGAGTAGGAGTTGGGCATTAAAAATAATTCCAGGCATTAATTAATAATGAAGAATATTATAAAATAGCACAAAATATGGCCTGGTTAATATTTTGGCTTATAAAAAGCAGAAAATAAAAAATGAGACTGACTGTAAGGTGCTAACTAACCTCCATTTTGAAACTTAGTTTGATAAAACAAAATGAAGATGCGAATATTATTCAATTTTAAACAAATATTTTTATCAAAATCGGTTAAATATTTTAGGCGTAAAAGCCTTTAGCAATATCTATGAATCAATTAAACTTTTAAGCACTTTATAAATATATTTTTTATCAAAGTCGGTAATAAACTTTGGGCGTAAAAGATGTTGACAATATCTACACAGACATATGACACACACAGCCTGATTATAATGAGTTATACATTGTAAAAACTTGATTGACGTATCTAACGGTAAACAAAATGTTCATGATTTTATAAAAATAATAGAGTTACGACTTAGTTTGGAAATGTTGAGAGGTTATGTCACAGAAATTGAGCTCTAAACTTTTATCAAATGGTCAAGAACTTCCGAACTTTTGAAATAAAATGAAAAATGTGTCTGTTTTTTAAATAAAAGTGGCAACTCTAACGAAAGCCAAACAGTTAGGCAACCCTATTATTGCGTTTCAACAGCTGATTACGAGTTAGTTGAAGAACGTCGGTAGGCGAAATTAATTTGCGTAGTGTTTCATTTCACCAATTTTCACGCTTAATAATGGCCAGCAATAATTCTGCAGAGGTGATGCAGTTCGAAGACCTCTGTTTGCCACAGTCAGCACACAGAATCGTATATGAATCAGAAATACCGCCAGCAGCAACACAGCCAAATTCCGACGCCGCTTCGAATTCGCCGGATGATGATGATGTTGAACTGAGCAGCATTGACAGTTTAGAAGAGGAACTAAGGATGTTTGATATGTTCCTTTGTTGCATCTGCAATGCGCAGCAGCTGTCTGTAGACAATCGCCTCATTGAGTGCATCAGTTGTGCCTCACTCTATCATCAGCTGTGTCACACGCCACATATTACTGAGAAAGATATTTTCGCGACACGTCTAAGTAGCTGGGAGTGTTACGAATGTTGCAATGAATCAACTGTGCAGGGCAACAATGCTGAAAAATCTTTGGCAGGTGCTTCGCAAGCTGCAATAATGCCACTAGTAACGAGTGATGATATCAAAGATCGGTCAACAACGAACAAAGATCTATCAACGCGCAATAAAAATGGCAAAGGCAATAAGTCGACTGAAGCTAGACTGTCTTCGGGCGCAATAGACAAGCCTCTCCCACAGACTTCAGCCTGGAAGTCCGAATAGCAGGTGCATTGAAGAAATTAAACTTATTAATTTTTCTTAACACTTTTTGCATAAATTAATACTTTTTAATGTTGTAATCACTTAATATAAATAAATTGCTGCTCTCAACATTGCCTTGAATCCTCTCAAGTTTGGTTAAAATATTTCTAATTACGCATTTATATAAGCTAAGACAAGAAAAAGGAGCTTGAGACCGGAAGTAGCTTCAGCTGCTAAGCAGTAACGGAATTTCAAAATAAATTATATAAGTAAAACAAACAAAAAGAAGTATAATTAAAAGAAAGGCACTGCAACGGACTAAGCTAGCACCTACAAGTAAACTACATATATTGCATTTAATTTTAAGGCATGCCGCCATTGCTGCCGCCATTTGTCGTGCATACGCATACGCTTCAATAGGCAAAAGCCACTTCCGCTTTCATTTTATATATTTCATGCGTCATCTTCGTGCGTCTGTGTTTTGCTATCATTTGTCGTCCATTGTCCTGCTGCTGCACTGTCAGCTGCTTTTGCTGTTTTCCCTCTAAATGTCCTATTGTTGTTTAGTTGTCTCAGCCAGTTGTTGTTGTCGTTGCTCTTGTCGCTTATAATAATATATATGATTGTTCTTCAGTGTTGTCCTGCCAACGCATTTTCCAACAAACCGCACCCCTCTTGTCTATCATATCACGCTGGTGTTCACATATTTTCTTAATATTTATTCTGCTTTGTTTTCACTTTAGATTTTCATTTCTTTTACTTGGCGCATATTTTCAAGCTGTTCTGTTTGTCCTCTACTGCCTGCATAACATTTAGAAAGAGTCAGAGTCCCGGTTTATAGATCCTCTAACTGTCTGTCTGTGTCGCGAGAGTGGGTTTATATATTGTTAGAATATGTTTAATACATACTTAAGTAAGAACTTATACGAACCACTTATTAAGCTACCCTCGCTCTGTATGCATATCCTGCCATATATATGTATGTCATGTCATTTTTATGAGTGTTTTCCACTTCGGCTTCAGCTTTCTTCCTGACTGTTTGTCTGTCTGTCTATTGGTCTGTCTCCCAGGCTATATTTCGTCCTGCTCGCTAACCCAACGCTTGATTTTCTTTTGTTGTTGTAAGAATTTTGCTTGTCATAATTGTCAACTTGGCATGTGGCTGACTGGTGGACTGATTGGCGGAATAGTGGGTGAATAGATGGTTGGACGGTGTGACTTACTGGGTTTTGTATTTTTCTTCTTTTTTTTTTTTATTACTTTTATGCATATTTTCATCACTGTTGTTGTTGCTGTTGTTGTTGTTTTTATTATTATTATTCTTCTCCATTCTATGGAGAAATTCCTGCATATACTTCCGCCTTGGGCTCATGTAACAAACCAACAACAACCTACATCTCTATACTACATGCAACTAGCAGCAGCTAAGTACGCTAGCCAGTATACCCCTCAGTCGCAGTCTCATTCTCAGTCATATCTGCTGCTTTGTCCAAATGTCTGTGTGTCACTTCTGTCTGTGCATGATTACTTAGCCCTGTCCTGTCTCGAAGTGGCAGTGTACACTGTACAGGGTTGCCACATACCATGCTTCTCAACCAAAATACAGCCAGCATGTAAGACAAAACGCTGTCAGTGCTAAGCGTTCTCGCCAACAACTTTGACTACTAGCTTCTAAATACGAGAGGCGTTTAATAAGTTGTTATATAAGTTATTTCCTTAAATAAGTACAGGAAAAATTTTGTAGATTTACAAACGTTTAGTGTTAAGCCACCTAATGTATAAAATCTTTGCAACGCATCGTTTAGTAGCACCTGCCTGTAGAGGCGCAACAGTCATCTGGACAGAAGCAATGCATTTTCGACGCAGTTGGTGACCAGCATCGATATGAAATAGAAAGTAAATGTAAAATGTTTCATCATGGGTCTAGCGGTCAATAAAGACAAAACGAAGTACTTGGCGTCCTCTCGCAAGCCGTCATTGTGTCTTGAACGATCTGTTATGATGGAGATTCTCAATTATAATGTTTTAGAAAACTTCATATACCTTGGATCCGAAACCAGCTACAACAGCGTCAGTCTGAAGATCAGGCGAAGAATCACGCTTACGAATAGATGCTATTTTGGGCTTAGCAAGCAAATTATATGTAAGGTTCGCTTTCAAAAGATGAAAATCGTGATCGCTGATACTCCCGATCCTACTATATGGTGCAGAGGCATGAACCGTGATTGAGTCAGATGAAACGGCGTATTCGAGTAGAAGATTCCCTGCAGGATTTTTGGTGCTATTAGAGTCGGTAACGAATTAAGATCCCGTATGAACCACGAAGGAGGCGTTCTTCTCTGCAGTAGCATTGCGACACTCCTCGTGGTACTAATAATTCTTCACAGGTTTTGTATAACCAATGGCATCCTCGGCAGCCCTTTCCATGGAGCGGGTGATATGTTTCCACTGCTCACATATATCTTGAGAAGACAGAGAGGTTTCCCGGAGCAGAGCTTGATTACATTATTTTCTAAATTAACAAACCTATAAAGCATCATTAATAATATTACATGGTAAATAGTTTAAATTTTCAATCAAAAATTACATCAAATGCAACAAAAAGGCTCAAACAGACCAGTTTGTGCTTAATGACACCAATCACGAAGTTTAAGAGAACTGGCTTATATTAATTTAAAATATTTTATTAAAACTTCTAAAGCAACACTCGTTCTAACACTACACTACACTGTCGTGCTTTATCCACTTCCGTGTTTGTCGCATGCTGCTGCCACACTGCGTCCTGCTTGACAGCAAGCTTTGTGTGTGTCCTTTCGTGTCTTCTTAATTCTTTTCTCTTCTATTTTTGTATATTCGTTTTTTTTTTTTTTTTTTTTTTGTATTTCGTGTCTCATCTACAAATTTTACTCGTCGCATATTTAAAAATTTCGCCGCTAGCACGGGTTAGGAAGCAAAGAAATGTGCGCCTGCTCCTGCTGCCGCTTTAGCTTACCACAGTGGCACACTCGGCAGGTCCTTTACCTGTCTACTGAGCTGTCTCCGTCTGTCCAAGAAGTACTTTCTATGGCTGTGTGTAAGTTCGTGCCTGCACTTTATGTCGTTCGTCGCTTTAGTCGCTCCTTTTCATTTCTTGGAAGCTTTCAAAGGACATTTCTTTGTAGAGTTACTTCTTTGCTTTTGTTGTTGTCGTGCATGGATTTTTCATTTGTTTTTTTTTTTTTATTATCGCGTTGATATATGCATATATATCGCCCACTAACACCCTTTGCACCCATGCCACATTTCCTGAGACTGCATGAGTCATAGTCTGGCGCTGTACCCCTTGGACGTTGTATGCGCTCCTTTGAGACTAGTGGACGCAAGGGACGCTACTTGGTCTGTTGAAGTAACCTTAGACTTGATGTCGACTTTGACGCTTAAAAATTTTCGGTTGCCTGATTCTGCATTTTTTTTTTTCTTCGTTTTTTTTTTTTTCCTTTGTGACTTTTAAAGACTCGCTCCGTTGAGTTTCTTGGCAAACCTTCGCCTATTTTTTTATGTCGTTGTGGGCGGGCCAGCATAAACAATTTAAACAAAAACTTTTGTCTCGGCTCTGTGTCGCAAGAAAAAGAAGAAGAAGAAGAAAACAAGAACAGTTTTTTTTTCTTTACGACAATATTAAGAAATTGAGCCGCGTGAATTGTAACAAAAACACGAAAAAAAAATTCAATAAAAAAATATAAAGAAAAAAATTTCATTTCGGTTAAAATGAAGATTTAATACCCTTCAGAAAATCTTTTATCAAATTGCATATTTTCTAGCCTCAGCCTCATCGCTCCTCATATTTGGTGCCTCCAAACTGTATTATATAATCTTCCTGAAGATTCATATGCTTGGACAACTATTTTTAACCGATGAGAAGGTGAAATAAAAGGTTCGGAACTGCTTTTGAACTTATTCAGTTGTAATACTTAGAGTCTCCATGCTTAGTTCTCATATTTGGTGCCTTCAAATTTTATTCTATAAACTTCCTGAAGGTTTATATGGTTGGGCAACTATTTTTAACCGATAACAATATGAAATAAAAGGTTCGGAGCTGCTTTTGCTTGGTCTTTTTTGCTAGACCATCCATCATTTCGTTACCGTCTATGACCCGGTGCTAAGAGCACCTACTACTTCCCTACTTGCTAGAACAATTGTAATAGAGATGAAGACTATCTGCAAGGCTACTTCTGCTGCTTTTCTTATTGTATAAGAACTCTATATTGACTGACAGGACAAATCGACATACTTTCCACCATTTCTGACAGCTCATCTTGTACGCTGCAAAAATCTTGACAAAAGACATATACCATTCAAACTATAACTGAAGAGTATACAAGTACGAAAAGTTTTTCAGTTACTTTTTTAAGTAATTTTTTTTCTACCTTTATTTTTTTTTTTTCTTTTTCTCTGAAAAACAGAACACAGAACTTTTTCGTTTATTTGCTTATTTATTTAATTTCTCTGTGTTTATTAGCAATCAGCAGACAGCAAACTCAATTCAAACTAAAATTGCAACATTTATTCCAAAAGGAGGCAATGGAACTTCTGCAGATTGGCCCATTGAACTGCTTCTTTTGGCTTTTAACTTTGTAGCATTCACCTTGACCTTTTGAAAATTGAAAGAAAATTTATATCATTTTGGGCATGCAAAAGTGTAAACAGTTCAATTTGTTTTTTAATTAGTTGCAGTTTGTAGCTTTAAGTAAAATTAAATAAATTTCAAAGGAACTAAGACCCGCAAACAAAACAAATAGAACAAACGTAACTAAACATAGACACTCTATATATATATATATATGCATACATAATACTTCTAAAATTGGAAAAAGCAGCAAAATATTCGCTTAATTACATTTTACCTGATTTAACCCACAGCTGGCCTGAAGTGTTTATTTGAAAGATAAAAAAAAAATCCACTTGAAACCACTAAGAGAAAATGTATGTAGTTCATAGATAGCAGCGTAAATATTATTTTTCTGCCATAATTTTAATGAATTTTTGAACATTTCGAAATAAATTAAACGGAAGCAAACGAGTAAAGCGGTCAGCGAATAGCGAATAGCAAATCGCGCCAGTGCAAGTGAGAACAAAAACTACTAGAAAGAGAAATAAAATATTTGAGCGCATACTAAAAATCTACTTCCCGTAGAATATCAAATAGTAATAAAAAAAAATAAAAAACACCATTCGATGTGCTTGAAACTGAGGGAGGTAAGCCTAATTGCTACGTACAAAACGGCGCTTATCAAAGCCTAGAGAAAATATTTTTTTTTAAATTTTGTTTACATATATATAACAGTTGTGCAAATATGATGTGTATAACAGTTATAGTAGCTAGACAGAATTATAATATTATAGATAGTCAGCAGACTGAATTCCGTAAAAGAGTAGACAATATCAGACAGTCTACTGGCATTAAAGACCCTATAAGGTATATGCATATGCGCCGTGGTGAGGCGAAACGATGTCCATTACTCCGGCTATTATTATAAAATACTAAATTTAAATGGGGAATACGAATTTCTATTGTGTTACTAGAGCACCTTCCAATTAAAACCAAAATCCCTCTTTTTCGTGACGCATTTCGTTTCCTACCAGGGCACTATTCATTTGATATCACTCGTGTAGAGCGAAAAAAAGTATACAAAGATAAAGAAGTTTGGCACACAGATCTATAAAATATAAGATTTCAAGATTTAATTCATTACATACGGTTTGATTTGGAAATATATTAACTAATTTCGACAAGGTGTCAGATAAATAAATAGAAAGAAAAAGGCAATAAAAAAACTGCAAAATACATCAAAAACCAGTAAATTTACAGTCGGGCGTAACCGAATGTAAGAGACCCTGTACCAGTACAGGTCGCCGTACAAACACAAATGTTTCCGTAGCTCATGACCAAGCAGTCCAAAACAAAAAAGGGAGGAAATTAATAAGAAATATAGTACTTTCGAAAAGTATTTTTATCCTTACTGTACGCATAATAATATGAAAAGAAAAGGGAGGACGGAAGCATCATAGGTCGTTAAAATTCAATTGCTTCAAAAAAAAGTCATTCATTATCCGATTTTTATGAACTTTCTGGATTTTGGTTTAGAGGGACGTTATCTCTATATTTTTAGCCTTGGTGGTAATTTTATGGGGAAAGGGGAGGGGCAAAATTTTAAAATAAACTTGTAAAATTTCGGAGTAGTTCTAGTCGAATGCAAAAAGCAAGAAGTCTCTATCTATTACCGTTTCCGAGATTCTTTCGTTCATACAGACAGACGGACAAACGAACATGGCTATATCAACTCCTCTATCACTCCTGACCATAATGGGGGAAACTTGGGGGGGTCTCCGACCATTATTTCTACCTGTTACATACATTTTCACAAAGCCAATAGGTTCTTGTACCTTCGGTACAGGGCCTAATTACTAATACGAGGGTTGCTACATATATTTCTAGCCAAACCATGAAAATACCGTAATTTATAAAAAAAAATCGCTCAATTGTTTTTCAAAATATTCACCATTAAAATCGATTTGCAATCGCCCGAACCATTTTGTGAAGCACTTTAGCCACTCCAAAAGTGATGTCTCCAAGACATGCGTTTTGAAGGCATCAATAGCTACTTCGGGAGTTGAAAACCGCTGTCCGTACAGTTTATTTTTGATGTGAGGGAACAGAAAGAAATCATTTGGTGTCAAGTCAGGGCTGTACGCCGATTGACCCATCAATTCGATGTTTTGAGCATCCAAAAACTCATTTGATACGACCGAAGTGTGAGAGCTCGCATTATCGTGAAGAAGTATGATTCGTCTTCGACGGTTGGTTTTTCTCAGTTCATCGAACACTTCAGGCAAATAAATGGTTGTACAAGTATACCATTCAGAATTGACTGTCCTTCTTTCCACAAGCAGCACGGTCGCAACCTGTCCGGATTATTTGCTTCGACTTTTGTTGGATTTTGCTCGTCTTGAAATGCCCAGACGGTCGACTGCTGTTTTGTTTCGGGTTCATACGCAAATATCCACGTTTCGTCACCTGTCACGATTGAGTAGACGTCTTTTGATGCACATCGCATGAATTTCTTCAGCATTTGCTTGCACCTATCGACACGAGCCTTCTTTTGAGCGATTGTCAAATTATGCGGTATCCAACAACCCTTTCTGACGACCAAATGTTCATTTAATACTGTACGAGTATGTATGCTAGTCATACGAATGCCCAGGGATGCCTTAATCTCACGGTATTAGCATCGCTGTTTTCTGGCTCAAAGACCGATTTTAAACGACCTTCACGAAATTCGTCGGTAAGCAAACTGCGGCCACGATTGAATTCGTTCTATCAGTTTTCAAAAGTGGCCACGTCGAAAATCGTAAACATCGCACGAAAGTGTTCACGGTTTAGATTTATTTTTACGTCAAAGTGTTCACAGTAAGTTAGGCATAAAAAATGTCAGACTTTACGATGAAGACGTCAGACTGCATTTAGCAACATGTTTTCTTGCTCAGACTAGAAATATATGTAGTAAGCGTCTACGTTCGTTTCTTCTTTCACAGCATCTCTAGTAGGTATATCCGATGTAAATGAAGTGTAAAGTACCGGACCCAGTACTCTTTCTTGTGGCACAACTGATCTAATACGATGTAGGCCAGATGATCCACTTTGTTGCAGCACTCTGTAAAGTAGGACCTCAGCAAAAGAAAATATGACGCAGGAAGCAGATTTCTTATTTTGTCAAGAATACCAAGATGCCAAACTCTGGATGTCAAGAAATATTGTTTCTCCTGAAAAGCATCAACTATTGTCATTGCTCAGGCGTACCGTGATGTCTTCTAAACACAAATTGATGTTCTGGTATAATGTCGTGTTCGTTCAGGATTGTTAATATTAAATTTACCAGCAAGCTAATAGGACAGATAGGTTTTGATATCATAAACACTTCCGCGCATTTCCATTAAGATGGATGCATTGTAAATATAGCATAGAAGGCGCACACATTTGAGAGAAAGATTGTTTAGTGTGCAGCCATCAATTTTATCATATCCTGGAGATTTTCTTTTTTTAATTAGTTTTATTACGGCTTCTACTTCAGCAACAGCAGTTTGTGGAATCGGTAGACTCATTTGACAAGCATTTGACGCAATAGAGTGAACAAAGCGATTTTAAGCATTTTCACAAATTTCTGATAACTCGTTTCAAGAAAACATTCTTATTGCCTGCGATGTGAGCATTCGCCACTTGCGTAGACTACCTTCCACAGTGCTAAGTACAGCAACAATGATTCAAGTAGTGTTTTACATTATTATTATTCTAGTAATCAGTTTTTCTTCTTTTTTTTTCGTTTGCTCCATTTGTTCATTTTACGGCTGTAAAAAATCTTTAGCTCTTTTATACGAGCAGATATAAAATTAAATCACAAAAAAAAAAATACTTATTAAACCATGAACCGAATTTTGTGCAGTTCAAATGATTCCAATGCCAATGGCAAATTTTTATTTGTAGAAAACAGGAGCGCTTTGGTTGGAAGTAGGGTACATAAAGCGTTCGACTTGTAAGTTGAAATGCTATGAACTCGATAACCTTTTAGGTTTAAAAACTCTGCTCTTAATACTTGCTTCGAAATGAGATGTATTACACTAAGAATACGTCAGAACTTATTACCTTATATTGTTAGTTTGACAAATATTTTTAAGTCTATTTTAATGCATTGGAGATAGCACTAAGAGGTTACGTTTTATAGCGGAAGGTTGGGCTCTTTACGGAAAAAAAAAACAACTCGATATGGGCAGGCCCATTCCTCTGTCTGGCTATGAACAGCAAAAAATTGTAGACTATAAAAAATAGCACCTGCAAGTTTAGATATATTTAGTATGTCTTAGTCTTCCCTCAGTGTTTTATGTACGAAGCAAACATAACTTATTAAACTACTCTCGCAGAAAAGCTGCACAGATGAAAAACACAAAAAAGGATAATAACAACAAAAATATGAAAAATATTAAGAAAATAGTTCTTACGAATGCATAAAGAACAAAAAGCATTAAGTATATGTAAGGACATAAGAGAAAGAGAGATATATAGAGAAGTTGAGTTAAAGGACATATATATATATAGAACAAGGACGCCTGCCGGCAGCTGAAATAGTTTTGCACGTGTGCCGGTAACGATACTAAAAAAGAAGAAGAGAAGCAGTAGAAAAACTCTCAGCTTGATTCGATTCGATACGACTCGACGCGACTGAACCGAACTGAACTGAACTGAACTCAACTCGGCTGGACTTGACTGCCGCTGATCCTGAACTTCCGTTTTGGCGGCACATTGCTATAAATGTGCTGTGCTGTGCTGCCTTTTATTTTCAGATGCGCTGTTGTCCTTCCGCTGGGTTCTTATATGCAGCTGTCGGTGTATCTGTCTGACCGTGTAGTCCTTTCGTATACGGTTTGTTTGTTCGTATTTCGTATTGTAACATGGATTGTGCTTTTCTCATTTGCTGTTGAATTTTTATTACAAATTTCTTTTTCATGATGGAAACTTTTCTTGCAATATTTTGTTTGTTTTTTTCTTAATTTTATTCTTTTTTTTTTTTTTTAGATACTCGGACCACGTCTCGTATGCGCAATGTAGTAGTAAGGAGCATGCAGCCAGACAGACAGACAGACAGACAGACAGAAAGCCAGCCAGCATGAATGAATGAATGAATAAATGGCGAATGACGCTCAGGAAAATGTGTTCGAAAGAATAAATAGCCGGGAAAACGAAAATCATTGCAACAGGAAATGAAAATGCTACACTCTGCTGTTACAATTTTCTTTTCTTTTCTACGTTCTACTTTCTACTTTCTGCGCGAAATCTTGTCTTTTTAATTTGTCCTTTAGTTGGTGGCAGTAGATACTTCACACAGTGCGGCATGAATGTTAACAATTTGTGGAAAACTTTTAAGTGAAGTTAATGGAATATTGAAGACCTGCATGCATATTATTGGAACTAATTGCGCTAGTTATGTCCTTTTGGCTTGTTTAAAGAGCTGAACTAATTTTAAATTAATTAATTTTAAATAATGTCACTGCCTCCGCCATGCAAAAGACTTCTTATTCACTTGTTGTCTTTTTTAAATAAAATTTTGGTTTAAGTATGTCCTTATATTATTTATTTTATTAAGCAACCTTCTACTAAAAAGCTCTATGATGCTCTATGATCGTTTAGTTAAATTTTTTTATTTTTTTTTTGTCCTTTTTACATCCTTTTCTTCCAGCATTTTTCAACCTTCATCAGCACACTTCTTGCATGCCTTAAGCAAATGCTAAAGACGCTGGAAAATGTATGCAAAAAAAAAAAAAAAAACTTTAAGCAGCAGCAGCGCAACGTAAAAATCAATAGGAAGCAGCAAAAGGATATTTAAGCAGGATATTTAATATATGCTGAACACAGCTGAGCCGCATCGAATTGAATCGCACCAAAATCGAAGCGACACATCAATGCCTGTCTCCGATTTTACTATTTAATAGCTTTGGAGGCCTGAAGTTGTCTGTAAACTGTTGAATTGAATGTTTGCAGATGTGTATGTCCAACTGTTTGCCGATATATATGTCTACATATATATACTATATATATGCGAATAAAGGAATAAAGGAAATTTAAACTGTCAAAGTTTGTCGGCAATAAATAAGTTTCGATGACTTTTTACTAAGCTTTTTTAGTAGTAGAAAGTAGCAGAATATATATTTCAATAATAGTTCTAGAAATCTTTTAAATAGAGGCCATAATTTGTGTGTCTTACAGCGCAACAATTGGTACTCAAAATTGCGCGGTATATAAATTTTTAGAGAGCTATTTAGAAGCTTAGAATACATTCTCATTCAATTTAAATAAAAAATCTTTAATAATTCATAAAAAACATCTTCAAACCGGAAATAAAATCTATTAAGTGGCATACAGATGGACGATTCTCCGGACCCCACCTGGGGGCTTACAATAATAAACCAATAAAAAAACAAGTAACAAAATAACATTAGGGCGTAACCGACTGTAAGAGGCCCTGTAACCTGTACCTGTTTACAGGTTGCCTAACAAACACATTAAATGTTTCCCGAGCTTATGACCAAACTAATGACCACTTCTCCCTGCCTTATAAACTATTTTTTTTAATGTATGAAAAGAAAAAGGGAGGACGGAAGTATCATAGGTCGTTCAAATTCAATTATTGTCCGATTTTGATGAAGTTTTCATGTTTTGATGTTTACTCTTGATGGGGATTTTATGGCAAACTGCAAAATTTTAAAATAAATTTGTAAAATTCCGTCGTTGTCCTAGTCGAATGCAAAAAGAACGAAGTCTTTATTTATTACCGTTTTCAAGATCCTTTCGTTCATACGGATGGACAGACGGACATGGCTATATCCTCCTGAAGAGTACCTTCGCCAAACAACAAAATGCCTTAAATCATCTTCTTACGGTGGAGAATAGCTTACTAACATCATATCCACCATTATGACGTGCAACAGCCCATTCAGTCATGCTCTTGACATCTCCGTAGAGTTGGCATGTTGCCATGTCTTCTCATGAAACCCACAACAGCAAGCAGAACTGGTATTTAGGCCCCTTTTATGCATTAAGGGAGTTATGACCATTGAGCAAAAATCCAAAACAGAGCTTTAACACAAAATTGGACTTCTCCACTCCTATGATACCTCTAAGATACTCCTCAGATACCCCTATGATACCTCCACCTATATCCCTACGATACGCCTAAGATTCTCCTACGATAGCCCTTCGATACTCTTATGATACTCATACGAAACCCCCAAGATTCTCCTACGATACCCCTTCGTTACTTTTGGGATACTCATACGATACCCCTTTTATACCCCTACGACACCCTTACGATACTCCTAGCATATACCTATGATACCCACAACAATTTGTATACGATACCCTTACAATATTCTGACGATACTCCTAAGATATCACAATAATTTGTCTACAATACCTCTACAATATTTTTATGATACCCCTACGATACACCTATGATAACCCTATGATACCCCTAGGATACCACCACCTATATCCCTACGATATCCCTAAGATTCTAATACGATAGCCCTTCGATACTCTTATGATACTCATACGATACCTCCAAGATTCTCCTACGATACTCCTTCGATACTTTTGGGATACTCATACGATACCCCTTTTATACCCCTACGACACCCTTACGATACTCCTAGCATATACCTATGATACCCACAACAATTTGTATACGATACCCTTACAATATTCTGACGATACTCCTAAGATATCACAATAATTTGTCTACAATATTTTTATGATACCCCTACGATATACACCTATGATACCCCTAGGATATCTCCACCTATAGCCCTACGATACCCATAAGATTCTTGAACGATACGATGAGTGACACCCGTACGATACCCCTACAATAGCCCTACAATACTTCTTTTATGCATTAAGGGTGCTTCAACCCGAAATTGGACTTCTCCAGAACAAACTTGTTTACTCTTAAGTAGCCAACCCCTTATCACGATTTTCTCAATCATCTATCCAACTTGAGAGTACACACTCACCAGGATGCTTTTTCTCCGCACAGTTAACTTGCAACGGATATTGAAGCCGCTTGTAGGACTATCCAATGCTGCTGTAGTGAAGTGTGCTTATTGGTCTGATATATGAGCTGTTTGATATGTCGTATGGCTCTTGTAAGTGGTTCTCTTTATCTAGCAGAAACACTGAAAGGATCACCTATTGATAAAAATCTGTTAATTCCATTAAAAGTGTAGGAGAATCTGTTGATAGAAGTTAATATCTAATTCTTTCATTTGTATAAAGAATTTATCTATAATCAAGAATTTCTATCTCGGCGTTTAAGAATTTTCTGTTAATATCTTTAAAATGTATCACAACTGTATCGAATCACCATAAAAACTGCAATATTTATCTGAGCACGATTTCTTCATTTCATGCAAATAATTTCCTTAATAAATAAATTAATTTCATTGGTTTTATCTATATTTTGCATATTTAATACTTTATTGGAATAACAAAATGGAATTAAATACACGAAAGCTCTTCTGTAATACATATAAAAGCCTTTAACAAATATTTAGCTACATGAAAAATGTATGTAGGGTATAGAAATATTCAAAACAGAAATGTCGAAAAAAAAAACAAGCTTCAAACTTAAGATATGGAATTTGAATAAGAGCTACTTGGGAACACTAGAAAGCTATTATTTTTTTTAATTAAATACTGTCCAAATAAAAATTTTTCAAAAATAACAAAAAAAAATTTAAAAAAAAAAACTTTTGAGCAAATTTTAACATGCTAATGGATAAGCATACATAGTTGAATCCGAAACAATTGTCTGCGCAGCTCTCCGTTGTAAGCAAAATTACTGCGAAACTATTTAGTTTATTTATTTAATTCTTTATAATATTTTTTTTATTAGCCAACTTAAGCAAATAAAAATTCATAATAAAAACTTCCCGAAATGCTTGTGAAAGCGTATCAAACTTGCAGTTCCATCCAAGTTAAAAATCCTTCTTTTATTTCGCATTTTTTTTTTTTTTTCTATTTTTCTGTGCTTGCAGTTCCGAACTATTTTGCATTGAACTGTTTTGTCAATTTCACGCTCTATTTGTGAGGTTTGCAATTCTTTTGTACGCGATTTATTTTCAGTAGCTCATTTTTTCATTCTGGAATTCCGGCGTAGTTTTTTGCTGTTTTATTTTTCTGTTTTTGTGCGGCTTTACATTGGCTTTTTCTTTTTTTATTTTGCTCGTCTTTGAAATTCGGTTTGTTGCTTTTGACCAATTTGTCGAATTGTTGAACAACAACAAAAGGACATTCAGACAAACCTATCTGCATAGAGATACATATGTATCTACATGTATGCTGCTGTATATACAATATATATTCATTTTGCTATCCCATAGTCGTCGGTAGTTGCGCTCCAGCGGCAGAGTCACAATGATTGACAGCTTTTCAATATGGCGCTAATTGAGTTTTTAATTGTTCTCTGACACTGACTACTATTTCTATATAAATTTTTTCCTTTTTTCTTTATGCTTCGGCACTCTACACTTTCCAACACTGACTTTTTATACATTTTTATATACTTACATGGCACAGAATAAATATTGGGTGAAAAAAAATTGTATAAGAGGTATTTTTAATTCGAGTAAATATTGTTGCAAGGCAGAATTTGTGAATTGATTAATTTTTAATTGGTTTATGAATTTGTTCGATTTAACACCTTTGATAAATTTTGTGGCCGAATTGGCATTTCAATGAGTTTCATTATTGTTCGTCCAGGAGAGTCTGCTTAATCGAATGTAATCGAGACAGTCAATTCGGAAGTCAATTACAGCATTTTGGGCGGATTTCGCTGCAGAGCTTAGTGATCTAACCTCACTAATGCAGAAATTTTGTGAAATCAAAATCTTTATTGATTTCCATGCATTTTTGTTAATTAAATTGATTTTCTTTCGGAAAATTGGTTTACTTCCATATGCGAAGTACTGTTGATATTTCATAGCTGAATTCGAAACAATTGTCATTGTAGCTTTGCAATTTTGTAAAACAAAAAATGTAGTAAAAAGTGTAGTTCTTGCTGTGCGCTGTTCAAATTTTGTTTTTCTATCGATTTTCTAAATTGAAGTGTGCGATCTAATTTTAGCTGAACACAGAGTTCAAGAGCTGTACGATAACATTATAATAGTCCTACGATGCCACAGCGATACACATAAGATGCACATATGATAGCCCTGCAATTACCTGAAGATTCCCCTACGAAGATCCTCCTACGATACCTCTAAGATGCTCCTACGACACTACTTCGATACTCCTAGGATATCCATACGATGACCCTACGACACCCTTACGATACACCAAGCATATTCCTATAATACCCACAACAACTTTTCTATGATACCCTTAAAATATCCTTACAATACCCTTACGATACTGCTAAGACATTTTTAAGATACCAACAAGTTTTCTACGATACCTCTACGATACACCTATGATACCTACGATAGTCCCAACGATATCCCTCAGATTTTCCAACGACACCCCTTCGATACTCCTAGGATACCCATACGATACTCCTAGGATATTCCTACGATACCCCTTTCATACACCTACAACATCCTTACGATACTCCTAGCATATCCCTATAATACCCACAACAATTTTTCTGCGAAACCCTTACAATACCCTTACGATACTTCTAGAATATCCATATGATACCTACAAAAATTTTTATACAATACCTCTACAATATTTTTATGATACCCCTACGATACACATATGATACCTCTAAGATACTCCTCAGATACCCCTATGATACCACCCACCTATAACCCTACGATACCCCTCAGATTCTCCTACGTTACCCCTTCGATACCCCTTTCATACACCTACGATGCCCGTACGATACTCCTAGCATATCCTTATAGTACCCATAACAATTTGTCTACGATACGCTTACAATACCCTTACGATACTGCTAAGATATCCCTACGATACCCACACCAAGTTTTCTACGATACCTCTTCAATTTTTTTTCATACCCCCACGATACACCTATGATACCCCTACGATACTCCTATGATACCCCTAGGATACCTCCACCTATTATCCTACGATACTCATGAGATTCTCGAACGATACCCCTATAATACGCGTACGATACTTCTACAATAGCCCTACAATGCTCCTACCATGTAGCTTGGATACCCCTACGATATCGCTGTGATATCCTTACGATACCACTACGATACTCCTACGATACATCTTCGATACCCTTACGATACCTGTACGTTAAACTTATGATACCCCACGACACTTCTGCAATACCACTACGATACCCTTAAGATATTTCCAGGATACGCTTACGATACTCATACGATATCTCTACAATACCCCCCAATCAACACTGTTTCTATGATTCTACGATACTTCTGCGATACTCCTACGATACCTCTATGATACCTTGATGATACCTCTACGATCGTAGATACCAGTCCAAATTTATTTCTGGCATTGTCTTATGCTCCAACCAAGCTTAGATTGTGGATAGTTTCCACTAACGTTATGAGAAGACCTAAATTTTTCCTGAGGGATTCAGACATTGTTCGTTTTCTATACTGATTTAATGAGATCGCAAAGATCTTTTGTATAACTTTTTACCGAAAATTGCCAGTACTAACTTTTTTGAATAAGAAGATGTTGATGCTTCGCAGAAGATTCGCCCTCCTTTGGACAAAAGAGCCTATAACAAGGTCATCAAATAATATACACAGGTCAGCATTGATTTCTTTATTGTTGAGATGAACACGATGTCGGGTCTCCAAATTGACTATCACGTTAGGTTTTAAGAAAAGTGGGTAAAGTACCCAGACAACGTGTTATTGAGGGTACCTGACGTGCTAGAGATTCTTACAAGATAAAGGATTTTAGAAAAAGTGGACTGGGTCTTTACCCCAAAAGTTCGTTAATGTATTTTTGAACACAATCCCTGGTCCCAAAATTATCCATCATGCCAGTATTTTGAGAATGGAGAGGGTAAAGATACGAAAAAAGAATTTCGTTTACTCCGAACGGAAAAGGTAAGATATGAATCGTGGTTTTTATACCCAATTTTCCCAAAATCCTTTATTTGGTCTTGCGCATATGGATCCGTTTCAAGCTTTAATTTAAGATATTGTGGAAGTCTCTATCACGTCAGGTTGAAGAGAAAAACAATGTTAAAAATTCTCAAAAATACAATTTGGAGACCCGGAATCGTGTTCATAGGGGGAAACATATTTTCGCCATCATAGCTTAACTGTTACAGAGAAGAAGCTTGAAATAGTCCTTGGATCCTTGTGGCATCTGCTATTAAAATTAATTTAAGTTTCACCAAATTTGCAATTCCCAGCTAATCTAACAAGAAAGAACACTGCTTTGCAATACCCTGGAATCCCATCAAAGCTTATGGGACATGGATTATATATTCCTATCCGGGATCTATGTGGCATATTTTTTTTTTTTGTGATTTGTGTTTTCAAGCTAAACTGAACCACAACAAAATGTTATTCTAAGTAGACAAACTATGCAAGCACGAAGGAGAGGAGAAGAACTAGGAAACCAACAAACTCCGCCTGTTGAGCTTTAGAGTGGACAGGTAGTATGAAGGCCCACTGAATAATTAGTGCATAGCATAAAAAAAAATGAAAAAAAATAATGAAAAATACGAAATCAGGTTAAAATAAGATGAAACTAATGGAAAAAGCAAATAATTTCTTGCCCCCTTTTTTTTGGCAGAAAAGTTATTTGTATTAATTGAGCTTAAAGAACTTAGCGCAAAATTTTGGTTCAGTAAGAAAATTAGTTCAAAATATGCTGCGCCTGCAATTGTCTGTCTTTGTGTCTATCTATCTGTCTCTCTGTCCGTCTTTATGTCTCGCCGTCCGTTTGTAGAACGTTAAAGCGATTAAGTCTAGTTGCGGCCTTGTCGAAGGCAACCAACTATTTTTTTTTTTTTTTGTTTGCGCCCTCTGTCGCAACTTAGTAGCAACGTTTAAATGGTGGGCGTGTACCACAAACCGGGGTACGACATTGAGTCCGTCCGTCTGTCTGTCTATCTGTCAGTTTTAAGCGTGTTAGTGCGCGCAATTTATGTTTCAATCGTTCACTGGTCACTCGTTAATTTAAAGCTTTGGAAAATGCGTAAATGGGGGAAAAAAAAAAAAAGAAATCTAAAAGCAGCTCAAATGCTTAAGCGTATCTCAATTCAAATTGGCTTGAAAAATGTTGTACTACGAAGCACAAATAGCTGGCTAAGCCAGTTAAAGTTATTAAAAGAAAAAATAGAAATAGAATGTTGCCGAACTGAAAACGAAACTTTTATACCCTACTTAAATGTGTTACAGAGTTGTTTAGTAAATGTCACAAATACCAAATTTATACACGTCTGTCTTTTTCGGATAATTCATATCAGAAAAATCAATTGAAATTAATCAATTGCTCTAAAAAAAGCATCCTGTGACATCTACTGTAGCTGCCAAGCGAGTAAGCACGAATTTGGATCCCAACATTGACTCGGTCCACTATTTTGTAGCAGCCAAGGTACGTACTAGGCTCTGCGTAGTGCAAGCCGCATGTGACAATATGCAACGAAAGCTAGACATCGGCAAGCTGCAATCAGAACTGACAGCCGCAGCCTTTTCAAACAAACTTTCCCTACTGCTCCGGGATTCCTCTCCGTCTTCTCAAGATATATGTGAGCAGTGAAAATATATGACCCGCTTCAACGATGTCATTGGTTATACAAAACCTGTGAAGAATTCTTGGTACGACGAGGAGTGTCGCAATGCTACTGCAGAGAAGAACGCTTCCTATCAGCGAACTCTGCAGTCGGGCGCAACGCGTGCTGTTAGAGAGCGATATCGAGAGAAGCGGAGAGAAAAGCAACGCCTTTTCAGACTCATGAAAAAGGAGCATGAAAGGCCGGAGTTTGAGCATGTTGAGATGTAATGGGACAGAAATGAAGTTTGAAAATTTTATCAAAAGGTCAAGCGTCTGATTGAAGGTTTTAAGCCCGTAGTAACTTTCTGTAAGGATGAAAATGAAAATCTGGTTAGATTATGGAGGAATAATTTTTCTAACATACTCGGAGGCGATGAAGCGCAAAATTCCTCCGATAGATATATGACTTCAGATCCACCAGTTAATGGTGGCTCTATTGTAGAGCCACCGGAACTGTAACAAGGTCGATTCGGTTATTAAAAAACTGAAAAATAACAAAGCGGCAGGCTCTGATGGGCTGTTAGGATTAAGCACCAACTTTTATGCAAGATATGGTCCGATGAACGAATACCCAATGACTGGAAACTCAGTGTTCTCTGTCCTATCTTTAAGAAAGGAGAACTCGCTGTTTTTGCCAACTACTGCCGAATAGGTCTTCTCTCCATCGAATATTAGATTCTGCCGTGAGTATTGTATAATAGGCTAAAGTCATACACGGATAAAAGGACTATATCAGTGTGGCTTCAGACCAAAAATAATAAAAAAAAGCCACACACCACAAATTTATCGACTGCAAAGCCGCTTTCGACACGCCGATACGATCGAAGTTCTTCGACGCCCTGTCTGCACTTGGAATCCCGACAAAGATCGTCCTTCTTTGCATGACGATGCTGTTTCACACACAAAGCATTGTCTCTCCGCACCCTTTAATATGAAGTAAGGTTTTAGGCAGTGTGATGCGCTGTCGTGCGATTTTTTTCAATCTGCTGATGGAATACATCCCAAACCAGTGCTCGTACACACAGCGAATGTCGAGCTCGATCTTCCAAAAGTTGTACACAGATTTGGCGAGTCAGCAAGGCGTTCTCAGTGATTGAGGAACAGTCTCGGCGCATGGGTCAGCGATGAATGAGGACAAGACGAAGCACTTGGTTTCATCTCGCATGCTGTCATCGCGTTTTGGACTGTCTGTGACGATGGAGAATTTCAACTTCAGTGTTGTAGAAAACTTCGTCTATCTTGGATCCGAAATCGCCAGCAACAACAACGTCAGCCTTGAGTTAAACGAATGAAACGTTGTAGAAGAAGATTCACCGCAGAATTTTTGGTCCTATTAAAGTCGGTGACGAAGAATCTAAGAATAGAAGAATCTAAATATCCAAATTTCGAGGCTTTATTTTTTTGTAGTCTCCAAGTTCTCGATTATTATACGGACAGACGGACATGGCTATATCGACTCTACTTTTGATGATGATGAAGAATATATACACTTTATGGGATGTGCCATGCCTTCTTCTGCTTGTTGCCCTTTTTTCGTATATGAACAGAAAAATTGATTAAATTGTGTTTCTAAGTGTTTCTACAATTCTAATCATTTGTAACAAACTAAACCACTAAATTTTGGTATAAAATTTTCTGTGCGGATGTTTTTTAGAATGCTTCACTACAAACAATACAACTCTATGGCGGCCGATTTCTGACCGAACTGAATAAGAAGTTCAAGCGCTCTGCTGTTTATCAAAGCTGTTAAGCGGTATTTATATAGATCTGTCATTGGTTTAGAACGAATTTAAATCGTTTTTTTCTTTTGTGCTTTCGATGAACTTGAATTTTTGCTACTTGTTCTGGTTTTTTGTTTCATTTTTTATTTGCATATTAACGATTTATTAGCTTCTTCGATTTTTGCGAATTTGCAAATTTCTTTGTCTTAGACTCGATCGTACTCGATGTCTTTCTTGACCTCATTTCGAGGCGATGTGGTGATAAAAATTTCTAAAATCAAATTGTTGTGGGGTCAAGTTTAGTTCATCTGGTTTGCAAAATTTATGCACGAAATTTTTTTATAAAACTAATCTATTAAATGTGTGGAGAGTAGTAAATGCTATTAGTAAAGAAAAAAAAATGAAAAGAAGAACATTTAGAACATTCTGCTGCTATATAATGCTGCAACATGGAAGCTGGTCAGCACAGTACAACCAAAGAACTTGACGAAGCACAGCATTTTTTAGTTTAGGTGAAGCCTTGAAGAATTGAATAAGAGTTCTGCGAAGAAAGCAAAGATGCGTTCAACTACGCCGTTGCTATTTCTAATGCTGGCGTGCTGTCTTGTGCAGGCTACGTGTAAGTATTTAATTGCATTAATTAATTAATTAATATTTTTTTTTCAAAAACTTATCAAACACACAGCTGCACAGTACCAGTACAACAACAACAACAACAACGACGATGAATATTATGGACCCTCAACACTTGGCAGTATAGCACCGCGTATCTTCTTCTTCAACAAGGGAAACAAATTCACACCAACGACTCCAACCACACCGATCACCACAGGCATACCAACCACAAGCACACCAACCACAGACACACCAAGCACCGGCACAACAACCTCTGGAAATGTTCCTATCACAACAACAACACCAAATCGTAGGCGTTATCGCTTACATTGGCAGCGTTTGCCAGATCATAAAGAAGACGAAGACGATCTGCAACAATATGCTGACTATGCAAAGCCGCTCAGCGAGGACACTGGCGATGACAATAATGACGACCACAGCGAGGATGGCGATGATAATAATGATGAAAGCAATAACGAAGTTGCAGATGCTCCGGTTGATGCTATTGATGACGACGAGAACGATGTCGCCGCTGTCGCCGCTGTTGCCAATGTTGCCGATGTTGCGGCACTCGTCGGGCGTCAGTCGAATCAAATATATCGCCTACAGCAGCAACATAGGCAAAATGTGAACTACTTGATTCGTCAGCAACGTTTGACAATGAATTACCGTCGTCGGCTCGCCAATCAAAATGAAATGCGCCGCCGTCTGCAACGTGCCGCCGCACGCAATCGTCGTATTCAACGGCGGAACGCTATGCGCTACAATAGAAACCAGTTACAGGCAACTCGCCGCCAGCGACAGCAGGAACGGCTAAGCACGCGGCGTCATCGTGAAGATATGAGATGGTTGCGCTATAGTTTAAGTCGTCGTCGTCGCGGTTGATAGTCGCGAATCGAATAATTTATGGCAATTGATTAAAAGTAGAAAAATATGAAATAAAATATAAACAAAAATTTTTATTATTTACTTTTTTAGCCAACCAAAAATTAAACGAATTTAAAAAGAAGAAATGCTGAGGTACGCTGGACCCGTATTGTACTGCAAATATATGTATAGAGCATCTATTCTGAACTTGTACCGTGTGCCATATTATATTGGATCAAGCTAAAACACAACAAAAAGCTAAGAAAGGGGTACAGATTTCTATGGGGACTAATTGGTCCGATCTGAATTTATGTGGAATAATTTATTGGAATTGGAGCGGGCACGTTTCTGTGGGTATTACGTCTTAGAGTAGGGTTGGCATGTTCTTTAAATGTTACTCATCTCTAGAAAGAGTAGACGGGACTAAATATGCAAACCTAAAGGCTCTAACTTGTATAGCTTCCAAGTTCTGGATGTTCTTACGGGCAGTCAGACAGACGCACAAGTATATATCGACTCAATTTTTCGTCGAGACGAGCCCAAATTAATGGTTCAATTTGACTGTTTACGAAAAAAATAAACAGAATTTTCTTATCTCTTATTGAATCAACAACAACAACAAAATTTTTCATATAAAAACCTAGAAAGGTGAGGAAGATTTTAGTATTGGGTTACCGTTTTCTAGTATTTCTTTGAGAAAATTTAATACTAAAGCTGATGATTTTAAAACCTCAAGAACTGTTTTGATTTTCTTCAATTTTTTATTATGTAAACCGTGAGGAATTGCAGGAAGAAGGTACTTGACAGCGGCACCAGGTTCACAAAGTTGTAGCCAAGAGGAATGTACCTTGGATAGGGGGGATGGTGGTTAGGACGTACAACTTGTGTGTGCCACAGTTTTTGATGTACGTGTAAACAGGAACATATTATTAGCTGAGAAGATTATAAACCAAAAACCCATTGTGCAGTCACAACAACAGCAAGAACTCTCCTCCGCTATAACACATCATGTTTGAGATACGAAGAAGAATAGAGAATGCAAGCATGAGTGACGACTTCTGTGACAGTTACAATGGCAGCTAGGACCAGCCACTCCAAATTTATGGCTCTAACTCTGCAAGATAGTTTACACGGGTTTAAGCGGTCACTGACAGCCTCAGGTTGGCTAAAATGTCCGAAATTCATCACAGTTGGCCAATATTCGTGGTGCTGTGAGCAGTCTCCAATATATTACAAACCTACTCAGAGAGCGTAAACATTCTTCTTAATGTATAATAATTCCTGGGATTTCTGGATCGAATTAAAAATTTGTGGATGAAATTTTAAATTAGTTTCTATTTAGTTTATTGACCTAAAAATATGTAATTTATTTTTTTCGGAAAACAAAAAGTCAATGTGTTAGTTGCAATAAAAAAAATATTGGTGTCCCTAAATCCAATTTTGAGGTCGATAAGCTTTCATTAGCTAACTACTTTGAAATCGCCTATGTGAATTATAGGAATTTTTTCTTAGCCAAATTTAAGAAGTTTAGCTAATTCAAATGAGTGTAGAATTTTCTTCTTTTCGATTTTTAGCTACAGTAGTACAAAAGAAACGAAAGAACGGTACAGCAAATGATCTATTCACTATATACAATACCTTTCGCTCTCACCTCTCTCACGATCTAATACTCTCATCGGTTACAAGAGAGAAGATATGCATGGATTGTAATTGTTTCACCATACTTATTTCACCATGGTCATTTCACCATGCACAAAACCAAATAGCAGCAACAACAACAATAACATCAAGCACAAGTCAAAGCTTTTCCCCACTCTATAAAAAAATTAAAAATTACAAAATTCTATTAAAGAGAAGATGGGAACTAACCCAGCTTCCAGCTTTCCGATATGGATCTATATATAGAATTTAATTAATAAACAAAAAATTTTGCTTTTCAGCTAAAATAACAAGAAGAAATATTTTTTTCTTTCAAAAACTTAGAAAAGAGAATTGGGTCTTATGCGTACCACACCCTAAATATTGGTTCATTAAACGCTACTTCTATGAGAAGGGAAGTGGAATTATTGAATTATCCAAATTTGAAGGTTTTAAATTTTCTAATTTCCAAGTTGTTGTTGTTTATAGCCAGACAGACGGACATGTCTATATCGACTTGAGTTTTTGTAGAGTGAACACCTCTTTTAATAGTTCTATTTGAACACTTATAGAATATTTAAAAAAAAATTTACCAAAATACAAAAAAAATTTTGGTGTTTCTAGCAACAACAACATTTTTTCATACAAAAACCCAGCACCTACCACCTTCAGTGGTTCGATTTAAGCCAAAACTGCATGGAATCGGAGTATTTATTTATTTTTAAAAATGTTAAGGCTTTATATATTATAGTCTCCGAGTTCTTAATTTTCATAAGGACAGACAGATGGACAGATATGTTAACTTGCCTTTTTAATGCTGATCAAGAGTGTATATAATTCTAAGGATCTACCGCACCTTTCTTTACTGTTTGCACAAACTTAAAACACCCTTTTACCCAATGGGTATAGTCTATAAAAATCTTCCATCCAAATATATGCGACTTCTAACTTACATTTACAAGGCAATGCTGTGGCTAGCCTACTAGCCAAGTCAATGGAAATTTATGGAGGGTATAATCAACCAAAAAACTACATATCTGTCGTCACACCGCCTGAGTAGCCTGCGAATTAGTTTTTTTAAATTAATTAAAAAAAAAAAACCTTTGAGAATAATGTTATACCAAAAAAAAAAACAGTCTGGGTGTAACAATGGAAGAGTCACTGAATGGAAGAGAAAAAAGAGAAAAAGTTTCTGTTCCACCAATTTTGTAGGGAAACAATGTCAGACTCGCCATTTCAAATGTTTCCTCTTTTGCATCATCATCCAAAGATAATAATTTCGGAATGGCATAATGCTGTACAAATTTAATAAAATTTCTTCAAGCTTCTCAAATCTTCAAAAACTCTACATCAACTAGGATTTAGCTGTTAATGCTGTACTTTTTCTCAAGGTTTCTGTTCAGCTTAGTGCTATAAAAATTCTCAAGAAGACTGGTGACACGCTACATGATTCATTTCGCGATGAGCATGAAGACAGGTGTACATCAAACTCAAAACATATACAGGACCCAAAAAGTATATATTGTCCGTCTGTCCGGCACCGAAATTTTGGCAACTAAAATAAAATATGAAGCCTTCACTTTTACTTGCCTATTCGGAAGTATGTGCCTTTTCTTCTAGTAACTGTAGACAAAGTTAAAAAAAAAATGGAAAATTTTAAATTTTAATAAATTTAAATAAAAATTCTGAATTCAAATAAAATTCCAGCTGCTGCTGCATATCAATTTCAACTGTTTGCAACTGGCTTACATTTTTTAGGCACTAAATTACCAGATTCGCTGCTCTGCCACACATGTCCTTCAGTTATAAATTTTCCAATATTAGTTGATGCCTTTGTGCCGTTTGCGTGTCGCGTTGCCATTGCAGAAAGCAATCAATTAGTCAAATTGTGCATAAATTTGCGACGCTTATCAATGTCAATGCAATCAATATGATCAATACAAAACATAAAGGCCTTGTCTATATGGTATATAGATATATATATATATATATATATTATATATATATATGTTCATAGGATACCGTTGTGCACAAATACTTGGCACGCTGCTGCTTTGAAAGGTTCTCGTTTGTTTTTTTTTTTTGTTATAATTCGCAAAAAGTTTTTTATACACTTCGAATGTGGTGTGAAGAAGGCTATTGAAAATTGGTTGCATACTATGCTATGGAAAGATGAAAATTATTGAAGACTTGTCATGATAATTTGTGGATGAAGCAGGAGCACTGAAAGATAAAAAGGTATATTGAAAGAACCATAAAGATTTGATTGAAGCTGTTCCAAATCGGTCACATTTAATGCATTTGAAACAGAAGCGTACGGAATTTCGAGTGCAAATATATTCGTGACAAGAAAAGAGGGACTCACCGGGTTTTTTAGGCCATCAAGATTTTGGGAAGTCTTTATGTCGTTAGTCATTTGATAAACTCTTTTGAACTCTCTGCTGCGCAGCTGACTTCGTGGCAACTCCGTTTGGCTTTTGTCATGATTGCCAGACACATAAACAAAATTGCTGCTGTGCTACCGTATATCACAGTTGACTAGCTGGCAACCCTAGCACAAGAAAATTAAGAAAGAAAAGTGTTTTTGTTTTAAATATGAAGATGGAGAAAGCCGTTCTCAAACACAAATTATCTTCAGTTGAGGAGATACACGCAGTGGCAAAGTCAAGCAGCGGCACTGGCACCTGTCTTCTTGCTGTGCAGACCGATAACGACCGCTGCGCAGAGGACGAGATACTTCTAAATATAATATTTTCGTAGGGCTATGCATAAAATGAATAGACGTCAAATGATGAATTTTAAAACAAATGCCTTAATAATGGATGTTTTCGAAGACGCTACAGATTTTTCCAAACCATTAAAAAAATAACTGAGCACTCAGACGTGATGGAGTAAGTACTTCAAGTGCGGTACGAAGCGTCGAGTTTACATCAAAATAATTATTTGCGGTGACAATAGATCAGCGAAACTATACAAAACTCCAATTGCCAAGCATTAATGAATTAAATGATATACTATTGCGTTCCAGAGCGCACATTTTTATTTGCTTAAATTCGATTCGATTGTACATATATATTTTTGGGAATATATATCCTATACACCTTTAAGTTACAATGAGGGTACAGGGTATTTCAAAAAAAAGTTTTAACTTTACACATGATAAATATTTGTAGCAACTTTTTGGTGAGTGACTTATTGTCATATTCCTAGCAGGTGCTTCAACTTACTCGTTGCTTGGTGTTGGTTGATGTTTCATGTTTCTGCATGCATAGCCTCTTTGCGCTTTAAAAAAAACTCAACTTGTTATAGCAATTGTCCTTAATAAAGCGTATCTTGTAGTCGCAAATACTTGACAGTTTTTTTTTTGACTATTTTAGTGTTTATTTTTCTTGTTTTCACATCGCGTCTAAATTAACACATATTTCATTTTATAGCAAAAAAAAAAAAAAAGGAAGCAAAATAATTTATCTTTTTATATTCAAGTTATTTGCTGCATTGGCGCTTCATCCTGGCAGCCATTATCGCGCCATAGCTGCTGTTTTTTTCTTTCTTCTTATTATTATTATTTTCTTTCTTTCTTTCTCCTTTTTTTTTCTTTATAAATACAATAAATTGCAATATCGATAAGAGAATTTGAGTGGTACCGTTTTTTGCCAGCATCTCACTCTTGTCGCATCCTGGCATACGTCAGCTGCGTGTGTGTGTGTGTGTGTTGGTTGTCCTTGCGCGCTTTAATCGTTCCGCTCTACACTGTGACTGTGACATATACCGGTCGCGTTCACGTTCACTACGTTTCCATCAACCGTGCTACGCGCGGCAATTGTGTGCGGGCGCTGATATTGATGTGAGCGGTGGGCGGTGGGCGTGTTGTTATCGTCTGAGCTTCATTTTTTCGCGTAATATTATTATTTTTTCTCTGGCTTTTGTTTTTCGACGTCGCCATCATCGCTGCCGCTGCCACTGCCGCTGCTCGCTTAAATGGCGCAGCAAATTGAATTTCATTTATTGATTATCCTTGTGCATGATGCCTTTTTTACGCTCTCAGCTTCATGTTCTTCTTCAGTGCTGCTTCCTATCATTGATTCCTTCGCTTGTACGCGCATTGTTTCATACCTTTTTTTTTTTTTTGCTTTCGTCCTTTATTCAAGCGCAATATTATAAGCGAGCAATGAGGACATACTCAACATTCACATACTACACTGCCAGCCAGCCATCAAGTGAATGCATGATTTATATGCGCTTCAGTGCCTGCGACTGAGTGAGTGAGTCAGTGGGTGGGTGAGTGAGTGACTGTGTTTAAATAAATATTTTTTCTGCAGGTATTACATCTGCCACCGCAAAAAAGTTCCACGAACCCATTTACATTTCATTGAATATTGAATTGCATAACGCGATCTGCGATAATTCAGATAAGCAATACGCTTGATCTCTCAATTGGATTTGCATTTGATATGGCAATTCGTTACTTGATTGGCATTATTATGTGATGTAATAATATTTCGTAAATGGAGATACTTAAGATTTTTATGTATAAAAAGATGCAGACGAACTTAGTCTATCAACGTCCCAACATGCAACGATAGTAAGACTTCGGCAAGCTGCAATCAGAACAGACCACCGATGCCTTCTTAAACACACACTTCTCACTGCTACGGGAAACCTCTTCCAACCGCTTTTTAAGATATACATATGTGAGCAGTGGAGACACATCACCCACTTCAAAGATAGGGCTGCCAAGGATGTCATTGGTTATACAGAAACTGTGACTAAATTCTTGGTACGACGAGGAGTATCGAAGTGCTACTGCAAGAAGAACACCACCTATCAGCGAACTCTATCAGAAGCAACGCGAGCTGTGAGAGAGCGATATCGAGAGGTACGAAGAGAGGAGAAACGTCTTTTCAGACGCAAGAAAAAGGAGCATGAAGGACCGGAGTTTGAGTCTTAACATAAGTTAAGAGGTTGTGTGACAGAAATGAAGCTCGAAAATTCTATCAAAAGGTCAAGCGTCTGACTGAAGGTTTTAAACCCGGAGTAACTTTCTGTAAGGATAACAATGGAAATATGGTAACTAAGATTATGGAGGAGTCACTTTTCTAACCTACTTGGAGGTGGTGAAGCGCACAATACTGCCGAGTGTAATGACACCGGTTAATGATGGCACTTTTGTAGAGCCACCGGACTATAACGAGGTTGATACGGTTATAAAAAAGCTGAAAAATAACAAAGCGGCAGGCTCTGATGGGCTGACAGCTAAGTTATTCAAGATCGGCAGCGAAGAGTTGGTTATGGAGTATGCATCAACTTTTATGTAAGATATGGTCCGATGAACGCATACCCATTGACTGGAATCTTAGTGTTCTCTGTCCAATCTATAAGAAAGGAGACTCCGCTGTTTTCGCCATTTACCGCGGAAGAAGTCTCCTTTCCATCGGATACAAGATTCTGTCGCATGATCGGCACACGGCCAGTCAGCAAGGTGTTCTTAGAGGTTGAAAAACAGTCTCGGCTCATGGGACTAGTGGTGAATGAGGACAAGACGAAGTACTTGGTGTCTGTATGGCGCAAAAGCATGGACCATGATTGCGTGAGATGAAACAGCGTTAGAAGTCTTTGAGAGGAAGAATCTTCGCAGGATTTTTGTGCCTATTAGAGTCGGCGACGAGTTAAGATCCCATATGAATCGCGACGTGTACGAGCTATTCGATGAGGCTGTACTGGGCTGGTCACCTCATTCCAATGGATGAAAGAAACTTGATTGGAGGAAGCCAAAATAGAGGACGACCGGGCACTCGTTGGAATCAGCAGGTATGAAAAGATCTCTCCGTACTTGGCATTCAAAACTCTGTGGCAATGGCATAAATGAGTTGTGCATCGAATGCGAGGTGGATCAAGCCGATGGCACACATTCCATAAGCAGTGCATTAGACGTGGACTCCGTAGATCCAATAAATGTTTAACATGCAACCGCGATTGGGAATTTCTAAAAGAGTGAAAATCGTTTTATATGTAATTCATGTCCTTTGGCTCAATATTATTTAAGAATTTTACCATGCTTTGAGTGGTAAAAATTCGTCGGTGCTTGAGTTAGTGAAGGTGTCGACGCCTTGTATTTTAATCTTGATGTTTTTTAGCAATTCAATATCTTAACTGAAACAAATGTTTGATCTTTCGATTTACACGAGGTTCAAGCTTTAACAAGGCATACTCTTTGCGTTCATCATTTAGTAAAGTTTTCGAGGCCGCCACGGAAACATAAAGTGTCAGTCACGCACGGTAGACTGGAATGCAAATTATTATATATTCTCGGAGGTTTTTACGCTATTTGCATGCTGTATAATGTTGATCCTGCGCGGCGACAGGCTACGACAATTGGTTGCTGCAGCTTAGACATTCTAAAGGATTGGCATACATTTTTGGCAGCTTAAGACTAGCTTTGCATACAATATCCACCAACAATACATTGCGAAGCCAGTTTAGATTTCGCACGGTGTATGCACGTTTGATTGACACATACATATATATAGTTATATATAGACAAAACTGAACAATAAAGAGAATACTTGCAAAGCATTTGCGTGCATTGCTTCGTATACTGCGCTCATATTGTGGTTATTTTAGTTTTTGTCTACTATGTGGCACTTGTTTTCTCTTAACTGCAAATATAAACAAAATTTAGTTATAAAATTTATGCAAATAAATGTTAAATCTTTAAATTCTTACAAATCACAACTCTTCAGCAGCTACGGCATCCATACCAACAGACTAAATTCAGAGCAGATCAACTGTTAAGATTACTTTCGAAGCCAACTACGGCAGCAGCAGTCTTTGTTGCATAACATTACGCAACATTGATTTGTTTAATACAAAGTTGTACTATTAAATTAACAAATTTTCTGCTTTAATATAAACAAATGCGAATTTTTGCAAATTATCAACTTTGCATAACTTGGCAGCACTTGAAATAATATTTTCACAAACTTGGCCACACTGTGACAATCTGTTGTTTTCTTTTTGTTTGTTTCGCCGGCGCAAAGAACCAATTTTGCAAATTGCACGCAAAATATACAATAAAAGTAAACAAACATTATTTTAATAATAATTTGACTTATAAACTATGTTCTTTTACATAGAACTCTTCATATTTGTTAGTGTTTGCGCACGTTTTTTGTGTTCGCGCATACACACAACAACAACTAAAACAATTCTGTGCAATCTTTGCGACAGAATGTAAACAAAGGAGCTGCTTGGAACTGTAGAAAAGAAGGAAGGAAGAGGACAACGCTGCACCGCGATTGTTCATACCAACAAAATAACTGCCATCAAAACCGCGTCAAATAAATCCCGGCTCCGGAAGTATTTTACTTACACAAGTCAATAGTAACAGTGAAGTTTCTGTTGGTTGTAAGCTGTCATTGCGCCTGTGCCACACTTCAGCAAAGTAATATTTCCATTGCCGCCAGCAGTACGCTGCAAGGACATACAGCGTAATCCAAATATGTTGGTTTGTTGTATTATTTGTTTAATGATCGCAGGAGTATCCTTACAAACCGATCAATTAGAACTCGAACAACAGGAATCCAGCATAGTGTGATACAAGGATTGGCGGATGAAGCTCGCCAGGCACTCGGATATATTGGCTGCTTCTACCGGAGACAGTCGCAAATGTGTGTCAGCAGCGTTTGGAAGTAGCGGTAATGCTCGGAATCTATGTGGAAATTACGATCTAAATTCATCGCCCACTGGTGCACTTTCTTCTTTCAATGGAAGCCCAAAGATCAGTAAAACCGGTAACAGAGAAACTTCGGGTTCAACTTTGTGGAGATATGATTTAGTTACTGTGCGTAGTTATTCCAGGTGAGCGAGTAATGCTTCTTTTAACTTTATTGTCGCGCGCTTCAAAGTATTTTTTATTTTCTTGCAGTTGCACGTCTACGCCGTAGCATATTTGGTTTAAGAGGTCAACTCTCTGCATGAATCATTCATCATATAGCCTTGTTTTGCACTCAATGACTTCTTTTTAATGCGGTATATGCATTATTTTAGCCGTAACCCAATTAAAGTTTAAAAATGCTTTGAAAATTACTTTGAACTCATGCAAAATTGTTTTAATCTTCAGTGAGATTATTTTGAAATGTAAAAAAAAAAAACATTTGATTGTATTGAGTCTATTTACTGGTTTGTCCGACGCAGCCGCGTGTAACGGTGAGCTTCTCGCCGGAGGGCGAGCTGTGATGGTTTTTAAGCAGAGAAAGTTTGACCGCATATTTCGCAGCTATGTGGAAGCGTATGTGTGAGTAGATGCATTCTAAGAGCCGGCTTTGACACGTAGGCTTTACCACATGTCTGACACTTTTTAGCAGATGCTGAATCGAGCGATTGGTGGATCTGTTTGTGACGCGTAAAATTATCTTTCGAGGATAACTGCTTACCGCATTCAATGCATGTAAACTGTGCCTTTTGACTGCTTCTAACTTCGGAATTGGCACTGGCAACGATGGTGAGCTCAGTAATTGTGTCTAAAAGGTAAAAATATATTGCAAGAAGTGGTTCAGTCGGCATACCTGATTGACTACGGCCTAGCTGTACGCTGCAAAATGCAAATAACAGAGTTCCGTGGTACACTCCGATTTCTTGTAATACTATTACAGCTGTTCCGCCTTCCTAAATGCCGCAAAGTAACCACAAAAAAAATGGGTGTGACATATCAATATTGATACTTTAACTGCTTATTCCAAATAAAAGTTCCATTCAGACGAATAATAATGTAAGTTTCAATCACTTAATTAGCAAACAACTCCAGCTGTCTATTTCAATTTAAATGTTCCAATACAAGTGGACCTCAAAAACTCTTTAAAAGTTTTAACTAAAAAAATATTACATTCAATGCTCAGTGATAATTTTTTGTACTCTTCCTTTTTGGCAAATTCTTTGTTCTGTCTGGAACACTCAATGAGTTCCGCTTTGCAATAACAAAAAAAAAAAAAAATATGAAACTTGTAGATGCTAATAATGCCGAAACCAACCAACCATCCAGCCATCCCGACATCCCACCATCCAACGACAACAATGAAGCCATAACTACACAAAAACTCTTTGCTGGAAAACAAGCACATTTCTTCATTTGCTTTGACAGTGAAATAACAATTTTATTTTCGCATTATAATGAATTTATTTACGTCTGAGAGCTGTTGTTGTTGGTCTCAAGACGATAGTGGCGACGAAGAAGATATAACAACATGGATAATGGCGACGAAGGATATGGCGATATGACAAGCACGCAAAAAAGAAAAACGCCAGCAAGGCATGAAGTATAGAGTTGCGTTGTGCAAAAGTTGGTGACGATGGCGCTCCACAATGTTGCATACCACAAGCTGCCGCCATTTTCTTACGCGCTGTGGCTTGCATTCGGTTCAATTGATGCACTTCTTCATTTGGGTTGGTGGGTTTCATTTTTATGCCATACACATACACATTTTTAAAGAAGTATATCAGTGTTTTTTGAGATATTTTTTAACGCATTTAAGAAGTGAGGCCGCTTAGGTCAAAATCGGAGGATTTTAAATAAAAAAAAAAATTCGTGATTTCTTTGCATCCAATCTGAGTTATTGAAAGAAAATTTGGTATACATGAGAATTGAAAAGTTTAGCTTCGCCGTGTGATAATAATTAATAATCGTTATATGTATTAAAGATGATGGCTGTAAAAAAAAAATAAATTAATTAATTAATTAAATAATAAATAAACGAAAAATAAACATTAAGAAGTGTAATCGAGTGTGTTTGACTTTAAGTTAAGCTGTAACTTGTCTTAGGTGCCATATTTGAACTTTAGATTAGTGTGCTACGCTCTGGAACTATGTGGTATGCCTCATTAAGTTTGTTGGGAGCTAAATTAAAAAAGAGTACTAGACTAAGTCTTTAATATAGTATATAACTGCAAATATAAACATAATTTTAACAAAAGTGCGCACTGCCTAGCATCTTTATGTACTGTCGTCCCCATTTTCGTCTCGTTTTTTAAACTTTTTTACTTTAAAAACTGGTTTAAAAAATCATTTGTAAAACAAATAAGACGCTGCTTAAACGCATATAATTTGCCAGTCATTGCAGCTCTACTGCTAGATAATGCGACTAGCCATACACAATCCTGCTCGGATTAAGTACAAAAAATTAACCGGAATCTGTTGTTTTTGCTGGACCACAGATAAAAGAATTTATGAGAGATCCAACATTTTCAAACTCTATGAACAGAATTGATTCTGAAGCCTAGAACTTGCCTTGTTTTTCTGTGATAAGAAGTTTTCTTCCTAAAAGAAAGTCTGAATTAGTTGAAAGTCTGTTATCTAGCTTAAAAGAACTTGACTGCGACTGGGTATCAAAATACACTACTTTCACTCCCATTTAAATTTCCCAAAAAAAAACTGAGTGATCTCAGCTAAGAATAGGTAGAAAGGTTTCACCAAGATATACGTACTATATAAGAGCGTTACTAGGGAAGGTGGGATGCTCAAGTGATGGCTGACTATTTATGGAGCTTGCGAAGGGATTTGTTTGAAAAAATGTTCCGTGTTGATATTTTATGGATTCTTTAAATACGTTGATTTATTTAGCATCAAATGCTTGGAATAGTGTGGACGAAGGTCTACTTAAGAATTGTTTTAACAAATTGTTTTAGGATGAAGAATATGATTCAGTTGATGATACACCTCTTGCTATGCTATGCACCAGTAACTGAACTGAAATTTTGAGCCTACTTGTGCAAATATCCACAGATGGATATACTACTAACGAGATGAATGAGCGTGATTGAATGGAGGCACAGAATTTATGAACGATTTATTGATTAAATATAAAAAAGTTTCAATTCGAAGTTCAGAAATATTTTTTTTCATGAATTTTTTTTTACCTTCGGAATTCGAAATTTCAGTAATTCGGACATTTCGGTAATCCACTCATTTCGGCAATTCAAACATTCTGGTAATTCGGACATTCAGGTAATCCGGACATTCAGGTAATTCGGACATTTCGGTTATTTGAACATTTCGGTAATTCGAACACTGTGTAATTTTTTATTTTATTAATATTAATTATTAAATTTTAATTATTAAATAATCTAGAAGACGAGAAAATTTTGACATCATTAGCAAATATCGTAAATACATATATTGGAACAGCTGTCACCTTTGCAGTACTGATATTCCAACGTAATATTTATGATACTAAAGAATACTCAATGTTTTGACTTCTAATCCAAACAAGTTTCTTTTTAAAGACAAACTTTTTAAACTAGCCGGCTCAAGTGAAGTTCGTGACAAGGAGTGTTTCTTGGACGCTGACCTAACTGAGCTGCTACCCAAATCACAAATTACGTCAGATGAGGGGACGACTACAAATTAAAAGGTTCAAAGCCACAAGACCACCTGGCTATGAAGGGTCGAACGTTAGAGTTGCTAAGCACTACAGGAAATGGATGTATTTAATGATGCTTCCCAAACCTGGTAAATCGTTTCATATTGTTCGGCCTTAAAGACCAATTAATCTGCTTACAAACTTATCAAATATATTTGAGCGATTTAATCTTATTAGAATGTTGGCAGTTCCAGATGTGCAGAATGCCATGCCGGACCATAAGTTTGGCTGCAGGGAAAACCATGAGACTCCAGAACAAGTTCAGCAATCGTTTTGGGCAGATTTGAAAATAAGCAGAGTACTGCTTTGTATTGGATATAAATTCCTATCTAGATCCATGTAAGAATTAGTAAAAACTGAAGTTTGAATCTAAACTACAATGCAGCCCTGACGATATTGTTTATTCCGAAAGTTAGTTGAAGGCATCCCTCGCGGTCAAGATGGCAAAATTCAGAGCTGCATTATTTATTTACAATGTAAACAAAACTGCCTGAACAAAAATATCTGTACAGCTGTGTGAGACAGTAAGACAGAGCGAGATGCGTATGTATGACGCAAGTAACGGCACAATTAAGAATGTTAACAGCTGACTCAAGCTGACTAAATTTTAATATTGAGCAATTCTAGTAAGGCTTTTAAGCTCTTATATCAAAATTTTGATTAAATTACCTTTAACCAGCACCGGGTCGAGCTGCTACTGCTTCGGGTGGCAAGTTCATGTCAACTTGACCCAGTTCCACCACTTGAAGGGGTACATTCTCTACAGGTTGCACTGCTAACATTGCATTGCCTTCACCATCAGCATAAGCGCCATAGGTAGTATCGCAATTGCTTGCATCTAAATATTGTTGCATGTTATTAAATGAAAAAATACTCTTTGCAGCACACACTACTACCTTCTGTGGCAAACACGTTGCCATTCGATATGTTGTTGTAGTCCACAACTTGCATCAAATTGCTACAATTTTCCAAAATAGTTCCCTGTTGAGGATATGTGTAGCCATTCGATGTGACGTTGTTATAAGCAGTTGTAGGTGCTACAATTGCGCCAGACACAACATCATTCGTTGCCAGCGGCATAGGGTGCGCACCGTAGTACATGATTGGCGGATTTGAATTAGCTGCAGTAGATTGGCTGGCGTTGTAATACGGATGAGCTGTCCATTGATAAGCGTTGCCAGCAGCGTAGTTTGGCGGTGCAACATAAACAACGTTGCTAGGCTTAGAAGGCCAGTAAGGCACCAAGACATATTGTGTAAAGCTTGGTGATTCCAACGCGATGTGGCGCTCACCGGCAACAGGTTGACTGTTGCTCAAAACATGCAAATTTCCATTAGAAAAGTTCGGTGCAGGCGTAGCTGTCGCGACGAGCAGGCTGTTGCTGTTACAGTTAACCGTTGGGATAGGATTTTCAATGTTTCTGCTCAAAGCCGGATAAGCCATCACTGCGTCATGCTGTGCAGCAATCGGAGCTACTGCTTTGCCGCCGCCTACAGCAGTTGCATCCAACTGTGTATTGACAGTCAACTGCGTCATCAACTTGCTGACGCACTTTCTCGAACGTGGAATGGCACGTTGCACACACAACAGCTTTCCTTGCAGCCTATGCTTCCGCTGGCCGAGCACAGCGTTGACGGCGGAAAACTGAGCAAAGCTTATATAACAAAATTTTGTACTACGGTCGCCTACGGGGGGCATCTGTCAAAAACAAAACAAAACTCAGAAATTTATATATCTTCCTTCCGATGCTTACCATATAATCTGTTATATCACCAAACTGAACAAAGTGTTGCACAATGACATCTCGCTCAATGTTGCACGGTAATTTGCCTATAAAAATGCGGTTATTTCGCCCCCTTGACTTGCGCGTGTACACCTTTTGCTCGTTTATAACGTGGTTCTGTTGTGCTGTTGCGCGCTGTACGGCGTCCGCTGACGTAAATAAAACAAACCCGTAGTTGCGCCGTACGCCCATAGCTAAGCCCTTTTTAATATAAACTTTTGTTATAGCTCCGAACTTATTGAAATATTGACGTAAATCGTATTGCTTTATGGCGTCGCTCAAACCCCCAACAAACAAGCTACGATCACGGCCCGAAAACTCCACCGAATGCACAACCCCACTGGTTGATGTAATAACGGTTTTCGCGTAATCGTCAATGGCGGGTTTTGGTATTTCCACGTTGTTTTGCATTTTTTAAGCAAATTTTATTACACAAACAAAAAATATCTCAAATGATTTTCATAAAGAAAAAAAGCACAGCACGTGGTACAAGACGATGCGATGGAAATAAAAATTAGCAGCCACAAGCAAAAAAAGTGTTGCCTATATACCAGAAAAATACTATTTCGAAGACCTAAAAAAAGCTTTTCATAGGCCTTGCACTATTATAATTCGCAAACAGTTCTAACATTACTTCTTCAATATAAAATCTGTTTAATCGAAGGCTATAAACCAGTGTCCGGCGCACGCCATGCACACGTAAAGTTTAAACTTTCGTGTTGTTTCGCTTCTACGATATTTTTCTGTTAAGTCACTGTCGTGGCACTGTTATGACGGTGTTATGACGCTGTTACGCTGTAATGCCGCTGTTGAGGCGA
>JAWNNP010001886.1:0-99955 GCA_035044805.1 Leucophenga maculata
GTTGCCAGAAAGGCAGTTTACGAAAAAAACGTTATTTAACAATAGTGGTCGTTTTATTTCCTAAATAAAATTAATATTAATACAAGTAATGATGATTAAACTTAACTCTTACGTTTTTCTGTCCTGCTTCGTCAACATTCTGCAACAACTGAACCCGCCATATAGTCAGTGTTGGTAATCTTAAATAATACTTTTAACAAGTGTTGACAAATATTCTTATTTAGATATAATAATTCGTTAACTTTGGTCAAATTCAAAAATAGTTATTTGCGCGCCAACATCCCCGCCACCGTGAATCTAGACACCCAAGATTCACTCAACATCAAGTTTCGCAAGCATACAGGCTGGCCGGCGCACAGTTCCAGTCGATGTCATAACTTCAGCGGAACGTACCTGGTTGTCCTTTCCAGTGAAGACCTGTACTATTCTACCTTTCATCCAGTTCGCACGGTGCACCGTACTGTCGCATATCAACACAAGATCCCCTACAGTAAGCGGCGCAACATGTCCAAACCATTTTGTTCTTCTACAAAGGTCTGGCAGATACTCAGCTATCCACTTACGCCAAAAACAATGATGAAGTTGCTGCACAATACGCCACTGCTTCCTGGTTACTATATACTTTTCTTCATGTGGGTGCGGAGTCTGTTCAGTGTTGGCTGTGTTTATCTCGCTTTGGCGTAAGAAAAGTGGGCCATTTAACCAAAATGACTCACGTTTTATATCTTTTAAACGAGTTCCAAAATCCGCCGGATTCATTGCGCTTGGTACCCAATTCCACTCGTTGCAATTTGTAGTCTCTAATATTTCATTTATGCGGTGAGCTACGTACGGTTTATAACGCCGATGATCTGAATTTATCCACGCTAGGACAGTTTTCGAATCAGACCACATAAAAACTCGTGCAGGCTTTACATCGTGCCCATCTACAATAATCTTTCGAAGCCGTGTAGCCATCACCGCCGATTGTAACTCTAGTCTCGGCACGGTTGTCAACTTCATCGGTGCACATTTCGTTTTGCCCATTATAAACGACGTACGCCAATCAGATTCTCTTATCCGCCAATAGGCTACAGCTGCATAGGCTGATTCACTGGTATCGGCGAACATGTGTAGTTCTACTGATTCTGTTAAAAACGTTGCACCATAGCAACGTGGGATTCTTATACGGCTTACCTCATCCAATTACCTCATCTAACCAAGCTCGCCAAGTTGTTATATCATCGTCGCGTATAAGTTGCTCCCAATCAATTTTCTTGCGCCAAATAGATTGCAGAAGTAGTTTTCCAATCAATGCGTGCTCCGCTGCCATGTCAAATGGGTCGAACACCGACATAACAATGCGTAGGACTTCTCGCTTCGTAGGCACTCGCTCAGCTGATAAAAGCGATTCGTCGATTTTACCAAACGATAGTACAAATTTCAATTCGTCATATTCTGTATGCCAATGCCAAAATTGAGCAGACGCAGGTGAACATGTTGCTCCGAAAGGCATTATAGTCATTTCATAGCCAGCCATTTCATCGTTTTCGTGCTTACGTCACAACATTCTCTGAGCATTTCTGTCCTCCGGCCGAATTTTCACTTGGTGAAACATTTCCACAATATCCGCACATACACCAATTGAGCTTTGTCTGAATCTCATCAAAACATTTACTAATGATTCGCACTCATCTGGCCCTCTTAGTAGCATTGAATTTAGTGACACTCCATCAACTTCAGCAGCAGCGTCAAATACTATTCTTAACTTGCCAGGTTTGTTAGGACTAGTGACGCCGAAATGTGGAAGGTTCCAAACATTTCGTCTATTCTCATTAGTGTCACTGTCGTTAATTCTGCATATATAACCCTTCTTCTTGTAACTATCCATAATGCGAATGTATCCTTGTTGATAGTTTGGGTCTCGTGAAAACTTTCTCTCCAATGCCAGTTTCCTTTTCCTAGTCAACTCTTTGCTAGCCGGAAATGTATGGTTTTCACTCTTCCACAATAGACCTGTTTCAAACCTCTGGCCAATGCGCTTAGTTGTGGTTTCTAAAATATGTTTAGAGGCCATCACTTCATGCGCTTCAACGTGCTGCTTCACATCGCGCACACCAAGATCAGCATCTGCAATATAATTTTGCACTAATGATTCGATTCTATCGTCTTGTTCGCTGACATGCATATGAAATGCACCATATGTCCTTCCGTTGTCTCTGCTTTGTTGTCCGTAAACAATCCAACCTAACTTTGTTAGAACAACTGCTGGTCCCGCCCAGCCACTAGCCAAGACCTTCTTTGGTATGCCTAAATGTACATTATCTAGACCAATTAACAAATCCGGTCTAATATCGCTGAAGTCATCAATTGGTATCTTTTTCAAATGGCGATGTTTTCTTTGTAGCTCTGACATCAAAACTGTTTGCTTCGGCAAACTCAAGTTGCTTACAGTACGTACGCCTTTCAGGTCAAATATTGTGGTTCCTCGTGGATCTGATATGCCAATGTCGAAACGGCTAGAAAGCTCCGTTACTTCATTCCCTCCGAACCATTGAAGAGTTAGTTTTTCCTTAGGGCCTTCAAGATTTAACATATCGGCAAGACGTTTGTCTATCAGCGTGACAGCAGAACCTTCATCAACAAATGCGTATGTCTCAATGGTTTTTCCATTCGCATACAGCCGCACAGGTAAAATCTTGAATAATACCTTCGAACTCATGTGGTGTAACGCGGTGCCCGAAAATACTTGTGATTCTCTTGCTCGAACTTCACCTGACTGCGTTGGTTCTGGATGTAATAATTTATGTAGTCTTCGTGAGCACTTCTCAGCGTCGCATTGGTGTCGCTCTGAACAACTATTGCTTCGATGTCCTTCACGTAAGCAATTAAAGCACAAATTGCCCTTGCGAACAGTTTGCCACCTATCATCAAGATTCATGGTAGCAAACTTCTGGCACTTCTTGATTTCATGCACTTCTGAACAGACGATACATTTTTGTTGTTTGAGTTGAGACAGCTTCAGCTCGTTCGCATGAAATAGTTTTGCCCCACCTTCCTTCTTTGGTCCATGTTGGGGTTCCATTTCAGGACATGCTGCTCTGGCCATTCTCGCTACATCCTGCATCCAGTCACTGAAATGTCGCACTGTTGGTATACTGCCCAGGGCTATCGAGTATCGAGCCCAATCAAGCCTTCGTTGGACTGGCAGTTTTAACAATAACTCATCCATTAACGTTGGATTACACAAGTGGTGCTGTGCATCTGCAGCTTCCAAAAATGATGCCAAATTGTTCACTTTGGTTGAGAATGCAATCATCTGGTCCAATCTGTTTTCATTTATTTGTGGAAAAAGTCGCACTCGTTTTATTTGACTCTTAACGAGCAACTTCGGCCGACCAAAATGTTCTTTTAAGGTTGACATTATATTTGACACATTTGTGCTGTGTATTAATAAGCACTCGACAACTTCTCGTGCGTTGCCCTTTATCGCTTTCTGCAGTCGAAGTAAATTCTGCCGATCACTATAACCGTACTCATCAGTCGTCATGCAGTACGCCTCATTAAACATCGGCCAATTTTCCGGCGTGCCATCAAACTCAGGCAAATCAATCAATTTTCGAGTTGGTTCACGTCCACTCAAATTCCAGTTTGAACCAGTTTCTCGAATTTCACCACAAGCCGCCTTTTTTACACTAGATGTTGTTGTTTGTGTTTTATCACTACACTCTGTTTTTTGCAATCCTTTTTTCACCGCATTTTCGGCGTCACTCTCGTCTGACTGCGCGCCATAAACTGCTTCGGCTAGTTTAATGCGCTCACCCCTCTCCTCTACGAACAATTGATTGGTTCTAATCACGTCGCTGCGCAAGTCTCTCACTTGTTGCATCAGCTCCATCAACGCATCCTGGATACCTTTATTTGTATCCTTTGGTCTTCTGACTACTGTTTCATCATCGCTTCCCTCGTTAACTCCTGTTAACGCTGCCGCAGACGCCTTCGGCGTGAACTGTTCCATTTTCTTCCTCGACCTTGTACGAACCATTCGCTTTACCTCGTCGTTCCTCTTCTTAATTAAACAGCATCAAACCGATCGTGTTGCGTCAGTAAAAACGAAATAAAAAATGTTGTTGCCAGAAAGGCAGTTTACGAAAAAAACGTTATTTAACAATAGTGGTCGTTTTATTTCCTAAATAAAATTAATATTAATACAAGTAATGATGATTAAACTTAACTCTTACGTTTTTCTGTCCTGCTTCGTCAACATTCTGCAACAACTGAACCCGCCATATAGTCAGTGTTGGTAATCTTAAATAATACTTTTAACAAGTGTTGACAAATATTCTTATTTAGATATAATAATTCGTTAACTTTGGTCAAATTCAAAAATAGTTATTTGCGCGCCAACAGCGCACGTATATCATCCGATTTAAAAGCTGTAAAGTAAAATAAATATAGCCAAACATAAATGAACTCAAATTCAAAAGTGTGTAACTTTTTTTTTCGATTGCTTAAAATAAATTAATTTTTCACCCGCCATTTGCTGCGTTTACTTTTATTTGTGCAGTTGCCAGAATTACAGCCGCAGATTGGTTAGTTGAAGCCATGGCATTTCTTCTATTGCCATTCATCAACTGCTCTCCATGCAGTAAATCGTGATGACTTTTTGAGCACATACTGCATTTAGCGTTTGGTGTTGAACATTTCTCACTGTGCTTGTGGTTCATGCATCTAAAGCACAGGTTTTGTTCCCTCGCAAACTTTCGCCGTTCTTCGATAGAAATTGACTGTAGTCTTCTGCATTCACTTGTTGTGTGATTGAGCTGCAACTGCTGAGACGTGATGATTTTTGAGTTGCGGTTTTCGCTCAATCGATGAATCCTTTTCCGAAACAGCTTTTAGAGTCGCATATCTTCGCTCCAAGAATTCCATGATATCTTTCAGCGTTTGCATTTCTTTTTGCGCAAACAGCTAAAAGTTTGCTCATATAATTTTAAACCGTCTTAGTCCAGTTTTCGGCAAATTATGCATGCAATGAACGGCTCATCTTCTGCAATTTGTATATCTAATGCTCGAATAGCATTAAGGCACTCATTAGTTGTGTCCAGTAGTTGCCTGACACTTTCCGCATTGTCGCTGTTTTTTTGTTGTTGATCTAAAATCCTATCCCACTAGGTCGAAAATAATATTCTTTTATTTTCGTACCTGTACTATTGCTTGAGATCTGTAGATGTTGAATTAATCGAGCAGCTTCTCCTTTCAAACGAATTTTCCGAATTTTATATGCGCAAATTATCATGCACCATACCTTGGAATAGGTTGTAAAATGTTGGCCATTCTTTGTAGTCCCCGAAAAATGTTGGTATTTTTAATTTTTCGAGCTCCAAGCAATCCCATTGATTATTTAGATCGATTCTTTTTCGTTATCCGGATGCTTCAATAATCCAAGCTTGTCGATTAAATCATCGGCTTCAACGTCTTCTAAACTTGCTATTTCATTCGATAAAAGGTCGGTTTTAGATTTTCCAACATTCGTCAACAGCCAACAGCGTCAATTACTTTCGCTCTATTGATTCCCATTTTAGCACTTTTCTTTCACTGAACACACACAAGTAAACTATAAGAGGTAGTTTTGAGTCGCCTGGTTGAAATGCAGGGACTTGCTAATATGCTCAAAACTTTTTTTTCACTTTATTTTGGTGTTGTACGCCTAGTCTGCTGTTAAGCCTCAGACACGCTATTTCCACAAACACTTTTATGTTTTGTTTTTCCACTTTACTTGGTGTTTTTAGCCCCAAGAACGCCTAGTCTGTTGTTTAGCCTCAAACACGCTAGTTCCACAAATACTTTTTGTTTTCACTTTGTTTTTTATTCACTTTTCTTGGCGTTTTTAGCCCCAAGAACGCCTAGTCTGCTGTTTAGCCTCAGACACGCTTTTTATTTAGCTACCTAGATTTTCAAGGCTCTAAAGGACGAAAATGTTTTATTTCGATTTTGTTCTCTTTTATAAACAAATTTTTTTAAAAATCTCGGCTCAATTGACCAAAATGTATTAAGACATATGCGGTATGAGTAGTTGTAAGATACTGTTTTATTATTTCTAAAATAAATGATTATATAATATTTCTTATGCTATGCTAAACATTGCGTGGGTCTTAATCTATAGCTACGCCGCGTTGTCGTTACCAGCATATGGCAATGTGTATTCGTCTTTTGTCTTTTGTTTCATCAACAGATAGCAGTTTATGTTTGTTTTGTACATAAATCTATCAGCAGCTCAGAGATTTATGGCTGCTCAGAATATATTTCGCTTAAGTGGACTGTATTTGATGTTTTATGTGTGGAAACATGATGATGTTTCTAATTATATTAGAGTATTTGTCATCACTAGTCTGTTTGATTTGCCATCGCTGGGAACCGCAGTTTTATGACCCAAACAGACAAACGAAACCAGCAAGCATATCACTGTAGACATGCCCCGCTTTATCAGCCTCAGATACTGTAACGACAACACTGAAAGAAATTATGTTCAAGCGTGAACAATATATATAAATACCTCTTCTGATCCTCTTAATAGTATACCAAAATTCATCTCTGTACCTTAAATGGATGCAAAGATATGACAAAATTTGATTATCACTTATATGGCGGGAGGGTATCGGCCTCGCGGACTTTGACCAAACTTAATACGTTTACTTCTCCAGATCCTCTTAACATGTATACCAAATTTCATCTCTGAACTTTAAATGGATGCAAATATATGGCAATTTTTTTATTCACTTATATGGGGGTGGGGAAACGCCCCTCCAATTTTGTCAAAAAGTATCCTATGTTCTTTTCCATCGCCCCATCTATCTCTATACCAAAATGCATTTCAATTGGTTTTGCGGTTTAGAAGTAAGACAGGAACATACATCACTCCGTCCATCCATACATACAAACTTTCGCATTTATAATATAAGTAGGATATATATGCATCCCTGTACTCATTGAATTATCTTTATTGCATGAAACGTGGTTGGGGTACCACCCCTTCTGACCTTGACCAACCAATAAAGTGACTTTCTTGTGATCCCATTAACACCAAATACAGTACCTTAAACATATGGAAAGATACTTAGATTTTTGTTTATCACTTTCCGCCTGCTCCTTTAATAAATTAAAATAAAACCTATTCTATCTTTTAAGTTGGAACAAATTATTACGCGTGCTCAGTTCGAATTTGTAACGGCTGGACAACAGATTGGCCAAATAACAACCCTGGGATGACAAGTCGAAGGAAGGCAAGCAAGAAGGCGGGTGAGAATGGATGACTATGGGAGGTGATTGGCAAATAGAAAGAGCAAGAGAAAGGACGTATGGTTTTGGCGCTGTTAAAGAAAAGAAAAACTACCCAAGGTAAATCATCGCTGAAATTCATTAGCAGCGTGGCACCGAATAGCGCATTCGTGAACGAGGACTTAAAGTGTATGCACCGGCGCCGGCAGCAACAGCGGGAGTGGTCGTAGGGTAATACGCAGGCGCAGAGCACAGCGGCATAACACCAACCCGGCACAACAGCAACGACAGCATCTTCGCAGGCGGATTGCAGGCGTGAACGAGGCGACAGCGTTGGAGCAACACCAGGCAGTGACTCCCATACAGACCACGGAAGGCCCGGAAGGAGCGGAGGGACGTTGCGTCACCTGACTAACCGGAGCGGCGGAAGGTTTTTATAAAATTGAATTTATCCTCGTAAGCCGAGACTGATCCGCAAACTTAGCATAACGATTAATTAAAGCAAGCAAGGGTATCAACTACGCGCAAGCGCCGGACATAACCCTGAAATTTTTAAATGAATTGCTACAACCCATAAATACGAATATTGGAAGCAAGAAGGGACGAGTACCCAATACGTGTCCCCTACTTAAATTAAGGCAAGGTTGCCTGATTTTATTAACTGGAGTCGGTTGGCATCGCGTGGATGACCGCAGCTTTTGATCAAGTTTTGATTAATTTTTGCCTATTAGTTATTTAAGACTCATATTTACGTAACCTTTTCTCAGTTTATTATATAATAAGTGTTATTATAAAAAAAAAATGAGCAGCCAGAGAGTAGGATTAAATTCGTAATCCGATAACGAATGTAAATGTTGTTAAAAAAATTAGAACAAAGCAAAATATAATTAAGCCACATTACCGCCACGTTAGGACAGGTTGGCCCTAAAGCCTTAAGAGCGCTCTGGTAGGTAGGGAAAATCTTTCTGAGCAGGCGTATGAATACTGAAATCTTATATTCACGTCGATCCTACTCTCTAGGCTGAAGAATAATAACCAATACATTTTTCCAAATCAGGTTTCTCAGTATCACCATCGCAAGCGTATTGACATATTTCTCTGTTCGATAGAGTAGCATCTATCTTTTCTGTTATCGGTGGTCGGTCCCATCCATGAAGATACGATGCGCCCAATAAAAACCACACCCGAGGCAAGAAAAAAAAAAATTTCAAATAGAACGAGAGAGAAGACACTATTTTCACATAAAGCGTCCGGTCATAATGCAACTACAGGCGCCATAAAAAAAATGGAATCCAATTAGCAATAAACAGGGAAAGCGTCGGACATAAAGAGTAAATGATTGATGAAGTGAATTGATTTATTTTGATTCCGGAGTAGTACAAAGTAAATTATCGTTAGTCTGGAGGGATCAGCGGATCTACAAGGGAGTGAGCTATCGTAGGATCATGGAAATAGTAGATGTTGCTATAAGCCATCGCTGCCACGAAGTTAGTCTTTTATTAGTAGAAGAGCGTCCGTCAAAATTCAGTGGAACCGTATAGCAATCAAAAAGTTACACAGCGGGAAACCTCGAGTGATTGTTTCGGTGATGTTGATTCCTGGTATCAATCATATGTAGGTATGCCGGGTGTTATGAGATTTTGCCTTATTTTTGGAAATCAGTTATTGAGGACTTAACGTCCAGAGTATGGAAATTACAAGTAATCTCGTGCCGGTTATCAGGTTGAGTATAGAACGTAAGGCTGTCTATGCTTTGATCATATCGAGACGAAATATTATCAATACTGTCTTCGGCTATCTTGTCCAGCGAACAATTTATTTATTTTTTTGATTATGAGATAACAAAGTATTGTCAGAAACAATCAGAAAATCCATCATTTGGAGTGATCCACCATGAGTGTGTGAAAAATTGTTTTGGTAAAAGATAAAAGATATAATTGAATCTAAAAGATAGAGATAAAATAAAAGTTATTTACATGATTATGAGCGAAGCGAATAAACAGAAAATAAGAAGCAAATTAGAGAGAAGTTTAGAGTACATGCGTAATAGAGGGTTAGAGGTGGCAAATAGACGCCCGTTTACAAGATCAGAAGCACGGAGAGACCAAGCCCATTTGGGATCGGAAACAAATATGGTGGTTGAGAATTCGGCACAAAAGGTATCTACAGCGAATCAATTGGACAGAGAATCGGCGGAACTAAGAACAGTGCTGCAAGTAGAGGAACAACAAGCGAGCTCAAGCGGATTCAGTATGCAGCGAAGGGCGAGTGGTAATCAAAAAATCCATCAATCCAGCCTGGGAGCTACACAACCATCAGCCGATGAAGGCGATAAAATGGATATGCTTTCATAAGAAGTGAAATCTGCCGTTAATGTCGCGATGGCACAGGCTCACGGGTCGTATCGAGCGTCTCTAGGGTCGGTTGGCGAGGTTAAACAAAAGCAAATGGAAGAAAGTTTTAGGAGTTTTATGAAAGAAATGAACGATACAATGTTGCATTTCAGAGCGAGTAACACTTCACTTCCTTCGCCAGAACAAAGTGAAACTGGGAGAGTTAATCCAGGAGGAGCGTTGATACTTAGCAGCACCAGCACGTTTCACATCTAATGAGCAGCAACAAAACTATCCGTTTCAGTCCCAAACAAACTTTCAATGCAGTTCCGGATGGGACAGCGCAGTGCAAACGAGCAGAACATAGGAAGAGGATAGATGCAGATACGAAGGTTCACGTTCGAATATGTCAAAGCAACTGTGACGCTTAAGAGTATGGAGCAGGAAATGGTCTTGTATCTGTGCCTGACTCTGGCACAACCATTGTATTTAGGAATCGACTTTTGGCCTATATTTAACATCGCTCCAGAGATAATCAAAGGTAACTGGGTCGAAGAAATACAAATGGAAACACGGCCCAAAAGTGAACTAATAGAACCCCATGAGTTAACAAAGGAACAGCAGGACAAGTTGGAAAAACTGAAGGGCGAATTTTTGTCTTTCGAGCGGCATGGCCTTGGAAGAACTGAAGTAGACAATCATAGAATTGAGCTAGAACCAGGAACGGTACCGGTGAAGGACGATTTTATCCCGTATCACCGGCCGTGCGAGACCTACTGTATACAGAGGAAGATGCGATGTTGTCGCTGGGAGTGATTGAGGAAAGTGAGAGCCCGTGGAACAACCGGTTAACATTGGTTCGTAAACCAGGGAAAATCCGGTTGTGTCTAGATGCGCGTAAGATAAACACAGCAACAATAAAGGATGCGTATCTATTACAATGCATGGAGTCTGTATTGATCCGCGTGGAGGAAACGTATTTCATTAGCAGTGTTGATCTTAAACACGCGTTTTGGCAAATTGAATTGGAGCCGGAAAGCAGGAAATATACAGCATTTACAATCCTAGGTCGTCCGCATTATCAATTTCGAGCTATGCCTTTCGGGCTGTGCAATGCGGCCCAACGTCTTTGCAGGGTAATGGATAAGGTGATTCCACAACGGCTGCGGAGCAATGTCTTTGTATATCTAGACGATTTGTTGGTGATTTCAAGAGACTTTTCATCGCATTGCGAATTTTTAAGAGAAGTAGCTGGTTCCTTGAGGAAGGCGAATCTGACGATCGGTTTGGCGGTGCCGAAATCAGTCCGGCAGGTTAGAAGTTTCCTGGGTACGGCTGGGTGGTATCGAAGGTTTATAAGGGGTTTCTCTGCAGTAGCTGCTCCGCTAACAGATTGTTTACAAAAAAAGGGCAAATTTGAACTAACAAAGGAAGCGGAGAAGTCATTTAACAAACTGAAAGAGGCGCTTACGTCTGCTCCAGTGCTTGTTCACCCGGACTTTAAGCAACATTTTTTTATACAATGTGATGCCAGCCACGTTGGGATCGGAGCGGTATTATTCCAGAAGGACAATAAGGACAATGACCGACCTATTGGCTTTTTTTAAAAAAAATTGCGTGGAGCCCAGCTTAACTACAGCGTCACCGAAAAGGAAAGTCTAGCGGCGGTAAAAGCCATTGAGAGACTTCGTCCGTATGTGGAGCTGATGCCGTTCACGGTAATCAAGGACCTTTCTAGTCTAAGGTGACTGATGACTCAACGAGAGTAAAACGGACGTTTGGCGCGCTGGTCTTTGGCACTACAGATTTATGACTTTAGTATTCAGCATCGAAAAGGTCGTGAGAACGTGGTCGCTGATATGCTGTCGCGGTCCGCCGAAGAGTGAAGCTTAAATGAGTTAGATCTCTTTGATTTTGAAACAGTTGAGTTTGAATCGAAGGAATACCTGGATAAAATAAACATAGTACAGGAGAACAGTGAAAATTTCCCCGATCTGCGAGTGCAAGATGGTTTACTTTTCAAGCGTACCGGTTTTGTGGGAAACGAATTAAAGGAGCCGACGTGGAAGTTGTGCATTCCAGAAACGCTTATCACTGAACTTATTCGGAAAGCTCATGAAGAGGGTTTCGCGGCTTAAGGCTATGAAAGAAGCAACTGCTAAAAACGTGGTAAACTTTCTGGAATCAGAAGTGTTCGACCAGTATAGAGTCCCTGAACTGATTGTCACGATAATGGTAAACAGTTCATCGGCAAAGAGTTTGGAGCTTTGATAAGTCGGTACCATATTAGACACATACGAACTGCGAATTACGCTTCTCAATTTAACGCTTCGGAGCGAGTGAATCAGTCTATACTGGTGTCGATTAGGACCTACATTGGTGAAGATCACCGGAGATGGGACGACCAAATAGGACACATACAAGCCATGTTGCGCACATCGGAACATTCGGGTATAAAGAAGAATCCGTACTTCGCTATGTTTGGTCAGCATATGTTTACGAGCGGGTTAGACTACAAGCTCGCGCGTAAACTGGACGCTATAGAAGAGGCGGAAATTAAGAATTTAGGATGCCAGGATCTGTTGCAGCTGATTCGCCAGGAAATAGGTGAACATCTGCACGCGTCTTATGAAAAAGGTGCTCACTCTTACAATCGACGAGCGCGCGAAGTTAAATACTTTCAAGGACAGGAGCCATGTTGCGCACATCGGAACATTCGGGTATAAAGAAGAATCCGTACTTCGCTATGTTTGGTCAGCATATGTTTACGAGCGGGTTAGACTACAAGCTCGCGCGTAAACTGGACGCTATAGAAGAGGCGGAAATTAAGAATTTAGGATGCCAGGATCTGTTGCAGCTGATTCGCCAGGAAATAGGTGAACATCTGCACGCGTCTTATGAAAAAGGTGCTCACTCTTACAATCGACGAGCGCGCGAAGTTAAATACTTTCAAGGACAGGAGGTATTCAACATAGTTTTTCACTAAGTGACGCCAAGAACCGTGTCAACGCCAAGTTCAATCGCAAATATGTGAAATGCCGAATTGCTAAAGTTATAGGTACCAGCTTGTATGAACTCGAAACACTAGGAGGGTTGCCCATTGGCGTTGCCCGGCTAGCTCAGTCGGTAGAGCATGAGACTCTTAAGCTCAGGGTGCAGGCGTGGCTCACGTTGGGCACGAAATCAGTTAGATTATGTTGTAAAGATCAGTGGGAGTTCACGTTGTCATTGCCGTCGTGACTCGATGACGTCCAACGGCAATGTGTTGTTACGTGTGCTCAATTCGAATTTGTAACGGCTGGACAACAGATTTGCCAAATAACAACCCTGGGATGGCAAGTCGAAAGGAGGCAGGCAAGAAGGCGGGTGAGAATGGATGACTATGGGAGGTGATTGGCAAATAGAAAGAGCAAGAGAAAGGACGTATGGTTTTGGCGCTGAAGTGAGGCGACAAGAAAAAAAAGAAAGTACAGCGGCAAATTTGTTAAAGAAAAGAAAAACTGCCCAAGGTAAATCATCGCTGAAACTCATTAGCAGCGTGGCACCGAGTAGCGCATTCGTGAACGAGGACTTAAAGTGTCTGCACCGGCGCCGGCAGCAACAGCGGGAGTGGTCGTAGGGTAATACGCAGGCGCAGAGCACAGCGGCATAACACCAACCCGGCACAACAGCAACGACAGCATCTTCGCAGGCGGATTGCAGGCGTGAACGAGGCGACAGCGTTGGAGCAACACCAGACAGTGACTCCCATACAGACCACGGAAGGAGCGGAGGGACGTTGCGTCACCTGACTAACCGGAGCGGCGGAAGGTTTTTATAAAATTGAATTTATCCTCGTAAGCCGAGACTGATCCGCAAACTTAGCATAACCCTGAAATTTTTAAATGAATTGCGACAACCCATAAATACGAATATTGGAAGCAAGAAGGGACGAGTACCCAATACGTGTCCCCTACTTAAATTAAGGCAAGGTTGCCTGATTTTATTAACTGGAGTCGGTTGGCATCGCGTGGATGACCGCGGCACCATATTTGTTGATACCCTACCGCTGCTTTTGATCAAGTTTGCGACGTTTATAACCTATTTGTAACCTTATATTTTTTTTCGAATGCATTAATTTTTGCCTATTTGTTATTTAAGACTCATATTTACGTACCCTTTTCTCAGTTTATTATAAATTTTAAGCAATTTACTAATCTTAGAGACATAAGTGTTATTATAAAAAACAAGTAAGGAAATTTCAGTCGGGCGTAACCGACTGTAAGAGGCCCTGTACCGGTTCAGGTCGCCTTAAAAACACATTAAATGATTCCCGAGCATATGACCAAACACATGACCACTTCTCACTGCGCGAATATGAATGAAAAGAAAAGGGGGGTCGTTCAAATTCAATTGCTTATAAAATCGTCATTTATTATCCGATTTTGATGAACTTTTTTGATGTGGGCTAAGAAGAATGTTAACTTTATACTGGTGTACTCTATTTTTTTTGTGCCGAAGATATTTTTACCCTAAGGGGTGATTTTATGGTGAAGGGGGGGGAGGGGAAAAATTTTAAAATAAACTTGTGAAATTCCGGAGCAGTCCTAGTCGAATGCAAAAAACACGAAGTCTCTATCTATTACCGTTTCCGAGATCCTTTCGTTCACACAGACGGACGGACGGACAGACGGACATGGCTATATCGACTCCTCTATCTCATTTGCACAAAACCAATAGGCTCTTGTACCTTCGGTACAGGGCCTAAAAATGAGCAGCCAGAGAGTAGGATTAAATACGTAATCCGATAACGAATATAAATGTTGTTAAAAAAATTAGAACAAAGCAAAATATAACTAAGCCACATTACCGCCACGTTAGGACAGGTTGGCCCTAAAGCCTTAAGAGCGCTCTGGTAGGTAGGGAAAATCTTTCTGAGCAGGCGTATGAATACTGAAATCTTATATACACGTCGATCCTACTCTCTAGGCTGAAGAATAATAACCAATACATTTTTCCAAATATTGACGCAGCCAATAATTTTTTTGTCGTAATGTTTTTTTGTCATAAGTAATTTTTTTCAGATAAAATCTTCCAATTTATAATATAAGTAATTATAAAAATAGGATAGATGAAATTTATATTAAAAGTTTGTATTTTGTAAAAAAATTAAAAAGGAATGAATTAGTTCTTAATGGTGGATTACTCGAAAATGATGGATAAGACGATATGGAACATTAGTTTACGCATGTAATGCTTTAGAGCATTATTAATAGGGAGTTGCCATAGCGTTGCCATTGTAGGCAACTTCAGGAAGGGTGGGGCACGAGGGATCAGTAACACGTATGATCTCGCTAGTTTTGTTCTCAGGTTTCTCAGTATCACCATCGCAAACGTATTGACATATTTCTCTGTTCGATAGAGTAGCATAAATTGATTTTTTTTTTTGTTGCATCTATCTTTTCTGTTATCGGTGGTCGGTCCCATCCCTGAAGATACGCTGAGCTATGGCTGGAGGACCGATAATGGAGAAGTCGCTCGTCAGTATCAGGTAGAATGTAACAAAATCCAGCCAAATGAAAAAAAAATCATCACAACGTGACACGTAATTTTTAATACATATATAAGTGCAAGAAATTCCCACTTAAAAGTATTTTATAGTGTTTTGAAAATACACTTAATTGTTCGATCTAATAATATATGTCATTTTAAATATATTAAGAGAAATCTTCAAAATGAATTTAAAAAAAAAAAAAAAATTTTTTAATTGCCATTCGACTTTGAGAATGACATACAATAATCTTTTAGAATACCCATTAATAAAAATATTAAAAAATCATATTGTGTATACTTTATTTGCACAAACAAAAATACACCAAACTGTTTATAAGATTTCAAACCGTTCTTGCATATTTCTCATTCATTTATTTACTGTGTTTACTCGGTTTTAATAATTTGGCTCAAAAATAAAAAGAAATCATTATATGAAAAAATAAACATATCATTCATAAGTACTTAAAATGTCGTTAACAGTTCTTCTTGGATGCTATTTGAACGAAGTAATTGTGTTGGTGTCGGTCCTCCACCGAGTGATGACAGAACTTTCGATGGTGTTGAAGCAGTAGCAATTGCATCATGATATTGATCGGAAAATTCCTGAAAAAGAAAACAAGCAAAAAGGTTAATTTCGATAAAACATTACATATAAAATTTGGTTGAGCTGGATCTAATTTCTCATAACCTTTTTTTAATGCATTTTGTAGATTCAAAAATGTTAACTTTAAGGAACCGTTTTCGATATATCCTCAAAAACATTATTTTCCCTTGTTCTAGTTATTTGTTTACATCTATAAATATCAACGCACTTTCTGCGAAGCCATTTTTAATGTTTCTCTCTGAGTTTGGGTAGAAAATAAACAAGGTAAGTGATCTCACAAGGGCGTCGGAAGAATTGAAACGTGTTAGGAAGCTTTTGGGACAACGGCTTTGTCCAATCGAAATGAGAGCAATAAATTTTCACATTCGTCTGCCAAATCGCATGTCTTTTTAAAAACTTTTCTAGATCCATATATTTTAAAGAAGTTATTGTGATCAAAGCAACAATTTAAACCAAGTAAGATATTTATCCGGCGAGTCGATTGAGTAAAGAGTATTCAAGCATCGGTTTCAACGCGTTTAAGTAGTTGCTTTTCATCTTACCTTTAAACGACTTCCCAGGAACAGAGCACGTTCTCGCTTCCTAACCATATAATCGGAGGACATAAGCCATCGGTGTTCCAAGCAATCTTCGGTGTATGGTCGTTTTCTAAAAGTGATATATAAGTAGATTTATTACTACACTGTACAGTGTAATGAAGGACTTACGTTGGGTGGCGTTTGAATAATAACATTATGAAGCGGGTTGCCTCTGGGGTAACCTCTTTGAATAGATTTTCAAAACGATAACGAACATATGTTATGTTTTGTTTGGTCTCGAAATCGTCGGCGCCACGGAAGGCGCTGGTACCAGATAATAGCAAATACGCCAGTACGCTAACTGACCAAACATCGCTCTGTGGGAATATTGGCTCATCGTTGACCATTTCGGGTGATTGGAAGTCGAGCAAGCCACAAGGTATTATTTTTGAGCCGAGTTTGTTCACTTTCTTTGCTGACCCAAAATCGACTAATTTAATTTGAATTGAGCGAACCGATGCCATAACGACATTATCAGGTTGAATATTGAGATGACAATATCCTCGCCAATGTAGATATTGTAGGGCATCTAATAGCTGAGTAATGACACAGGCAACCATTTGCTCGGAGTACTCGTGACGACTGCTAAAGTAGGTAAGTACATCGGCGCCTTGTAGCTTTTCCATGACAAAAATCGCGATAGGCATATTTAATGGTTTGTATGCCGCAAAAAGCGCCGCTATGCGTTCGTGTCGCAAAGTCCTAAAGTTATCAAATTCCGTCACTACTGCGTCTTCATTTTCATCTGTGACTTCAAATATTTTGGCCACAACAACGGTGTCGGTTGATTTTTGTATACCCTTGACGATAGAACTAAATTTTCCTCGAGCAATTTCAGATATAAAACTGTACTTATCGCTAACTGATGCATCTGTCACCCAGTTCGGCGGCTCGCGTTCACAATGATAATCTGTATGCACTCTCTCCTCCTCTGGCACAACATCGTAACCATTTTCAGTGAGTTGTTGCATATGTTTCATGGCTTTCGTAATGTGTATTTTTGCGCTATCTGCAGTACTAGTTGAAGCATTCATTGGAATTCCCATTTCACTCCATCCAATGCGATTTCGAGACGCTAGTCTAAATTGGTAGCTGGTAGTAGGCTGAAGATCGTGTAGCAGATAAAATTCGTGATCAATATTGTCAGCGACGGTTGTCCAGGCGTCACTATTTAGTAATTTGCATTGTAAACTGTAGCACAATACTGGAGAGTGACCGTCATCACGTGGCTGCTTCCATCTGAGTAATATTTCGGTGCCACTTGTGGCAGAAACCTCAGGAGAGTCAGGTGCATCAGGCAAAGTTGCAACTACAACACGGCATCTTGCGATTGTCTGGCCGACCTTATTTCGAGCCACTGCCTTATAGACGCCGACATCGAAGTGCAGTGCCGGTTCAAATCGCAAGATTGAACGTCCGTCTTCGTCTATTGAGAACTTAATACGTTTGCTCTCAGCGAGCACCATGTCGTTTTTGAACCATTGAACACACGGCTTCGGATCGCCTACAGCGAAGCAGTGAATATGTGCTGGGTGGTTTTCAGTTATCGCGATTGATTGCGGCTTTTCTCTAAAAAATGGCGGATATCCCTCCCGCTGTGATTCTATCATGGCTTCTGCTTCTGTATATTCGTCCAAGCGTGTTCCTAATTCAGTACGTAGGCGTCGTATAGAATATGAATCGTTTGTGGCGTACATGCTGATGCGACTGCGTGTGCGTTCGTCATCAATTTCTTCATCCATTATGTCAGTAAAACGTCGTCGTTCTCGAATCACTGGTAGCTGATTTAAATAAAGACGTTAGAAACATTTTTATGAGACTGTAATTTTAGAATTTGTAGAAGTGATACTACTTACAGACCAATCAACGCTATCATTAAGTGCAAAGGATGGGGAACGTCTATGCGCCACTTTCATGTACTCGCGCAAACGAACCGGGAAATTTACGTCTCGCAGCTGGAGCAGATATGTGTCCGGTCCATATTGATAACTTAAATTATGATAAAAGTTGATAAGTTATAAGAATTAGGAAATATATTTTATGCATACTGGCTTTCTGATTGTATTAGACCTAGTTCATAATCAGGGTGTAAGAATTTGGAAACAACATCTTCCCGCTTTGCACGCTTTCTAGGTTCAGGTAATGGCTCTGGTGTTGGCTCCGGTGTATATATATGTCCTGGAGGATAAACCATTTTTGATGGGTGCTGCATACACCCGCTCAATCGACGTCGGCGGAAGTAGTTTTTACATGATGCATTTGCGTACCAATCTCTAAAATGATTGTAGTAGTTTCTTAAACGATCGGTACCAATTTGATATTCGCCATCTAAGATCGACCGATCGAGCATAAAGAACCAGGGATGCTTTAAGGCAGTCTTTACATCCATTCGCTCTTCTGGGCTGTATAGCAACAGACGACTAATAAAATCGCGTCCGTCATCGCTGATGTTGGACCACAAAGAATCGCTAAAGTCCCAACGGCCTTCGCGTATTTTCATTAGTGTCTCACGATCATCTGCACCTCGGAAGGGATTGTGTCCGCTTAATAAAATGTAAGTGATAAGACCAACCGACCACATATCATGCGCGTAACCAACACCCTCTTTGTTGACTACTTCGGGTGATATAAACTCTGGCATGCCATAATCCAGCGTCATTAGATTGTGTTTGTTAATTTTTCTGGCCAAGCCGAAATCAGATACCTTTATTAAATCGCTACCAACAATGGAAATTAGCAGATCTTTTATCTGAAATTTTTAAAATACATTTGTATTATTATTTATTAACCATTTATTTATATATTCTTCACACATGATTGAAAGTATGAATATTATATACTGTGAATACTGTGTGAATACTTAAAACGGTTATGCAATGCGTTGAAGGAAGTATCGGATGCCTCTTAAAGATTATATGTATTCTTTATCAGACTAACAGGTGAGTCATTCTGATCATGTGCGTTTGTCTGTAACATCGTACATTTGTTCATACATTTTTTTTTATATTAGGGTGCTTTATTTTTGGCGACTATTTTTTTTCGCTCCCGGTGAGGTACTACTGGTCACTGTAGTACATTTTTTTTTGTAAGAAATGAAAAGTGTTAATGGAATATTTATAGAACATTTCCACAAAAAAAGTCACTTGAACCCAAATCCCTAAGGTCGCAATTTCACGAGGTATTAAGCTTTTATTCTTTTGTAGAAATTTGAAAATCTATTAATCCATTAAATATTTTAATGTCTCAATCTCATTACATTTTTTTGAATTTGGCTCAATTATCAAAAAATAAGTAAAAGCTTAATATCTCGTGAAATTAAATTTCCTACAAATATCCCAAGAAGTTTCAAAAAAATTCCATTACAGTGATCTGTATTACCTCACCCGTGTGATTTACAGTTATGTCACAATGGGCACATTTGTAGAGTCTGAGCAATACCCAAGTTTGGCCGATATGATAGCACAAAATCTCGCAGTGCTATAAAAATTAAAAAAATATATTTATATGAGAAATCTTCTCGCGCACTGGGAGAGTACCAAACATTCATATTAAGGGCTTACATTTTGAATACATTTTTTCGGCATTTCCATTAAAATTTCAGACCGCGAGTGAAAAAAATCGCCAAAAAACTATTGTAGATAACAGATAAAGCTCTTATATAAAAATCTGTTCGCATTTTAAAGCAAACATTGCTCTTAGATTGTAAAAGCATAAGATTGTACAAGCATACTAAAATTTGAAATTTCATTGGTTAAGATTGGACTACTTTAGTTTCAATTGTGAAGAATATTTATATTTTCGATCAGCTAAAGCTGAAGTTTCCCTTATTAAATATTATCTACCGTAAGTCCCATATGTCCCACACCAAGTTCGTGCATATGATCCAGACCCCACAGAGTCTGGCGAATGTAGTTGGCGATATCACGTTCCGAGTAGAAATCTCGTTTTAAGAGGTTGTCTTTCACAAGTTCACCGCCAGCAGCCAACTCCATAATAAGTGTAACGCTGCGATCGGTATCATAGGCATCGTAGGGCCGGATTAAATTTTTGTGATTGAACATGTTCATCATTTCCAACTCGTTCAGCATAAATGGTCGCAACTCTGATTTTCCGTACATTATCTTTGCAGCATAGTTATTTCCAGTTGTGCGTTCTACGGCGTGATAGGTAATTCCTTGAGTTCCGCGGCCCTTATAAAAAATAAACAACATTTTCAAAATTAATTGAACATAAAATAAAAGAATTTATGTATTTCCATAAATGTATGTAACAACCAAATGGAGGCGGGAAAAGTGGGGTCGACTGGGGTCGTATGTCGGTCCGTTGGTATAAACTTCAGTTGTCTATAAGATTAAACCGACAAATTTAGATATTTATTATCTCCATATCTATTGGGAGAGTGACCAGGTATTGTTGTTAAATCTATACTATTATATAAAGAGGAAATGTTTGTATGTTTGTAAGGAGTAAACTCAAAAACTACTGTCGATTTCAAAAATTCTTTCACCATTGGAAAGCTACATTCAACCTGAGTAACATAGGCTAGGTTTAGTGGAGGGGGAAGGGGGCTATGCCCCACCCCCCATACAAGCGATAAACAAAATTCAACACATCTTTAAATCCATTTGAGGTACGGGGACGAAATTTGGTATACATGTTAATAGGATCGGAAGAAGTAATCGTGTTAAGTTTGGTACAAATCGGAGGGGGCTGTGCCCCACCCCACATACAAGCGATAAACAAAATTCAACATATCTTTGCATCCATTAGAGGTATAAGGACGAAATTTATTACACATGTTAATGGGATCGGGAAAAGTAATCGTGTTAAGTTTGGTCTAAATCGGAGGGGGCTGTGCCCCACCACCCATACAAGCGATAAACAAAATTCAACATATCTTTGCATTCATTCAAGGTATGGGGACGAAGTTTATTACACATGTTAATGGGATCGGGAAAAGTAATCGTGTTAAGTTTGATTAAAATCGGAGGGGGCTGTACCCACCCCCATACAAGCGATACAAAACATTCACAATTTCTTTGCATCCATTTGAAGTACATGGATGAAATACATGAAATACAGATGAAGTAATCAAGTTAAGACAAGAGATTAAAGTTTCATAGCTTAAAAGGTATTTGGTTTATCGGTTTTGAACATTGCTGGAAGAAGTAGAGAAGTGCTTGGTGTAGAGTAGGAGGAGAATATATTGTGTAATGAAAATAATTTTTACTGGGCACAGCAAACGCTTTAATAAACTGATCTCATCGTTTCAACGTTTTAAAAACAGCGATTTTCATTGGGTAGATATCTTTCATTTAATCCAGCAGAAAAAGATTGACGATGAAGAATCGGAGGCATTAATTAATAATGTTCAAAACAACCAGAACTTATAAGTTCATTAGAAATTAATCCATCAACTGTTGACAAGCGTTGAATGATTCAAAAGGCCTCCGATTTGATGCCGAGAGATGTGAAGAGATCATTTTTTAACTGACGTTTACGCCAGTCACCAGAAAAGATATGATAGAGTGTCTTTCAACAAATCAATTATCGGCCTCTTAATACACTAGATAAAACACACATGGAAATTCCTACAGAATCCGCTATAGACTTTGCAATTTCCGATTACAGTTGGTTCTGGACGAGGAATTTTAGACTAGGTAACAGTATACTGCAATTAAGATCATAAAATTTATTTATGTATACATTTTTAAAATATTTTTAAAAGATTTGGTCACAATAAATCTTAAAACTTTGACGGAGAGCACTAATTCACACTCCTAATTCTCATAGACCTTTTCGGCGTATTTTGAGTCGTTTATATCAACATGATTTTTCATTAAAGAATCGTTTTTCAGTAAGCGCAAAAAATTGAATTTGGGTTTTTTTTTACTAATTCATAGCGCTACCTAAGTTGATTTTATAAGCGAAAATGTTTATCGTTTTTAATGGCAGTCAACAAATTGGTTTATTAAAACTTCTTCAGTTACTTGTAATATATGTAATAGGGCCGTTTTTCGAGTAAAATATTCCAATATTTAAAATTAAATGCAAACGTACAAAATGTACTACAATACTTCATTCCCACTTACCAGCTCGTCACCTATATCATACTTGTCCTCGTAGCGAAGTTGTTTTGAGCGCACATAAGGATGCCTGCCGTAGGTTTTGTATATGTACTGATCTTCGTTCTCTTCAATGTGAACCGTAACTGATGTGCTAATGGAACCGGCAATGTTGCGAGCGCTAATCGAATACAATCCCTCGTCCTTAATGATCGAATCGTGTATGGATAATATATAAACATCTGGATCGAAGTTATTCATCTGAAAGTTTTTGATTTGATTTTTATTATCACAAACAAATAAAACAATGGAAAATATTAAATTCGGTCAAACTGAAGTTGTTGGCAATTTAAACTGCCGTTATATTTGCCTAGCAATTTACAACACCTATTTTCAAACATAACTGCCGAATCAACATATTTACAGCACTGTTAAAACAAGAGTGTTGGTAATCGAAAAGGAAGATGCCGCGAGTCAGTCGCGGTTGAAACAAGAAACGAAGCAGTCGATAGAGCGGGAAGCATAAACTACAAAAAAACGCGTACATATTGTGCATAACGTATTTATTTACGCCCAAATATTAAACTATGACAAAAAAACATTTATCGAAAGTTATCAGTTATTTTGGAATAGTTTTAGCGATAGAAGTATACATATTTTTTTATGCATTATCGTCGTTTAAAATATAAAAAATATGTACGTTCATAATGAAAAGAGTACAAGATTGGAGATAATTTTTTAAAATTGAACTATGAAAACGCCTTATCAGTCCTGTGCTGTGAGTAAATTTTTATACCAAAATCATGTATTTGCTTTAAAGAATTATTGCGTCTTACTTCACAATGATGTTTTTGGTAATATTTGCATGAATGGATTTTTTTCAAGTTCTGTGTTTTGTTCTTGCATCATCGACCCTATAAGCCGAACACTGCGTACAAAAGACATAAGACCCATGAAACTTCCCGGGCAAAGTCTTTCCAGGAGGAAACATTATCTGGGGACGGTAAAATATTACTGAACGTGGTGACTTGTTATACAACTATATTACCACACACTAACATACACATATAATCTGTCACAAATCGTAAAGATGAACATAGAGAGAGCGAGAGAGAGAGAGAGGAGGATTACCTCTGTGAATTACACCTACCAAAGGGTTAATCAACCTAAAGAACAGATGGGCTAGATTTTGTAGCAAGAAATAAATACAATAATAATATCAAATAATTACGTGACACTCTAATTAATTAGAAAGAAACTACGAGCGGATATGCATTGTGACGAAACTTAGGAGTGTCGCACAATTAGTTATAAGAAATATTCGAATCTATGAAATGTACTTTTTATATAATTTTGTAACCTAGTTTAAACATTAGCAATTAATTAATGATGACCCAACACGCGAGCAGGTGACCACACCATGACCCTGATCGCGAATAAGTGCCCGAAGCCATGACCGTTCCATCAACAGATGTCCTCATTGATAGGACAGCTGTTTTTAACAGCTGTTCAAATCGGTAATACGTTCCGATTCAAAACCGATATACGGAAAAACATGACCGGTACATGGTATAAAAGGCGCGACGCAATGCAAATTGAGTGAGTCAATTTCGGACAGCAGTCCAGTAAGTACCACGGGTAAAACGAGGGTTCCGCAGTAAAAGTGCAGTGTTCAAGTATCGGCCGCTCCTGGCTAATCGCTCCACGTCCCGATATAACCCCGCGAGTGCCGCGTACAAGCATCGGCCGCTCCTGGCTAATCGCTCCACGTTCCGATATAACCCCGCGAGTGCCGCGTACGAGCATCGGCCGCTCCTGGCTAATCGCTCCACGTTCCGACATAACCCCGCGAGTGCCGTGTACGAGCATCGGTCGCTCCTGGCTAATCGTTCCACGATCCGACTAACCCCGCGTTCCAAGATACCCCGTGAATGTCGCTAACCAAATTACGAAAACACACGCTGCACTGCTTACACTCACACGCGAAAATATCATACATTAACCTCACAACGCATAAGAACACGAGAGCAAACATTTACTCAGACACACACTCACAAGCATTACACCCACACTCACTCACGTTTTGAGGCCATTGTTTCCACACTAAACCATCGCTCGTGCATGCACCCTACACTAACGCGGTCAACGGCTAGCGGCACTACGGTCATCAATACGTAGACTGGGTTGGAAGGGCCATCTCCTACTATTAACACGTAACTTTATTTAATAAATTGATCTAGAATAAACCAACATAATCTATTTTTTCGAGTTGCTACACCACCACAACGATTATCCCCTACGAAATTTCTGTAACGGACTTGGACCATACGGCGAGCTATACCCTAGCAAAAAAACTTCGTTACAGCATGTATAATTTAACTTGTATTATATCCCTTTTAGGTTTCAGAATAGTTAATAAAATCCAATTATGTACTTTCATTGGGAGGAAACTGACCACACTAAAATATAGCATTAAATAGTACTGAGATGTACATTATTGCGGTACATTTAAGACCATTGTATTATTTGTTACTTGCGTTATGTTGTTTTCGGATAAAAGTGTGTGAAATTATAATTACAACAAATGTTGAGGTAATGTTGAACTCGTAGAACGGCTTTCTTCTACGAGCTCAAAATTTCCTTAACATTTGGCTTATGTAAATATAATTCCACTTGCTGAGCCCATTACTGGGTTGAGCTTAATGTGGTTGCTAACGTATTTTTTTTTTTATTTGAGCCAGCTCTTTTATTCAGGGTGCTGTGCAAGATGAAGCGAATGGGAAAGTGGTCCGATGAAAAACCTGTAGGTACTGAGATGTGGGAACCCTAAAGGCCATGATTGGCATTATATAATAACGAATTTCAAGAGAGTGTATTTCAGATATTAAAAAACACTACCAACAATGTTAGATCGCTACGTTTTCATTGCGTACCTTTTGATGTGGCAATTTCTAATAATGATTGAAATTCATATCATGGAATTTGTAAATTATAGTTGTTTGTGAGGTGCCTTTTTGCGAGAAGCATTAACCGACGAGAAACATCCCTGACATTCCAAAGATATATTTTTAAGGTCGTCATTATTTGGTTTGTTGGGCTACAAACGTTTGGATCACCGTGTTTTGATTCTGATAAGGTGGTGTGGTATAAGAAAGAGTAGAGGAGCTGTGTTTTGCGAAGCTTCTTTAGTGTTTAGTGCAGAACTGATTTGTTTCCAGATGCATTTAATAATTTTAAGGATAAAGATAATTACTCCAATCTGGCGTTACGATACGAGTATGGATCACTATAATGACAAATCGGTTAATGGTGCAGAGCCTGAAGAACAGACGTTATTTGTTTATACATATATATAAACGCGTCAAAATATGTACGCAGATCGCAAACCAGGTTTTTTTTTTTAATTCTCATAGTAATATAATAATAGAAGTTAAAAATATTGCATTCAAATTTAATGCGATTTCATAGATTATATATAGATTAATACCGGTAGTCGAAGTGATGAGTCACGGGAGGTTGAGTGGCCCGGGAGAGACTATGTAATAAGTAGGTGATATATGCTAACAGTAGGTATGAGGACAATCTATATTCACTAGATCATGGCTGTCCAGCCATAGCACCTTCGTATTTTCACACGCATTGGCACATGCGAAGTAGACTGCTTTTTGCTTAAAAGAAATTTTGTACACTGTATAGATAATAATTCTATATTCGTAGGAGTTTAATAAATAATAAGAAATAAATATAACCTATGTAATAAGTAGATTTAAAAAGTAGATTTTTTTGTTATCATTACTATTCATATTATTAAGTACTAGTCCACTATCACTATTATAATTATTAATTTTTTATTTTGATTATTATTTTTATTATTACCATTATTACTTCCTTTTAAATAATATAACATATTATTAAAATATATTATCTTTCAATTAAAAATGTGGGACGAGTGGGAATACCTATATTTATTTTCATTAAATATGGTAAATGAAGCGGAATGTTTAGTATGCAATCGAGTAGTGGGTAAAAAAGGAAAATATAATATTGAGCGCCACTTCTTACAAGTGTATAAGGAGATGCATAGTATAGCTAATGAGGAGAGAATCATTTTGATTGAAAAGCTGAAAAAATCGTTTAACTTGAAGATTAAACGAATTGCCGATATTGTAGCCCACAAAGAAGCACACATTCCGGAAAATGCTGAAAATTATGCTAAAAAATATACAGCCTCCAAATGGCAATGCTTAAATTATCAAAAATGTTTGCGACTACTAACCTATGCGAATCTACGTATTCTTCTATGAAAGTAATTAAAAGGTTACAACGCAATTCTATTACCAACGAATATTTGGAAGATCTTTTAAGAGTAAAATGTTATTAAAACAGCATTGAAATGGAAGAAATAATTCAATACTCAAACCAATCTAATTAAATTTTCATTAAAATAATGCAATTAAGTAAATTACTTTCATTCATTTTTAAAAGATGTGGAAAAAGGGGTTTTATTAAAAAAATTTACCTTCGTACCTTCAATTGCTTGAAATTTACCTGTCATTTTTATGGTGCGCAGGAGGTATTTATTTTATTTTCAAATCGCTAGAGTAAATATATATGGTATATAATATATAATAAATGTTAAATCGATTCATTTTATTATTCAAGAACTACCATTTATTGCATTCATTTACACACAAAGTTCTTGCCTACATCATAATGTATCCGCTAGACATACTTAATGGTCATTAACCACTTCGTAATCGTGGGCATTTTCGAGGTGTACTTTTTCAAACCAATCCAATCAAATTGTCAAAGCAATAAAGTAATTGCTTAGAATTTCTTTTAGTGCAAAACACATGCATTCATTCACGCATTGGCTGCCTCTCCGTTTGGGCAGCACTGCACTAGATACATGTTTTGATGTGGTGTCATAAAAGAGATCACAAAAGGTTTCGTAGCAGAGCACGCGGGGTCAATAAAAATCGTAACATAAGAATATTGTAAAATTAGACTTGAAAAATTGCATTATCGGCTATGCATCACCTTTACAACGAAAGATAAAGAGGGGCGAACGAAGCAACGCAAGCAGGGTCCGCTAGTTATTCATAAATAAAAAAAAAAAGTATCCTTGGTACAATCTGGCAGAACCATTATTGTATGTAAAATAATATCGCATTAGTATTAATTAAATGTGTATAAATGTAGTGTAAGAATGAAATGTACAGAACATACACTTGAATAGACGTCTTCAAGCATAGACGTGATAACTGGCGAGTAAAAAAAGAAAGAAATGCTTACACTTTTACGGTACAGTAAAAAGCTACTATAAGTGAAATTACAGTTATTTCGAAAAACGATGGGTAACGAAGCAGAAAGATGGCAAAGACGGCAATTTTTTAAATTTTATTTAATTTAATTTCAAGTGCATTGTGGACATGGAAAATCATTTGAAGTCCAAGCCAAACAAAATCTTGGGAAGCAATTGTTTTACATGTGCAAACAGTGTCAGCGAGTCATGTGGTGAGTTTTTAAGCTTTAATACCTATTTCAATTTGTGTTTGTATTAACAAATCGGCACATACCAAATCGATTGATATTTTTTTTTTGTTTTTCAAAATCTTTTATTTAATAACACAGGGCCACAAAATAAAATTGAGGTGGACCTTCTCTGAGTCAAGTTGATCTTTATGTTTTTGGGGTCGCTGAATACGATCCCGGTGTCCACATTGCCCCATCAGGTCAAATAAAGGTCAAGCATCTAAATTTGACTGATAGAATTTTTTTGACCGTAGATTCTGAAAGAGCGGGAAATTTTACGTCCGAATAAGTCTTGACCTATATTTTGACCCGACTTTTAAAGGTCATTCGGAGCTCATTTTGCGGTCAAATCCTTCTTTTGATATCTCGGCTTGTCTCTTAGCTAGGAACGGATCTCAAACCAGTTGAATTTATGTTTTTGGGGTCGGTGAATACGATTCCGGTGTCCACATTACCCCATCAGGTCAAATAAAGGTCAAGCACCTAAATTTGACTGATAGAATATTTTTGACCCTAGATTCTAAAAGAGCGGAAAATTTTACGTCCGAATAAGTCTTGACCTATTTTTTGACCCGACCTTTAAAGGTAATTTTGCGGTCAAATCCTTGATGCTTGACCTTTATTTGACCTTGATTTTGACCTGATGGGGCAATGTGGACACCGGGATCGTATTCAGCGACCCCAAAAACATAAAGATCAACTTGACTGAGAGAAGGTCCACCTCAATTTCATTTTTTGGCCCTGTGTAATTTAACAAGTATTCTGCTACCATGGTGGCAGCTTGAAAAGTTATATATAAAAACTAAAACTAACTAAAGCTATTTCTATTTTCTAATATTTACATACATATGTACATTTTATATATACATATTTAATTTTTATTGATTAATTATAGTTGTGTAAGTTGAGGAATTTAGACGAGAACTCTGGTGAGCAAGTCCTTGGGATGGAATCGTTTTTTTCTGGCATTGCGGCGAGGTCTTTCTTGAATTAACCGCCTTGCCAGTGCGTTAGGATGAGCCGCGAGACGCTTTGTGTAATCAGCAACTGTAGTCAGCTGTAATACATCGCCTACTTTAAGGACTCTCAAGTATCTTTCGATATCCCACGTTCGCATATAACAGGGGGCTTTGCACATTCTCCTAAGTATTTTGCTCTGGGTCACACGAATCTTGTCCATGTGGCTTTTTGGCAGTAATTCCGTATACCTGCAGGGTACATTTCAAAATTGGCCTCAGGACGTATTTATAGATAGCTACCTTGTTAGACAGCGACAACTTGATATTGGCAGATAGGAGCCACGACATTTTTTCAGCTTTGCTAAAGACCGTTTGCTAAACCATAGTTGTATGTCTTACAAATGTTAGCTTTTTGTCCAAGACAATACCAGCATATGATATATGTAGGCAGGCTTTTGTTGTAGAGGTGAGCCTAGCATTGACAAGCCTGGACAAGTGCGTCTTCTGATGCACATTTTTTGCTGTCGATGCCTATGTTCCACTTGGATGCCCATTCTGTAAAGCTGTTAATGTGCTCCTGTAACGCACTTGCCGCAGTTCCGATCAGTTAGCATCCGAGTAAGCACATTATCGTATGCGTATGTGGCTATGAGCACGTTGTCAGTCTCTACTGTATTTACACTTGCAGGTGTTGACATGTCTGCAGTATATATTGTGTAGAGAGTAGGACACTGCCTTGTGGTACACCAGCGCATATTGGTCTTCTTGTCGGTTTGGTGCCGTCTACAACACTACAAAAGGATCGACCATCCAGAAACCTGCTAACTATCTGTGAGACTGTGAGAGCTGCGGTGTTATTAAATTCTTTAACTTACACCGGAGGCAACCGTGCCTAGGCTTGCTGGATGCCCATAAACTCGATTGATAGAAAAGACAACCTTGCCTTGGACGAAGCAGCACAGAGGGGAGGTGAAGAACTTAATACGTACACTCACAAAAGAGAAAAAGAGACAACCAATGTGCACAGAATGCAGACTTAAAGCAAATATGTCCAAAACGATGATGAGAAAAAGCAAAAACAAAATTAGTCAGCGATCACAGCACACAATTCAATGCACATAAATTCAAAGAACTTTTAAAGATTAATGGAGCTAGTCATCTTCAAGAAGCTCCATATCAGCCCGCTACAAGTGGTCAGACAGTAAGATTTATTAAATTTTTTAAGAACAAATTGAAAGCATCAAAGTGAACGGGCAACAACAACGGCTCAAGAGCTATAGTAGAACATCTTAAATATTTTATTCCATGTCGTTTGTAGAAAAGTTGCTAACTGCCAATCCTTGGTACAATGGAATGGCCAATAATGTTAGAACACGTATCTGTTTCGTATCCTCTGAACAGCCGTTCAGAGGAAACTGTGGGAAGGCGACCAATCAACCCTTTAATTAGGAGTTGGTGCACTTGGTTTTGGACCCGTCACCGTTAAAACAAAATTACTCAAACTATGGATGCTTTATCTTTAAGAAATTAGACTTTCCATCGGATATAAGATTTTGTGGCGTTTATTGTGTAATATGCTGTAGCTATATACGATCGACCGTTTGATTGCGAATCTAAGTCCGGTCGAGCGTGCCAAGGCAAAAAATATACGTATTTGTATATTTTGCCTTGCCACGATCAACTGGACTAGAGATGGGTGCGGGCCTCTTTTGACAGGCCCGGAACCGGGCCCGCTCGAACACGAAACAAAATTTTTAGGCCCGGCCCGATCAAACATAAGCAGTCTTTCTTGAGACCTGGCCCAGCCTGGCACTAAATTAAAAAAAAAAACTAAAAATAGGTTTGCATTTCCATTTATTTTTAACTTCTTACGTACTATAGGTACTAAGCAATTGAAGTCTGATACCTTAAAAAATTTTAACTCAAAAACTTTTAATTTTTCTTCACCTGTATGTTTCTCTGTTTGTAACCGACTTCTTTGAACTTGATTTTGATCCACTTTAAACGGTCAGATTTCATTTAAACTTTGTATACTTATCAAGGACCGTCGACAATATAATAATTTCACAATTTCGACCTAATATCATCAGGATAAAATGAAAAACGTATTCTTTAAAGTGACTTTCACTGTATGCATAAAAGTATGTAATACTTTTGCAGAGCGGTAAGGTAATACAACATACGGCATGGTAAGCATTTTAAGTGCTTTTGAATATGTTTTAAGACTAAAAAGAAAATAAAATTATAGTTAAAAAAAAACTAAAAAACACGCTTTAATGATCACATCGAACTAAAAAGTGGAACAAAAATATAGTTTAAAAAAACACGCTTTAATGACCAATCGAACTAAAAAACGAAAAATAATTTTAAATATAGGCAGAAAATATAAATGAACGAATAAGATTAGTATAATTGTGAGAAAAGTGTAAGGTGTTCGATAAATGAAAAATATGGCACAAGTACTCCACATGCTTTCCTCTAAATTATTCTTCTTTTTGAAAAGTTCACATCCATGAATTGAGAAAACTCGTGCACATTTGGATTGGCTAAAACGTTTTCAGGCGATGTAGTTTCGTACTTCATTTAAATTTGAAAGCATTGCCCTGACTGTGATTAAAACATTTTCTTTTTTTCGGCTCCGATAAATTTTAACTCCGATAAATTTTAACTGCATCCCCTAAACGGTGGATTTAGAAATAAGCCAACTTATTAAACCGTTGTTGGAGTAAGCGATTGTAAAGTTTTTGATTTCAGTTTGCATTTCATAAATGCTATTCAACAGAATGTATGTTGTGTCTTTATATCTTGTTTTAAAGTTTTTGATAATTTGTTGTAGTTTTGCTGGCTAACTCGCCTTAAACTGATGAATATATATATTAAAGTTATTTACTCTTAGGGGTCTCTGACGCACTACTTCCTATGTTTCACGTATTTAAAAAACAAAAACAAAAAACTTTCAAAAATTTTTTGTGAATGGTATTAAAAACCCTTAGATTTATAGTATGTAATATTCTTACCTTAATGCGCGTTGTTTCAGCGAGTGGTTGCCAGTCTTTGTACCATCTAACTTCAGGTATGGGTACGCCAACGATGCGAGCCTCAATGCGACCATTTTTGCGGACCATTATGAATGTTTCATCCGGCCGCTTAGTGAATCTTGGGTGCTCAGCTATTTCGAGTCTAACGCGCTGCCTAGCATCACCGTGCTCATTAGTTGCAACGGCTTCGTACCAGCCCACATCACGGTCGAGCATTCTAACCAACAAAAAAGAAAAAAAAATTGTGGCATTAAATACAAATAATGAAGCTAATAACATAAATCTGATGCTATACTTGTTGATAAACAGAGTAGCTTGTCCGTTTCTGGTATAACTGTGATCGAATCTCCCTCCGGGTTCAATTATCATATCGTTGAAGTAGTATGTCATCTTTGGTTTGGGATAACCATACACAAACCACATCAATTCGGTGTTGTGGCCTTTAACGCCGTAGCTCAGTTCATTTTCGCGAAGTAGAAATCTAAAAGAAACTAATATTTAAATCTGCGTAAGAACACGTATGATTAACTTACTGTGGTGCTTGTGCTAGTCCATCGTGAGGAGGACGTTCAATATCGAAGTCCTTAGGAAAATAAGGCGAAGTTTCAGGCCTAAAGTCAATACCAGGTGGCAGATATGTGTATATCTTTGGTGGATCAGGGACAAGTTTTTGTCTAATTTAAAATTAAAAACCAAAGAAAAATTGTTCAATAAATTTTTATTAAAAAAGAACAGAAAAAGTTAGTTTTAATGCAAACGAAGATTAATACTAGTCTTTTGCTTGACAAAACTGGTTTCACCGCTTAAAAAAAATTTTGGAATATTAGTTTTATCAATTTTAATTATAATATAAGGCGGTGACGTATGGGGATAGTTTTATTGAGAACTAGCAAATCCGCGCGCTTCGATGCTTTATTGTCCACTAATATGGTTTTTGAATACCTTAAAACTAATATTATGTTCGAATAAATTAAAAATTGAATGCTTTGAATGCGATGACATATTTATTGCAATGCTTTGAGATACACTACATACATTACATATTGCTCCGAAATAGACCTACATATAATACTTCATTAGATTTTAAGTAAAGGATTGTTTAGACGGTAGAATATATTCGACACTCTCATCACAATGTATTGAAAATTATTTCAAACATATACAAACTTTTACTAAATTTGACTCAACGAAAATAGTTATTTCTGCCAGATAACTGGCACTGTGTGAACTTAGCTTAAGATACATACATCAAGTTATGCTTTTTGCAAAACTACCCAAAAAAATCACACACAACGTGACGAGATATATCACATAAACTACATGTAAAATTTATTTTTCAAATTTCTATAACTCGGCGAATTTTGTACTATCATATCGAACTGAACTTGGAAGTTACTCTACGAAAGTAACTCACTGTTACTCACACAGGTGAGGAAGTACATGTCACTAAAGTCAAATTTCTTAGAAATTTCTTGTATTTTTGTTGTTATTTTATTAATAGCTTAACCAACAGGGCAAATGTTAATGGGTTTTAGGAAATTGAATTTACTCAAAATAATCCATTGAACCAAATATGTATTGCTTTTCTATTTCTTATTACATAATTCAATATCTCGTGAAAAATCGGGCGATAGGATAGCAGAAAATGACGCCGAGTTTTAGAAATTAAAAAAAAATTTCAAATACTTCATACGGCAAATTTTTACGTTCTGAGAGAGTAACAAACAATACCATTAAACGTTTATATATGTCAGGATTTTTTAGAATTTCCAACACAATTTCATACCATTAGTTGTCCATAATATATTGGCATACATATGCCAAAGACAACTCCTTTCTAAACTAGTGAGTAGACCTCGAGTCCATTTATTTCAAAAAATAGTTTGACCGAACTATTGATTTTGTAAGTAAAACTATTTTATATGTTGACTTAACCATTAAGTAAAGTTAACGTTTCTCCTTTTTTTGTTGTTAATGTCGTAAGGTACTCTTACCTGTAAGTTTGTGTGTACGGACTTGGATCACTGACTCCGAATTTGTTCTCAACACGCACTCTAAAGCGGTAATCACGGAAGGGCTCCAAATTTCGTATGTCACAGGCGCAACTACGGATACCAGTTTTAATTGTACGCCAATCACCTTCGGGTAGATCCATCATTTCAATCTGGTAGGTGATCGGGTAACGTGGCATCATTGGTACAGATGGCTTCCAGGATAGTAGCAGCCTTGTGTCGGTCATGCGAGAAATAATGGGTCCTTCGGGTAGTGGAGGCGGTGCTCCAGATTTCTTGTATTTTTTGAAATCTGTGTACTGATCGCTAAGCGGACGTTGTTGGCTATCCAAAGCTAATAATATGATTCATTAAACCCTAATTAAAATTAATGCTCGGCAATACTCACTATCATAAAATAGATCTGCATGGCATATATCTTCACCGTGTGGATTGAATATGCGGCAACTGTACCGTCCCACGTCTGTTTCATCCACGTCCTTGAGAGTAAGACGCAATAAGCCGTTCGGTTCAACATCAATTTTAATTCGCTCCGATGGGAAAAGTTTCTGATCGTTCTTAAACCATTCAATTTCTGGTTCTGGATATCCCGTAGCGCAAGCAGTAAATTTAGCAGTCATTCCCTGATATATGTCACAATCTCCTATTTTCTTTAAGAACACTGGCACCTCAGAACGAGTATGTTTCTTGCTGAAAAATATAATGGTATTTGTAAACACAAATCACTATTCAGTTTTCATTGAAATGAAAGCACTTACATCTCGTTTACAATATCTAACCGTCCCTGTGTAATGTCCTTGCCTTCTCTGTTGCTCGCTATGCACTTGTACACTCCATGATCAGATTTTTGACAATTATTTACGATTAAAACATGGTGGTCGCCATCATGTTTCATTGCATATTTGTCGCCTTCACAAATGAGTTTGTCTTGGAAGTACCAAGTCAATTCAGGATAAGGCACGCCAGAAACAGTAACTGCAATTTTAGCATCGGCACCAAAAACTTGTTGTTGATCGGAAATCTTCTGTGTAAATAATGGGGGCTTGAACACTTTTCTTACGTTAGCGTTGCATGCAGAAGTATCTTCGCCCAATGGATTAGCTAGAAGACAGCTATAGGTTCCGGAATCTGATGTTTCCACTGGTTTGATATTGAGGCCTACATGTTTACCATCACATGTCATGAGCACTCGTTCGCTAGACAAGAGTGGTTCGCCATCCTTGCTCCAAATAACTTCTGGCATTGGATTAGCTAAAAATGGCGCAGATAGTGATAATTCTTGACCCTCATCAGCGTTGACGTCTCGTAAAGCCGAAACAAACTGTGGTGGCTCTTCACTTGAGGTTTCATCGGCCTTCGGCGCGACATACAACTTCGCCTTGGTTGCCGTAGTACCTTCACTATTTGAGGCAATAACTTCATACAGACCAGAATCTGCAGGTGTCGTTTTCTCCACGAGTAAGCAACTGCTGTTGTCTTGGTTCTGAACGACTGCAAAGTGCTTGTTATCAGGTGTAATTTGTTGACCGTTGTGGAACCATTTGACTTCCGGGGGCGGATTACCAATAACTTTAACTTCCATTTTCACAGGGAATCCTTCAACACTCGATGTATCCTGCAGCTCTGCTATGAAAGTGGGCTTGAGCTCTTTTGGAAGAACCTCTACTTTAGAAACTGCTTCAATTTCACCATCTTTATTTATTATAAGGCATTTGTAAACTCCAGCATCATGTGGTTGCACAGCATCGATACTGCATATGAAAAACATAACATGTAATAATAGTCATTATATTTTTCGAAAGTAAAAAATAGTGTAATTTTTCATATATTGTTACTAAAGATTCCAAACATAAAATAAGCAAGAGTTCTGCAATCGCAAGTACGATATCGCAAAATCAAGTCAACTCTTTTATATTTGTGTAGTCGAATGCTACTCTGCATCAGTCTATAGTAAACTTGAAAGAACACAACTAACACAAGGACATACTTTTAGATGTTCAATAATAGCTAAATTATCTGTTGCCGGTTATGCAGAGTAGTAGAGTGTAGAACTATTGGATTACCCAATGATTACACATTGAACACAGTGTGCATATAGGAAATAAATTTCAGATTTGAAATTCATATTATCTATTTTTTAAATGCAATATCACATTGATCACACAGCCGAAAGATTGCGACCATCGCCGAACCTTTCCGATTATTTCTTGTACTACTTTTTACCAATCCTCTCTATTAATCATTTATTTAACAAATGTTGTTATTACAAATTTTGGTAAAATGATTGGATTAAAAAATGAGAAATAGAGAAACAATGTAAAAAAATAATAAAATACCTAAGTCCAATTTGTCCATTTGGATTGTTGATGAAGTTTATATCGGGGCTTGGGCGCAGCAACATGCCATCTTTAAACCACTTAATTTCTGGGGCAGGGAATCCAATGACTTGAGCTTCCAACTTCAGTGGCTGTGCAACAATTACGTGTTGGTCTTCGATTGGCCTTAAAAATCGCGGAGTCATTGACTCAGCTGCAGTCAAAAGATGTTAAATATGTACATATGTATATATAAATGATTATTACAACGATTTTGATCGTTCGAAACATAATTGCAAATACTTACGTTTGATTGCAACAGCACATAAAGCGACCTTTTCACCATGTACATTAGATATTAACAACTTATAGGCACCGGAATCGCTAGGCTCGCAATTTTCAATCTCTAACTTTACTAGACCATCCGGTGTTGTGACAAACTTAATGCTAAAAAAAGAATAAATTGTTTTTTTGTAAACATAAAATAATTCGACAACATACTGTTCGCTGGGTTTTATCTCGTCATTATCTTTAAACCAATGAACAGCAGGTAATGGACTGCCATCGACTTTACACTCCAGAATCAGTGGCTCACCCTGCAATGCCTCGAGAGCACTATCCAATTTCTTGACAAAACTTGGTGCCAGTGGTAAAATGGCCAATTTAAACTTGGCTTCAGTTGTTCCGATTTCGTTCGTGGCAACAGCAGTATACTGAAAAACATAACATGTTGGATGGTCATATTTAAGAGATTATGTTTAACGTACCTGTCCAACATCACTCGGTCGAAAATGCTTAATTTCTAGATCGCTTTCAATTTGATCTGTAGATTTAGCATTCATAGTAATTTTATAAATTTTTTCCTTATTTGCATTTACAGCTTCATGATCCAGTGGTTTGCCATCCCTAATCCATTGTAGTTTTGGCTGTGGAATGCCGTGAACTAGGACTTTTGTGGTTGCTGGATGATAGTCGTGAATACTTTGATCTTCTGGTGCAACAACAAATGTGGGTTTCTCAACTATAATCCAGAATTGCTTACTACTATTAAATTCGATTGTAAATTTTTAGCTATCGGCTTACCATGTACACATAGATTGAATTCCATCTTTGTGGTGCCCTGGCTGTTTACCGCCGAAATTGTGTATTTACCGTCTTCGGTTGGTTTAATAGATTGGAAGATTAAACGATATTTACTAGCGTCAATGTCGGCAATAACCTCGCAATTTTCACTATTACAGAGGTTCTCATTGCCTCGCGTCCACGTAACTTTCGGTTTCGGATTGGCCGATACTAATGCTTCAAAGAATATGGTGTCGCCGGGTACACATTTCTGATCATGAAGTCCGGAAATTTCCGGCTTACACAAAACATCAATCCAGCTATTGGTGGACAGTTCTCCAAATTTGTTTTTTACCTTTAGTTCGTAGCGTCCAGTTTCCTTAAGATCGGCTTAAATAATCAAATCGTTAGCTGCAGAAAACTTAAACGCTGTTATAATAATTTACCGTTTGAAAAACTCAAAGTGCAAGTATATTCCTTCAGACCATATTCCAACTCTTTTTCAGTCACAGATATTTTGAGGCAATCATTTTCGGTCAACGGCTTGCCATCTTTAAGCCATAAAATTTCAGGTTTCGGATCGGCTGTAAAAATGACAGGCACTGCCAGTTTGTCACCCTTGTTTACATTGATATCATGCAATCCTGTCTTAAGTAGAGGCTTTCGATATTCGGCCACACCTGAAATTTTAAAAATGCTTTAGTTCGTAAAATTTAGTGTTAAATTTTGATTACCTGATAGCGACAGAACACCCTGATGACTTTTCTCGCCGCATTTATTTTTAACGACGACTTTATACTCGCCTTCATCACCAAGTGTGAGTGATTTAATTTCCAGTCTATACTTCTCCTAAAAAAGCAATCATATGAAAAATCACTAAAGCGTTTTGTAACCATTTTACAAACCCCATCGACCAAAAGTGCAGTATGATTATCAGAGGTAATCTGCTTTCCATTATGATACCAGATTGCTTCAGGTTTTGGTATGCCGCGTGCAATGACTTCATACTTGAGTGGAAGTGACTCAAAACTGTGCATTTCAAAGACGTCTACATGCAAAATCTCCGGCAGTGCTATATAAAAAACATGTAGTGAGTTTTGAAATAGATAATTTCAAATAAAAAAAAGTGTCAGTCTTTTAAACATAAGAATGAAAAATAGAAGAAAATGCCTACTTACAATAGGCATTTTGATGATAAATAAAAATTCTGCAGTCGTGAGATCACACAAAAAAAAAAATATAAAGCAAAATTTAAAAAGAATTATTTTTTGTAATCATAATATGTACATATATATAAAAATTAATGTTTGTTTATTTGTTACTTATGCATTTCTAAACCGTTCATCCAATTGCAATAAATCTTTGCAGTTGTTGGTCATACGCTTGCGAAGGTTTATGCAAAAAAAAGTAATCCTGGTAAGTTTGTTAAAAATCGGAGGGGATATGCCCACAACCCATATAAATAAAAATTAACACATAATTGCATCGATTTGAGGTATGGGCTAAAGTTTTGTATACATGTTAATGAAATTCACACATATGTATGAGCGACGGAGGGACGGACATAGATAGCTGTATCAACTTAAAATGCTGATCCTCCTTGTATGTGCAAATTTAGTATACACTTGATCCTAAAGACAGAGTATAAAAATTCTAATATTTTATTAAAGAGAAATTAAATTTTACTGGAATTGAGAATATTTGCAAATGAAAACAAGAAAAACATCTGCAGACGAGTGTGCTTGACTTTTGTATGGGCCACCTCTTTTAGAGGAGTCGATTTGAAATTGTTAAGCACATTTATTGAATATCTGAAGAATGAATAGAATTTAAAACTCCAAATTTGATTAGTTCTCGATTTTCAATCGGACAGCCAGACAGACAGTCGGGTAAACGAAGCAATTGAAATCAATGGTATAGAAGAGGAATGGAAAGTAAAAAAAATCCTTACACATTCCTAAATTTTACGAAACAAACAAATACTCGTATATAACAATAATACTTTTGCAGAAATTGAATTATTTTACATCCAACTTAATAAACTTCATACTATTTAAATCTGTCCATTAAAAATAGAAATGAGAATAAATATTAAATATGTTTTTTGTAGTAGTTGTAGCCCTTTTGAAGTATTTAACCGATTAGCCAATCATTAGTTCGTGCGTTCATCAGTTATTAATGTATCCGAAGTTAGACTTCGAAAAAGAAATCTCCTAAGTTTTGTGACATCTGCAGGTTTTGTAGCCTAATCGAAGCCGAAATCTCTAGAAATATCTGAGTCACCCCTGATATTAGTCATTAGATATCATATCCTTTTTTTGAGATTGGTTATTGAGAATTACACCCTGTCACGAAAGTATCGGTACCTGGCATGGTGTATGTTAAATTAAGTCAATTCGTACGTATATTTAAAAGCTATATTCTTAGAAATATTTTGAGGTATGTGTATAACGATAAGGTAATTCACATATAGCGCGCATGTACGACCAGATCTTAATACAAACTATGTCCCCTTCAATTAGGACTGTAGGTATGTTTTACTTTTGAATACATTATACACACATGTCTAGTATTTTTGGTATTACATATATGGTATATTTTAACGTTGCACAAAAGACTGCAATGTTTTTTTAATCAAAAAGGTAACGAGTTTTCATGCAGAATTGTAAGTAATTGTATGATATTTAATTTAGAGATGTATGATGTGTACAATGAATTAATTGTATGAATTGTATTCATTCCGTTAAAACTGATTAAGTATAAATATATGAAGGAATATGAAAGTTTATACCACCATCTTCAGGTTTCTGTGTTGTGGCTACCATCGATTTGGTAATTGTCTGATCCATGGATACGAATTCGTTTGCTGAATAAAGAATTATTATTGGTAAAGGAGTACAGGAAAAATATTACTTGCTATTGGAACTTACGTAACTTAAATTAGTTTATTGAAATGATAAATGAAAGCTCAAATATAAACAATGCAAAACCTACTATATAACAATTGTCATTAAAGAAAAATATTCAAAAATATAAGTTCGATTCTTAACAATTCAGCTTTAGTAAATTCAAATAAAGCTTAGTTCACACAGTGCAAGTTGCTGTCACATTTAGTTAAAATTTGTACATATTTGAAACTATTTTCATCGCATTGTGATGAGAGTGTCGAATATATTCTACCGTCTGAACAAGGCTTTATATTTATGTACTTGACCTGTACAAATATGTAGTGCTTGTAAAATAATCTATAAATATAAAAATAAATCCATATTTCCGTTGGTCACGCGATGACTTCAGATCATTAAAAAAACTTTATGATTCGCAAACAGATTTTGTCGTTAAACCCAGAAAACGAATATTGAACCTTCGGCCGTTTGCCAATTTGTACATTTAAAAATTCGTGCACGGCAAATGTGTGTCAGCGATTATCGATAAAAAAATTAATTTATTAGTTCATTCGATCTGAACGGATATACAGTTTTGAGATTGTTGAGTGAGTTTTTGAGAAGTGTTTGTTTATTGCGTTAGTTCACCGCAATTAGGCCATATATTAAAATTTTAATTTATAATCGATTTTTGGTAAGTTTTGATAAACTAGCACATGGTTATACAGAAACACTATGGGAGAAAAGTTTTTTTTTTCAGTTGAATTTGGTTCTTCAAAATGCCACCAATTAGACGAAACAACCTAGGTCGCAGTAGACGCAATGCTGCAAGTCCAAGATATACACGAGAAAACGAAACTGACGAAAACTTTCGTGTTGGGAGATTGGGATTCGTTTGTTCAAGTTCACATTGTGAGAAAAGTTGTTGACAGTCATTCACTTGGGAATGACCAAAAATGATTCTTGGAACAAACGGTCCAAGCAACTCAAACGTCCGTTAGGACACGTATCTCCTGGGTAGCCTCTGAACCCCCGATCAGTGATGAGCTAACATGAAAAGGCGAAAACCCCACTCTCCTTCATTAAGGTTGGTGCGCTGGGCTTGGGACCCGCCACTATGAAAACAAATCTCCAATGAAAACGAGCAGAAGGCCTCGGAAGGAACCCTATGGTGACGACCCCTTGCAAACGATATAAGGATCACGATTTACGGATATGCACCTGGAATGTCCGCACCCTTAATTGGGATGCTTGATGTCCTCGTAAAATGTATGTTGACATGCGAGTAAGCACGAATTTGGATGTGGTTTCGTGGTGAGTAGGAAACTACGTGCCCTCTTCTCGAGGTTGACGCCTGTTGACGAGCGTTTAGCCTCAATACGAATCAAGGCTAAATGTTTTATTATAAGCCTGATTTGTGCGCACGCCCCGGCGGAAGAAAAAGACGACGATGCTAAAGATGAGTTCTATGAGCGCTTAGAACGTCTTTACGAGCGCTGTCCCAAACGCGATGTCAAATTCGTGCTTGGAGATTTCAACGCCAAGATTGGGAAGGAAGGAAGGAATCTTTGGCCCAACCGTCGGGAAATTTAGCCTTCACGACCCTACCTACAATAATGGAGATATGCTAATCGATTTCGCCGCAGGTCGGAACATGGTAGTTAGTAGTACCAGATTTCAACACCTTAGCATCCACAAGGCTACATGGCTGAGTCCAGATCAAATAACACACATTCAAATTGATCATGTTCTGATTGACGGAAGGCAGGCATCGAGCGTATTGGACGTGCGAACGTTACGTGGTCCCAACATTGACTCGGACCACTATCTGGTCGCAGCCAAGGTACGCACTAGGCTCAACGTAGTGCACGACGCACGTTCCAACATGCAACGAAAGCTAGACGTCGGCAAGCTGCAATCAGAACAGACCGCCGTAGCCTTTTCAAACACGCTCTCCCGACTCCTTCGGGAAACCTCTCCGTCTTCTCGAGATATATGTGAGCAGTGGAAACATATCACCCGCTCTATGGATAGGGCTGTCAAGGATGTCATTGGTTATACAAAAACCTATATAACCAAACAGAGAGAGGAGAAACGCCTTTTCAGACGCAAGAAAGGTAGGAGTTTGAGGATGATGCGACGTTACATGACAAAAATGAAGCTCGAAAATTTTATCAAAAGGTTTAAAACACGGAGTAACATTCTGTAAGGATGAAAATGGAAATCTGGTTACGGATGAACAGGAATCACTGAGATTATGGAGGAGTCATTTTTCTAACCTACTCGGAGGGAATGAGGCGCACAATCCCGCCGATGGAGAAATGACACTGGAACCAGCAGTTAATGATGGCACTAGTTGAGTTATTTAAGACCGGCGGCGAAGAGTTGGGTAGGAGTATGCACCTACTTTTGTGCAAGATATGGTCCGATGAATGCATACCCAAAGACTGGAATCTCAGTGTTCTCTTTCCTATCTTTAAGAAAGGAGACCCCTCTGTTTGCGCCAACTACTACTAATAAGTCTTCTTTCCATCGGATATATTGTGTAATAAGCTGAATATGAATACGGATTCACTGATAGGACAAAATAAGTATGACTTCAGACCAAAAAGGTCGACCACTGACCAAATATTCACATTGCGTCAAATCTTCGAAAAGACCCGTAAATTTAACAAAGACACACACCACATATTTGCCGATTATAAAACCGCATTCGACGATACGATCGAATTTTTTCGATGCCCTGTATGCACTTGGTATCCCGGCAAAGATTGTCCGTCTTTGCTTGACGACGCTATCTCGCACACAAAGCTCCGACCCCTTTGATATCAAGAGAGGTTTCAGGCAGGGCGATGCTCTGTCGTGCGATTTTTTCAATCTTCTGATGGAATAAATCCTACGCCAGTGCCCGTTCATACATAATATTTCCAAAAGGAAATGATGCTGCTCACTTACGCTGATGACATTGATATAATCGGCATGCAGGAAAGGCGTGTCAGCCAGGCGTTCTCAGAGATTGAAAAACAGTCTCGGATAGAGAATTTTAACTTCAGTGTTATAGAAAACTTCGTCTATCTTGGATCCGAGATAACCAGCAACAACAACGTCAGCCTGGAGATCAGGCGAAGAATCACGCTTGCAAAAAAATGTTTTTTTTGGGCTGTGAAAACAAATGAGAAGTGTACTGTAGGTGTTGTTGAGATAATAGGTGAAAATGATACGGCGAAGGGAAAGCGTGCTAGGACGGTTAGCGTAATGGGGAGAGAGTAATGTAGATTATTTGAGAGGGAAAGTCCAGAAGAGGATTCTGCGAGAGATATTGTAAGGGGGCGAAGACTATATGATAGTACAGAACGTTATCAGCGCAGATTGAGTTTAGGGAGAGCTTGTTAAGAGAATTGTATGCTGAGCTTAGATTCTTGACCTTTTTTTTTTTTTTCAAAATTCGACACATATCCGGCCAAAGGTATCAAGACAATGTATAGTCACTAAATAGAACCGAACCGATCGGACGTGAATGCTATATGCATGTATGATAATATATATTTACAGCCTTTAAAATCAATTTGTGAAAGTGGAAAAAACTTTTACAACTTCAGTGTAAACAAAGTTTTTATTTATATTTTTAAAAATAAAAAGAAAAACAAGTAAGAAAATAACAGTCGGGCTTAACCGACTGTAAGAGGTCCTGTACCAGTACAGGTCGCCAAACAAACACATTAAATGTTTCCCGAGCTTTTGACCACTTCTCACTGCACGAATAAGTGCCTTATAAAGTGCTTTGTAAAATTCCGGAGCACTCCTAGTCGAATGCAAAAATACGAAGCCTCTATCTATTACCGTTTCCGAGATCGTTCATACAGACGGACAGAAGGACATATCATCTATATCTATATCGACTCCTCTATCACTTCACGATGGAGAAATGACACTGGAACCAGCAGTTAATGATGGCACTAGTTGAGTTATTTAAGATTGGCTCCTTAAAGAAAGGAGACCCCGCTGTTTGCGCCAACTACCGCGTAATAAGTCTTCTTTCCATCGGATATATTGTGTAATAAGCTGAATAGGAATACGGATTCACTGATAGGACAAAATCAGTATGACTTCAGACCAAAAAGGTCGACCAGTGACCAAATATTCACATTGCGTCAAATCTTCGAAAAGACCCGTAAATTTAACAAAGACACACACCACATATTTGTCGATTATAAAACCGCATTCGACGATACGATCGAATTTTTTCGACGCCCTGTATGCACTTGGTATCCCGGCAAAGATTGTCCGTCTTTGCTTGACGACGCTATCTCGCACACAAACCCTTTGATATCAAGAGAGGTTTCAGGCAGGGCGATGCTCTGTCGTGCGATTTTTTCAATCTTCTGATGGAATAAATCCTACGCCAGTGCCCGTTCATACATAATATTTCCAAAAGGAAATGATGCTGCTCACTTACGCTGATGACATTGATATTATCGGCATGCAGGAAAGGCGTGTCAGCCAGGCGTTCTCAGAGATTGAAAAACAGTCTCGGATAGAGAATTTCAACTTCAGTGTTATAGAAAACTTCGTCTATCTTGGATCCGAGATAACCAGCAACAACAACGTCAGCCTGGAGATCAGGCGAAGAATCACGCTTGCAAAAAATGTTTTTTTTGGGCTGTGCAAACAAATGAGAAGTGTACTGTACTAGCTATTCGATGAGGTTGACATAGTCGAGCCCATATATTCCAGCAGCTGCGCTGGGCTGGGCACCTCATTCGAATGAATGAAAGAACTCCAGCTCGCATGGTTTACATGAGGGGAACAAACTTGATTGGCGTTGGAATGACCAGATATGAAGAGATCTCTCCGTACTTGGCATTCAAAACGACTGGCGCCAGCGCGCACAGGACTATGGATGCTGATGCGCCTTAATAAATGCGTCCATGACCGGAAGACTGTTGACGGCCATTTAAGCAAGTAAGTGTTGTTGAGATAATAGGTGAAAATGATACGGCGATTTTTTAAAGTAAAAGCACTTATAATTCGTTCGTATGATATAAAGAAAGGGAAAGCGTGCTAGGACGGTTAGCGTAATGGGGAGAGAGTAATGTAGATTATTTGAGAGGGAAAGTCCAGAAGAGGATTCTGCGAGAGACATTGTATGGGGGCGAAGACTATATGATAGTACAGAACATTATCAGCGCAGATTGAGTTTAGGGAGAGCTTGTTAAGAGAATTGTATGCTGAGCTTAGATTCTTCACCTTTTTTTTTTCAAAATTCGACACATATCCGGCCAAAGGTATCAGGACAATGTATAGTCACTAGATAGAACCGAACCGATCGGACGTGAATGCTATATGCATGTATGATAATATATATTTACAGCCTTTAAAATCAATTTGTGAAAGTGGAAAAAACTTTTACAACTTCAGTGTAAACAAAGTTTTTATTTATATTTTTAAAAATAAAAAGAAAAACATGTAAGAAAATAACAGTCGGGCTTAACCGACTTTAAGAGGTCCTGTACCAGTACAGGTCGCCAAACAAACACATTAAATGTTTCCCGAGCTTTTGACCACTTCTTACTGCACGAATAAGTGCCTTATAAAGTGCTTTGTAAAATTCCGGAGCACTCCTAGTCGAATGCAAAAATACGAAGTCTCTATCTATTACCGTTTCCGAGATCGTTTCGTTCATACAGACGGACGGAAGGACATATCATCTATATCTATATCGACTCCTCTATCACTTCTGACCATAATGGGGGTAACTTTAAAGAGCAAAGTATAAGCTCGCGAAGCGCCCCGCAATAGCAACGCAGACACTCATTGCAAAGTGTAGATGGGAGAAACGCGTACTTTACATTCAATGCTACTGAAGACGCTTTCAAACAAAAAATAACCCTCCACCTCCCTCCCTGACTAAAACGAAAGTAACGATATAGGTAAAGTCAATATCCACATGGATACCGCGGTGAGTACAATTTCTCAATTCAATGGAGTATTACAATCCACGCCTTCCACTTCAGTATTGCGACCAATGTCATTAACAATACCAACGCAACAACATCTTACGCTCTCCGTTCACGGCTTAACGCGGCCACTCACTTTGGCTGAAGAGGGTCCAACTCCCACCCTCTTAAATGACATTTACTCCAATTGTTCTCTTCCCAATGCTGCGAGCACACAAATCTCAAAGCGGACTGCAGCAAAAGAAAAATTCAAAAACTTCAGCGATACAGACAGGCTTGGACCGCTACATTCAAATAAAGTGAAAGCTGAGCTCACGAATGTCGAATAAAGGAAATAAACCTAAGCTGAATCGACGAAATGATGAAAGCGAAACTGTATCGCCACTTAGTCGCAACAGATTCTCAATTTTAAGCGACAATACATCTAACGCACAAAACAGCACAAATGAAGGGCTACAAAAGTGAGTATCAAACCACCGCCAATAAATGTATTATTGTAAACATAATAGCAAAACTTATTGGGATTAATCACTTCCACAAAACTGCTATTAGGAAGGGTACAATATACGAGACCAGGGCTCAAATTTACGCTTAACAAAACTGTGTTTTAGTTTCATAACATTTCATAGATTTGAAAATAAACTTCTACACATACCAACTCAAAAGCTCTAAAGGACTTCAAGTCGTGCTCAAAGGCATTGAACCAAGGGTTTTTCCAAGCGAAGTGGTAAAGGCACTAAAAGAAAATGGCTTTAATACAAAAATAGCCAAAAATATAATATATGTTTAAAGTAGAGCTCACAAGTGGAATGACCCGGTTCAATGCACCAACTGTCAGGAGTTTGGACACACAAAGACATACTGTACTCTACGTTCTGTGTGCGTCGCCTGTCAATGCATTTATGCAAAGCACAATGCAAGAAGTGATGAATCAAAACACCATTCTCTACAGGCATTTGCAACTAATTATCTCCAAGCTATCTCAATAAATGTTCAAACAAAGTTTGGTAGTCTCACACTATTGGTAATTTATTGCTCTCCAAGGTTTACGGTATCTGAAAACTCGTTTCTCGAATTCTTCGATACTCTAGATAATCGCTTTATAGCCGCAGGTGATTACATTGCCAAACAAACACATTGGGGCTCAAGGCTTTCAAACCCTAATGGAAAGCAGCTCTACAAAGCAATTATAAACACCAAAAACAAGCTTAACTATGTCTCGCCCTGTACCCCAACGTATTGGCCTACAGACTCGATGAAAATTCGAGACTTCATTGGTTTTGCAATAACATGAAGAATCTCAAGTCTTATAATATCTGCTGAATCTCTTGCAGATCTCTCATCGGATCATTCTCCAGGATTTTTTAGCTTACTGGAGAAACCTCAACTAAAAGAATACCCCAATAAACTCACTACACACAAAACCAACTGGTTTAAATATAAAAAGTATTTAAGCAGTCATATCGAGCTGCACCCAGTAATAGGCATCGATATTGAAAACTCTTTCAGTGCCCTGAGTTCCGTTCTCACTGCTGCAGCTCAACACTCCACACCACAACCATCCACAGCCAATTCGATGAACCACAGACTAACAAAAAGTCATATTGAACAGTTAGTTATGACAAAACGGCGTTTAAGAAGGGAGATCTCCAACCTCTAAGCACAATCGATAGATTGCTTCACGTAAACTCAAGGAAAAACTATCTCAGAGACGATACATCGTAAGCCTTTCTCCAATAAGCTCTAAGTTTTTTATAGTCTCTACACCCATAAAAAGACCACACTGGAAAGTGGGCACGCACGAACATATAAAAAGCAGAAGTTTTGGCAACCCATTTAAGAACTGTTTTTCAGCTAAATCCGTCAACAAACGCTTTTGTTCTTCCCTCTCTTTTGACAACGAACAACTCTGAACCCTTCAGAGTTCACACCAACGAAATTCATAAAGTGATAAAAGCCGAGCTCAATCCCAAGAAGGCTGCAGGTCATGATTTAATTTCCCCAAAAATGATCATGGAGCTTCCCAGCCCAGCTGTTACATGATCCCGAAACTTGAAGAGGCTAAAACACATTCAGCGTCATATAGACCCATAAGCCTACTATCCTGCATATCCAAACTGTTTGAAAAGTTGATTCTCATAAAAATCAACTCACACATGCAGAACGTTATTCCCACTCACCAATTTGGGTTTTGTAAAAACCATGGCACTATCGAACAGGTAAACCGATTAACCTCAAAGATTCGAACAGCGTTCGAGCTCCGCGAATACTGTTCTGCAATCTTTCTCGATGTAGCTCAAGCATTTGATCGCGTTTGGCTCGACGGACTTAAGTACAAAATAAAAGTATTGCTTCCTCAAAATACACACAAAATTTTTTAATCATATCTCAGCAATAGAGCATTCACAGTACGACTGAATGACTATATAACACAGGAGCATGATATCAAAGCTGGAGTACCCCAAGGCAGCGTTCTCGGTCCTTTATTATATGTTCTATTCACATCAGACTTACCAACGGATCACGGACTCACAACATCCACATTTGTTGATAACGCTGCAATCTTAAGTAGATTTTGATGCTCAATAAGAGCAACTAGACTACTAGCAGACCATATAATTTTTTTTTTGGTAAAATTTTTAAAATAATCTTGTAAAATTCCGAAGCAGTCCTAATCGAATGCAAAAAACACGAAGTCTTTATCTATTAACGTTTCCGAGATCCTTTCGTTCATACAGACGGACATTATTTCTACCTGTTACATACATTTGCATAAAGCCAATAGGCTCTTGTACATTCGGTACCATGCATACCATGATACATCAATTAAATTAAACTTGTAAAATTTCATTCTCGTCGATACATAACCTTTCAAAGAGGAATGCAAACATTATATCCTACACAACGAATTTGTTTATAGTGACAAATTATCTCAGCAGGATCAATCAATTTGGTTTTTTTTATTTCTTTTTTTATTTTATTATATTAACTAGCTTTTACCCGCGACTTCGTCCGCGGATCTTCCGATAAAAAGTAGCAAATATAATTACTTTTCTTATTTTGCCTCACTTGTGAAACTATGCGAGGGTGGTGTACCGCCCCTCTAAGTTTGACCAAACTTAACCCGTTTACTTCTCATGATCCTCTTAACATGTATACCAAATTTCATTTCTTTACCTTAAATGGATGCAAAGATATGACAAAATTTGATTATCGCTTATATGGTGGGTGGGACAACGCCCCCTCCGATTTTGTTCAAACTTAACAGATTGGCTTCTCCTCATCCTCTTAACATGTATACTAAATTTCATTTCTGTACCTTAAATGGATGCAAAGATTTGACAAATTTTGATTGTCGCTTATATGGGGGGTGGGGCAACACCCCCTCTGATTTTGTAAAAACTTAACAGGTTGACTTCTCCTCATCCTCTTAACATGTATACCATAATTCATTTCTGTACCTTAAATGGATGCAAAGATATGACAAATTTTGATTATCGCTTATATGCGGGGTGGGGCAACACCCCCTCTTATTTTGTCCAAAGTTAACAGGTTGACTTCTCCTCATCCTCTTAACATGTATACCAAATTTCATTTCTGTACCTTAAATGGATGCAAAGATATGACAAATTTTGATTGTCGCTTATATGGGGGAAGGGGCAACGCTCCTCTGATTTTGTCAAAACATACATACATACATACATACATCCATACAAACTTTCGCATTTATAATATTAGTAGGATTATATTATAAAATAATGTACTTAATCTATGAAAGTACTAGCAACTTCGATCTATGAGGTTTTTTTTTTTACTTTAATTAATTTTTAATGAAGAGATAAGAAATTCAAATATCGTTAGAGTTGCTTTTGGTCGAAAAAAATAAATCAAAATTTTTTAAGACTTTTTTGGGTCAAATTTTAAAAGTTTTTGTTGTCTAATATTTCTTTCAAATTGTTGGTATTTTAACTATTATACAAAAAAAAAAAAAATTAAATCATTTTCAAGATATTCATATTTAAAACTAGGGGTCGAAAATAACTCACTCCACTTATTTTCAATATGTTTCCCACTGAGAGAAACACAAAAATTTCAAACTCAATTTGTTTCTCACAGTGTTTTATTCTGTTGCTTTTTATTTTTCTGTTATATGTTGAGTTTTTTCCATTAACAGAAAAAAATATCTGTTCGCTAATAACAGTTTAAATTTTAACATATGTTCAAAGTGTTTTCTGAAAACAGTTAAAGGAAATCATAAAAACATAAGTGGAAATGCATAAGTGGATTTTCGTAAGTGACTTTAAATGATTAATTTCGGCCACGATAGACTGTTGTCTCGTATTAACATAACCCATTATATTGTGAGATGTTATAGGAGGCATTGAAAGTGCATTATAGATCCGAATTACGACCCATTGTTACACGTTTTATTGAATTGATTTTATTTTGCAAATTTGACACCTTACCAAATATCGATATTAGTGAAATATCGCACGTGTCGATAATTTTCTACCTATACATTTTTTTCTTTAAACAAAGACACTTATTTTTTTTCTCTCAAACATAGGTGTCTGTGAAACAGAAACAGAAAAAAATTCGAAAATAAAAGTAACTCACTGAGCAAAACAATTCGGCTACAAAAATAAACCACTTAAAGTGATAAATTTTTTCTCTCAGATAATAACAGTTATTTTAAAACCACTCAAAGTGGAATGAGTTATTTTCGATCTCTATTTAAAACACATACGAGTATCTTTATATATATAACATTCTGTACGTGTGTTGACAGTGAACTCCTTCTAAACGGCTGGACCGATTTTGACGAAATTTTTTGCGTATATTTGAGTGGGTCCCCGGATGGTTTAGATTCGCAATCCAACCCGGTAGGTGGCACGGGGACGGAGGCTGTGAATCGAAAATGACTATAAAAAAGTCCATCGAAAACAAGTATGAGCTTATACCGAATTATAATTATGTACTAATTTTCATATAATAAAAACCTTAAGCTTTAACACTCTACACATAATCAAATAAATAATTTTATTTCTAAAATCCAGAAACCTTTAAAAGGGAACGTCCCAGATTAGTGGATGAGCAAAACGCATATATATGTAAATGTAAAGCATAAGGCCATATAAGTCTTACATTATGCCATAGTAGTTTCAAACCTTTCAAAATGAAAATGTGATTTTGTATGAGGCATTCTTAAGAGTAAGAGTGTTATATCGAAAGAATGTCGGCCAATGGGACAATTGCCTTAATTTGCATACACAAACACAGGCGGAAATGGGTAGATCGATATGTCCTGTTGAGTGTGTATATCGAAAGAATGCCGGTTAAAGCCTCCACATTGCATTTGAAGTTCATATAGTTGATGAGTTTTCAAGTTTCTGATATTATGGGAACTAAATTTATTTTCGTAATTTCTTGTAACTTTGGAAAGAAAAGTTTTCTCATTTTGGTTAATAGATGATTTTAAAGGATACGAAATCTTTTTTTATGGTTATTTAGAAAAGAATTCATGATGAGTTTGTATGAACTTTTGATTTAAAACATTTTGGCATAAATAAAATTTGTAGGAAATTAAGAAAAAATAAAAAGAGCTTTCCAAAACAGCCAACATTTTTTAAAGCGAAATATATTATATACCTCTGAGTTATGCCCTTTTTAATTTAGACATATCACGTTAAGGGATACTTAGAACTTAGAACCCCTGTAACTAGATAACTCGTCGGGTTACTACAATGAAACTTAAACATTAGCTTAAGGATCACATATACTTTAAAAGACTGAATTCCTGTAAAGTTTGCAAATTGGTTACACAATGTTTCGATACTCTCTAATTGGGTTTCAGGGCATACGGGTATTTAAATTAATAAAATGGGGGCCCCGGAAAACTTAGTAACTCCCACCAGAGATTAGCGTACTCTTTTGTAATTTACTGTGGGTTTTCATAAAGCTGTTGAGCACAGAAACGTGGGATTTGATTTCTGTACTAATAGATTTTATAAATAAATTTTTTTCTAATTAATAATTCTTTTGAGAACTAATTTAATTATTTCTTTTTTTTTTTTTGATTATATTTGTTCACTTAGATTAAGTGTTTGCAAGAGCTCATCATAAACTATATAACTAGTCCAAATAAATTGTAATATTGATTTAGGAATGTTAAGATCAGTCATTTTCGTTACTAATATGCAACATATTGGAACGAATTCTCTTAGTTTATATTGGTTTCAATTTATTAGGCCCTGTACCGAAAGTACAAAAGGCTATTGGTTTTGTGTAAATGTATGTAACAGGTAGAAATAATGGTCGGAGACCGCCCAAAGTTACCCCCATTATGGTCAGGAGTGATAGAGGAGTCGATAAAGCCATGTGCTTCTGTCCGTCTGTATGAACGAAAGGATCTCGGAAACCGGATAATAAATGTCGATTTTGTAACCAATTTTCTTTTCTTCTTCTTTTCTTTTAATACTTCAAAAAATGTTTTATAAGGCACTTTTTCGTGCAGTGAGAAGTGGTCATAAGCTTGGTAATAAGCTCGGGAAACATTTAATGTGTTTGTTAGGTGACCTGTACTGGTACAGGGCTTCTTACAGTCGGTTACACCCGACTGTAATTTTCTTACTTGTTAGGCCCTGTACCGAAGGTACAAGAGCCTATTGGTTTTGTGCAAATGTATGAAACAGGTAGAAATAATAATCGGAGACCCCCAAAGTTACCCCCATTATGGTCAGGAGCGATAGAGGAGTCGATATAGACATGTTCGTCTGTCCGTCCGTCCGTATGAACGAAAGGATCTCGGAAACGGTAATAGATAGAGACTTCGTGTTTTTTGCATTCGACTAGGACTGCTCCGGAATTTTACAAGTTTATTTTAAAAACTTGCCCCTCCTACCCCCCCCCCCCCTTCCCCATAAAATCACCCCCAAAGCTAAAAATTTCTTTGGCACAAAAAAAAGTAAGTATGCCAGTATAGAGATATCGTCCTTCTTAACCAAAATCCAAAAAGTTCATCAAAATCGGATAATAAATGACGATTTTATAAGCAATTGAATTTGAGCGACCCCCCTTTTCGTTTCATACATAAAAAAATGTTTTAAAAGGCACTTATTCGTGCAGTCGGAAGTGGTCATAAGTTTGGTCATAAGCTCGGGAAATATTTAATGTGTTTGTTAGGAGATCTGTACTGGTTACAGGGCCTCTTACAGTCGGTTACGCCCGACTGTGATTTTCTTACTTGTTTTTATATTTAATGGTACACTTATTTTTACTTACTCAGCACTGTAACTTTGCATGATGAGGTAGTCTCGCCGATGAAATTTGTAGCCTTGACTTCATACGTGCCAGCGTCTTCTGTTCTTGTAAGATTCAAAGTAAGATAATAGTTCTCAATGCGTTGAGAATCGCGAGATATTTTAATCCTTGCGTCAGCGTGGATCTCGTGGCCATCTTTGAACCTTGTAAAAAAATGTCACAATTGTTTAATGCAATTTCAATTATGAAAAAACAACTTTTGGTATAATTAGTTTGTGCAAATGTATGTAACAAGATGCAGCGGACTTTCTTGTTCTTTCTGCCATTTACCATTTTATATTCGCTTCTGGTTCGCTGTACACCTCTACCTCTAAGGTAAGTGAATCACTCTCGTTTACTTCTACATCCTTCAGTGGTCTCCGGATTTTTGGTTTGCCTGCATATATATTAGATTTTACTCTTAGCATTGAATTGTATTCTTCATTTATTAATTTGCGCTTACAATTAACAGTGACAGTGCAACTATCTTCAAGTTTGCCATAGTCGTTCATAATCTTGCAGCTGTATGTTCCCTGCATACTTGTTGTGACATCCTTTAGTATTAATTTAAACTCATTATTCGTCTCTGCGCGACGAAAATCATTGCGCTTCTCGTCAATTTCAATACCATCGATGTACCATTGAATATGTGGTATTGGATAAGCGTCAATGCCAACCGTGAGTTCAACGTTGGAGTCACCCTCTTGAACAGTTATATTGCGCATCTTTTTGCTGAACTCAGGCGTACACTTAATAAGCAGATCAGTTTCGCTTGTGGCTGATCCATGGTCGTTTACCGCTTTGACCGAGTATCTACCAGCATCGACACGGGTAACTCCATTTATCTTAAGCGTGTAAGAGTTACCGTCGCTGCTAAAGAAGTATTTGCTATTGTCTATTTTAATTTCCGTGTCGTCTTGGTACCATACCAACTTAGCCTCTGGGAATGCATCAATGCGCACAGTCATCTGTACCACCTCCTTTTCACCGTGTATGTATTGGGATTCGAAGTGTTTGACGATTTCTGGTTTTGACTTAACGGTACAGTTCCAGTACTCTGATGTCTGACTAATATCGTTGGTCGCTCGAATTGAGTAGTTACCTGCCTGTGTCAGTTTTATATTGCATATTTCAATAGTAACCTTTTCCAGACTTTTTCCAATCGATGAGGAAGAAATCTTTATGTTCTTATCATTCGACACTTCCTTTCCGTTATTTGTCAGATTTATTGAAGGTTGCGGGAAGCCGTCAACCTCAATTTCAATTTTAACAGTTTCACCGGCAGAGCAGATTACATCATTTACCTTTTTTATTTTAGGTGGCGCTGTAAATATATTTTTCTTTTTTAGTATTTACTTTACAGAGATACAGGTAAATTTTTTACTCACCTTTAACGACCAGATTAATCGAGGAGTGATCTTGACCCAATTCATTAGATGCTTCTATTGTATACTCACCAGCATCTTCAGTGGTTATGTTTTTAATTACTAGTGACATACTCTCTTCATCGGCATACATAATTTTATGTCTTTCATCAGGCTGAATGATTTCACCATCATGTTTCCAAAGAACAGAGGGCTTCGGAAAACCTTTGCATTGCAGCTCCAATATCGCTGAACCACCAATATTGGCATTTGCCTCGCGATGTTCAATGAGCAAAGTTGGCTTCTCCGGTTCGCGATGGAGGGTTTGAATGGCACCTTGTACAGAGAGCTCAGCGCTGCATGAAATATTGCCTGTTGTCGTCTGGGCTACACAAGTATAAATGCCGGCATCTTCCGGCTTAACATGCTGAAAGACCAGTGCCAAAGAATCTTCGTCATCGCCGAACAAAACTTTAAATCTTTCTTCGGGATCAAAATCAACACCGTTCCGCTTCCAGGTGAATACAGGCTTCTCTCCAGCTGGCAATATTTGACCACTAAGTGCGCCAAACGGATTTTTATCCTCTGCAAAGCAACCCATGTTAATAAGATACTGACTGTTGGTGTTAAACATTATCGGTCTTACCGATTGTTGTGACGTTTGCTTCGCAGCTAGCATCACCATGCTTGTTAACAGCCTTGCAAGTGTACACTCCTGCATCTTCTTTGTGTACATCGGTTATAACAAGCTCATAGAAACCTAAATAGTCCTTATCTCGTACAATGTGAATTCTTTCGTCTTCTTCTAAAATTTCGCTGTCGTCCTTAAAGCTATAAGATATATAAATAGTATGGTTAATTTTCATTTTATGTAGTCAATTCATATATGAAGTTCATTTACAATTTCACTCTAGGCTTTGGATCTCCTTTTATTTTGATCATAAAACGAAACAACGTATTTTCGATCATTTCTGCATCTTTCAGAGAAACTAAAAATGCTGGTGCCTCGTTAGTCTTTGTTTCATCATGACCAGGTGCTATGAAAAAGAAATTGTATTGTGGGTGTTTTATGTATATTATATATTTTATTTTGTAATATTTACCTTGCCCAACTGCTAATTGAGCGGAACATGTTGTTGTTTCAATAGCTGACTGCGCTCTGACCGTGTAGGTTCCGCTGTCATTTTCACTGAAAGAAAATTTCACAAAAAAATGATCATTACTACGTGTAATAAACAGTATATCTTAAATACTTAAATGATTTCACACTTTTTATTACTTGCACAATATAAACTTCATTATTTAAATGTTTTAAAAGATCCCATAAGCCATTTGGTTTTACTTAAATATTTAAAGAAGTTTCTTTTTTATTTTTTCAGTGTCCACTAAGTTTGAATTGAATTGATCGTACCATATTTTATTTTATGGTATCAATGTAGCTCTCATAAAATCTATAATAACAGTTTTAATTTTTATATCAATATTAGATTGAAAGTCAATGTGACTTCCCAGTAAAGCGCGTTAACTCATACATTTATTATTATCTGACCTCTATAGACTCATTGCACACTTGTCTTCTTAGCTACATATATAAAAATGAATGTATGTATGTTTTGTGTGTCGGTATGTCTGTCATTTAAGGATTATTACACGTTCATCCGATCACCACAAAACTTTGGAAAGTTTTTCAGAACAATCCCTCGCGTATAGTTAAAGTTCATCTACCCTATGATAAGATCTACATCGCACTCTAGAATTTTTAAAATTTTATGAAAATTATAACTGACATAATTCTTATAATAATACAGATAGTTTTCAAATTGTTTTAATATATTTTATTAACAATGAGTATCATATATCAGTCTCCTGAATAATATTTATGCGTTAGGTTTAGGTGTTCAGTTCTCACCGAACATCTACTCAGTGCAGTCGTGCTTAACAAAAGCTGCTACAAAATTTATCTTATAATTCGTTTATATTAAATCACACGTTATTAAACGTCGTATTAAAGATTGTATTAATAATTAAAGTCTGCAGTTTGCTAATATTTAATTTGGATTGAAGAGTATTTTTTGTGTTGGTTGCATGATATTATTTCGCACTGCAAATGGGCTTGGCTTAATGGCCGTGTTGTTGATGCCATAAAAGAGCGTAAGGGCGTAAGGGCATGCAATGAAAATCGACGAAAACGAAGATCTTCCCGTTCAAGAAGCAGACCATAGATAGATTACTAATCTCAACGGAGTTTTCAAGGCATTGACCGACAAATTTAAGAAGCTAGAAAAATGTTTTAGCGAAATGAAATGTCTGAATACCTCTTCCAATCGTAAGAAGAGGAATTGACAAACAGGAAATGACTAAGGCAAAGCCTATATTACTTCCTACTGAGCCGGTAACACTGACTTTACCGATAGCTACCCGGTTTTTGCTACACCAGTAGCAAATTTTGAGAGCAACTCTAGGGAGCAACAGCTGATTTGATGTCAGTTGTGCAACCTTTAAAGGAGCATCAGAATGTATCTGCGGACATAGAAAGTGATATGTCAATTCAACAAGTTTGACGAATTCTAGTCCATCTGTGCAGCCACATGTTGTTTCAACGGGTGTTAAAATGGCTGCAGTACACGCCGATCGTGCTTCTATTTTGTCTATTTCAAATGCTGTGAAACCAACTGGGCTTACGATTATTGCTCCGCGTAAGTCAATATTTCTTTCTCGCCTTACAGCAACAACTACTGAAGATGATATCAAAGCTTATAAAAATTCGTAGTTAGAATCTTCCCCGAATGTTTTGGTTTCGAAATTTAATATCAATTTGCAATCGCTCGATTTCATCCTTTAAGGTGATTGTTCTTGTGTCGCTTTTCGATACTCTCCCCTCCGTTACTTTCTGGCCTAAAGGTATTGTCGTGAGTGCAGTTGAATTACCTGGTTCTTCTTACAAGATATCAAAAATTCTAAGTTTGCTTTTTTTCCATATTTACCATCAAAATGTGAGAAGGCTAAGAATTAAACTTTAAGATCTGTACCATAAATGTTTATATCAGAGTGCTGATGTCATTGTTTTTACTGATATATGCCTTCAAGCGCATATTTTAAATTTTTAAATATTATGATTTATTTCGGCAAGATATATCTCTCCTTCTTCGGATATGAGTATTTGTTTGCTTCACGCTATTTACCTAGTGTAAATTGGTCATTGTCCGAGGATTCTTCTATGCTAATTCCATTTGCTGGCAATGACTTTTTAGAAATTCTTTTTGATTTGTCCTTGCAACAGTGTAAAATCATTTGCAACATTTCAGGTCGGCTTCTTGATTTTGTTTTTGTTGACACTTCCAGAATATAGTTATCATCCTACGACATCTGTATTCCTTACTCAACAATATTAAACCGCGTTCACTGTTGATTATAGTAAATTTTATTTATTTGCTACTTTCTTTCAATCTACTTTCTCTTATTATAACTTATAACTCTAATATATCCTATCCCTATAGGATATCATCTTAAGATCAAGTCCTGTAATTAGCATGTCAAATGTCTTAACATGTCTAAAATCTTCATGTCTCCCTGGTTCTGATAATATTCCTAGTTGTATACAAAACAATGTGCCAGCTCCATTTGTGTTCCTTTAATTTTAACTTTAAAGTCTCTAAAAAAAATCAAATTACCAACGCTTTGAAAACAATCTTTTAATAACTTTATGCACAAGATGGACAGTAAATCTGATGTCTCGAATTGAAAATGTTTGCTAAAATAAGTACTATACCTAAATTGTTTGCACATATTATCACTGATCAATTGTTAAGATCAGTTGTCAGTCCAATTCAACATGGATTTGTTAGAGGTTGGTCCATTTGTACCAATCTTGTAGAACTTTCTTCTATCGTTAATACGGGCTGCCAGACTGATGACAATAATACTGACTTCAGTAAATTTGACAGAATGTGTCATAAGCATCCTATGTAAAAATAAAATGCTTTCGGATTTCCACCATCTTTTGTAAAATGGGTACAATCCTACCTACGTAGATCTCAAAATGTCCTTTTTAATAATTGTTTATCTAAAAATATAGATGTGTCTTCTGGGGTTCCTCAAGGCAGTCATCTTGGTCCTTTACTTTTTGTATTATTTATAAATGATCCCTTAGCTGTAAATCATGCTCATACATTAATGTATGCTGATGATGTCAAATTATGTTTGTCATATTCTGATATTTCCCAACATAGTCTATTACAATCAGATTTAAATTCGTTACATGCTTGGTGTTTATCTATCTTTCCTTAGCCAAATATATCTTAATGTAAATGCATGACATTCCATCGCTAAAAACATTTTATTAAGACCTACTTTTTGGCTTTTCATAATTTTACTAGGGATATTTGTATTAAAGATTAAGTCGTCCGTATGGACTCCAAATTTAGCTATAACAACCATATTGTGTACATGGTTAATAATAATATGCCGATTACAGCTAGAATTAAATAAAAATGCCTAAAGTAAATTAAAAACTACTTTCAATTTAAAGAAAGAAAATAAAATTTTAGCAGAATGTAGATTGACTTCTAAAATAGGAAGTTTTATAGTAAAGTCAATGGAATGAACATCCAAAGCATTCTTCCAAACGGAGCTTCCCGTAGTCCGGAAAACGACGTATTATATGAAAACCGAGACTTCATGCAGTTTTAAGAAGATCTTCTAGAATCTTTTGAAGTTCTACTGAGTTACTCCGTTTATTTAAAATCTGCTACTTTACGCATGAAGGTATTTTAAATATGAGTGAAGCGAATTTGTGTTATTTCGTTAAATTTTTATCAACATTATTGAAGTATGACATCGGATCAAGTCAAAATGTGTCAAAAATATCCGATCATACAAGCTACGAACAGTTAATTAGGGAAGACGATTATGAACTGACTAGTTTTAAAAACTAGCAGATGTTCACCATTCGATTTACGGTGTGCATCATAAAAAAATAATTACGTTCGGAATCTTTGAAACATTGAAACAGTTGCAAACAAAACGGATGAAAATATCGGACGAGGATTTCTTTGGGATTCAGGGTTTCATAAAAATCTAACTGATTTACTTAGATATGTTCGTATTTGTTTGGATTGTGAGAAACATTAAAACTGACGAACGTAAATTACTACATTCAATTCCACAGTTATGGACTGTACTTGTGTAGGAGCGCGATGACGATAATCTTTCAGTTGAGTTTTTAAGTAGGAATTTATTAAATTATTATTCTTGATTTACTAAGCCCGGTTTTTCTTTAAAGTGATCATTCTCGCCAGCTAAATTTTTTTAAGGGATAATTAGCTGTTTAAAATGTTCGCCTTATAACGAGGGTTGGTATATATTTCTCGGCTAAGCAACGAAACATATTGCCAGATGCAATCCGACGTCTCCTTTGTAAAGTCTGACATTTTTAGGCCCTGTACCGAAGGTACAAGAGCCTATTGGGTTTGTGCAAATGTATGTAACAGGTAGAAATAATGGTCGGAGACCCCCCAAAGTTACCCCCATTATGGTCAGGAGTGATAGAGGAGTCGATATAGACATGTCCGTCTGTCCGTCCGTATGAACGAAAGGAGTTCACCCACTGGTTGAAATTCAACTATATAGCGACATATTTTTTAATTTTTTTATATAGAAACACGGAAAGATGATGTATGCAAATCAAATTGAAAGAGAATAGTCCATTGTGATTCATCAATAGTTTATTATAATTTTGACTACCATGGACGCCACATCTTAGAACAAATTCCATTATGCACTGCTCCCCTCAAAAACCTTTCATATAAAAAACAAATCCAGGGAAAATGATGTATTTCACTTATAACTAATATATAATTAAATTGGACACTTTTATGTGTATTTTTTTGTAGATTCTATTATTATATTATTATTTTAGTATTTGCTACTTCCAATTGCTGATTTTGTAGTGGTTTGTTGTTTTTGTTTTTAGGCCCTGTGCCGAAGGTACAAGAGCCTATTGGTTTTGTGCAAATGTATGTAACAGGAAGAACTAATTGTCGGAGACCCCCAAAGTTACCCCCATTATGGTCAGGAGTGATAGAGGAGTCTATATAGCCATGTCCGTCTGTCCGTCCGTCCGTCTGTGTGAACGAAAGGATCTCAGAAACGGTAATAGATACAGACTTCGTGTTTTTTGCACTCGACTAGGACTGCTCCGTAATTTCACAAGTTTATTTTAAAATTTTACCCCTGGAAGATTGAAAGGAAGTGGTTGGAAAATAAAATATTTTATCAAATCCGAAAGAGACCTAATGGGGAAAAATAACATTTATAAGGTATTCTAAAGCGTCAAGTGAATTTCTTTTAAAAACGGGACAAGATAAAAAACTGATTTCCGATAATGCAATAACCTATTTTGCGGGATATATTGTTTTTAAAGCGCATAAACTCAAAGTCATTAATAATTGCAATGTATGTTTAGACTGAGTTGAGGATAGGGAAAAAAATTTAAGTTGAGATAATCTTAAAAAAAACAGTGTCACAGAGAAGACCGACCGAAAACAAACAACACGTCAGAAATGTTCCAGACAGTTTTCCGGCTTATTTTAAACGGTGACTAGGAAAACAGCCTGCGCACTGATGGAAGGAGATTTTGGGAAGTGTAAGACCGACACTGACTTTGAATGTTGTTATCCATGTAACAAAAAGCGCATATTGGGTAAAATATGGATTTATTTTGAAACACATGTTACTATCCTTTGCCTACGTACTATAATCCATATTAACGGCATTTAATTGTTGCCGCCTGGATCACCATTATTATAATTTATTGCAATCAACATTTGAATATTTTTACTATACCTGCAATTTTTGATATCCAAGCGGTATGAATTCATTGTGGCTTCGGTTTGAATTATTCGATCTGCCAAACGGTCATCTAGCGGCTTATTATCCTTTAGCCAAGTTACTAAGCCCGGGTTTTCTTTAAACTGAATTTCGAAGTGAGCAGTCTCGCCAGCTAAATTTTTTAATAGATAATTAATTGATAAAAATGTTAACCATAATATGATATGAATGTTCATATTAAATTGCAAGTCTACTATTAAGACAAAGAACCGTAAAATTATTGTCGATTTTTGTAATTTATGAATGCAACAGAAGAAGAGCCTCTTATTAAAAAGGCAATATCATTTAAATTCACTCTGTTAAAAAAATAAAAGTAATGTGTGAGAAAAAAGTTATGTTCGAGCTGATCAAGAGTTACGAGTATATAAATTATATATGATTTCAGATGTACACTATGCTACAACCATTGTACTAATCATACTGTGTATTACAAATCGGATGGTTCTATAGATGTTCAGGGTCTTCATACCAACTAGGTTAGGAAACTTTTGATTTCGGGAACAAAGTTTACTTTAAATATTTCGAATGACGAAATACTAAACGCCAAATTACTTTTGAAATCTTATCATAAGCATATTGATTAGTATCGTATATATATATAATGAAATATAATAGGTAGCTTGAGGAGGATTGAGAGGTCCAAAACTAAATCGTTAAAAACAATGAAAAGATTGATCAGGCTTCGATACAAGTGAGAAGAATAGTCAAACTTTGCTCCATTGAAATCTATTGTTTTTTCTTGCTCTACCGTTATACACTTTGTATATATGTATGTTTGTATACTAAAAAATAGAACTTAAATGGTGCATGGAAATGATGAATATGATAAACAAAATTCGGTGCAACTAAATGTGTTTTCCTATTAAAGTTTTTAAAATGTAATAAAAATATTTTTGAAGCTGCACAGAAACAAGTTTGGAGTAATAGAATATTTCCCCATTTGTAATGAAATGCTGTTCAACTTTTCAGTTTTATGAAAAAAAACTATATGATTTTCTCTGATAAATAACTAAAATTTTGGGTTAACGATATTTTATTGGGTTCTTCAAACTTCTATTACATAGCGTTTTTAAACCTTATCAAATTCACTATGTTCCTTTATAGATACGGTTCTGATTGAACATAAGTGACTGTATACTCATGCACTATATTGTTTGTTAACTTATTAGCAGCAAAGTAATGTGACTTAATTAAGCAATAGTGCGATTTAAGTTATATAAAATATTGGATGTCTCGTTCCATTAACATTTCAATTAAACAAGAATTAATTTTGATGCTTTTTATATTTTGTAAAGTTAGGTTACTTACGATCAACTTGCACACTTTTCATCATTTTTGTAACTACTGGTTTATCTACAGATCTAAGTGGCGGTTGCTCTTCCAGAAGTCGAGATGACGAACGAACTCCTGCAGTACGAGACTCAGCGCGAGAGTATGCAGAGGCTCGGCTTTCTGCTCGACTTTCGCTGCGCCCCGAAGCAAGAAGGGATGTACGTCCTTCAACTTTATCCACTATACTTCGCTCTCGTCTTGAACTGCTCGCATAATGGTGGGTGTTCTCACTTTCGTACTTACTATCGTACGACGAGCCGCGGTCGTAATCTCGAGTTCTGCTACTCACTATTTCCGTCCAAATATGAGTGTTTCATTTGCAAAAAAAGCAGTAAAGGTTTACAGTTTCAGTGTTTATATATTATAGTAAATGCATAGTATACAAAGTTGGTTTTAGTTAATCGTTTCACACTTCATTTTAATTTACTTTTTATTTTTTAATTTTACGATATAAATACGATTGAAAACTGAAACTACAATACAAAACAATACAGTTTTATCGATTTGCATTCACATGTGTACATAGAGAAATATTTGTAATTAGTTGACAAGAATATGTAGGAGGAGAGGTCTGTGCGAAAATGTTTTCCGAGCGATTCCTTTTAAAATGTTACACAAGTTTACAGTTAAGAATTTGATACAGAAGTTAGGAAGTTGCATCTTTTTTTAACATTTAAACATGAAAACCTGAGAGTGTGGTTGTTCTTAGTTTACCGTGGAAAAAATTAATTTCATAAATTCAGAAATTTTTCAGTAGTAGTGAAATACAAAAATTAGTAAAAAATCCTTTTTCGATAATAACTCTTCTGTGTTTCTTCCAGTGATGTGTATCCAAAACACACTAGAATAGTTCGAAAGAATAGTACATTACAAAAAAAAATATCTTATTGAAACTTATACGTGTAATAAGATATTTCATTTTCAGATTAGCCAGTCCCAACATATATTTTCATTCGGAAAAGTTATTTGTGCACCATTTTTTGAGTACATAGACACTATAGACACAAGAGAATTTGTGTTCCTGATTATATGCAAATACAATAGTTAGTCGGGTGCACTGTTGGGTTAATATTTTGTTTCTTAACAGAACTTACATTCGTAACGCCGTCGGGAGGGCACGGAGTACCCGGAAAAATCATCCATTACGCCAATGCTTTGGCCCCTTGCCTCAATGTCCGCGCTTGGTTCTCTGAAATCGTCAGCAATGGATTCAGTATATTCACCTTCGTATTCAATGTCTCCGAGAGGCTCTTCGACAATCTCATAAATGGGTCTTTTCTTTTTAATAGGAGGAGTAAAGATATGCAAGAAATCACGAGCTTTGGCCTTCTTGACCGTGTCTTGAGCGTATTTAGTGGAATCACTCGATTTTAAGACAGTGTTTTTAATGGAGCGTATTTTCTGTTTAGCATTGCGAAGCGATGTGTCAGAGCATGAGATATCATATATGCCTTCGAAAAAGTTTTGGGTTTTTTGTTCTAGGCTCTCAGTATGGACTAGAACGCGTTTGATAGTTGGAGGTGGTGGAGGCGGAGGCGATGGTGGTCGAGCTTTTACAATTAGTATTTCAATGGTGGTTTCGTATGAGATGCGCGGAAGCGGTTGAAAAAAGCCAGGCATTCGCACTGAGTAAGGAGGCATGGGTGGAGGTGGTGGATCTAAACCATCGCCACATCCAGCCCCACCACCACTGTGGCCAGACACAATTCTCGAAAGGGTAGTGTTCCATTGCGTCAACGAAGCTGTGTTTGTTATATTAGTAGCGTTTCCTGATCGGCTGTCAGTGTTAGATTTGCCATTTTTGTTTAAATTGTCGCTATCCTGTAGCGATTCTTTGTAACCAGTTATATCTGCAAGCTGAATGGGTCTGTGAATTGGCGTGTTTGCAGTGTACTTATTGCTGGCGCTTTCTACAGGTGCTATTACTTCAATCTTCGGAACTGAAAGGACAGCCGTGCATTGTGGATTTGGAGTGCATTCTATTTCGGGTCTATTTAATTCAAAGTTCTTACCAGTAGTAGAGAGATGAGTTTTGTCTTGTAGTTGGGCGTTTGGTACTATTTCGCTGGTTTTAACTTTTTTCTCTAAAGCAGATAGAATGCATTCAGTATGCTCTTCTGATTCTGATACATTTTTAGCACGCCTTATATCAACGGCTGCGGTTTCTGTAATTACAATACTCCTTTGATTAAGTCCTGTTGTATTAGCAGGATCTTCTACAACCACAAAATCTTTATTTTCCAAAGGAAGAACTGTTGGAGAAGATGAAGAATTAGGTGAAACTGCTTGAACTTCGTGGATTTTATGAATTGAAGAAATGTCTTCAAATTTTGGGCTTGAAGTAACAGACGTTGCTGGAGTATCTGTTTGGAAGACCTGTTGGCTGCCTTTACCACTCGATTGGTTATTAACAACAGAAATAGTTGAATTTAAAATCCCTAGTTTGCTTTGATCATCAACTATTGTCTCTTTCGTTTGAAGCTCTTCTTTTGCTATGGCTACAAAAGATAGTTGTTCATGCTTAATATCGTGGATGGTAGGTTTACCGGCTTTTGGTAGATTTTGGTTTTTATTATATCGTTCAATAGCCTCCTGCTCAAAACGTAAAAGTTGTTGGTGCTCGGATTGAAGTCGTTCCTTTGTTTCTTTACTTAGGAAGTAGTCCTGTGCAAAGTCGGATGGTCGAATACTAGAATTTGGATTATGTGCCTCGGCTTTTTGAGGAAGATGGAGAACTAGCTCATTGTCAACAGAAATTTGTGTCGAGTCGATTCTTAAATCATCTGTTTGATGCTCTTGCAGCGTCACTTCATGTCCCGCGTGCTGACAAATTTCCGCATACCATATCGTTCCGGTATGCTCCTTATGCGGTTTTATGGCAATAGGTAAGATTGTCTTTTCGTCTTGTGTTTTTGATTTTATATAAATCTGCTGTTCAGTAAATCGTTCCTCAATACTGCACAGTGGAAGCTTGATAATGTCTTGCAATATAAAAATAGATCTAAATTCGTTGATTTTTCGAACTTTCGTGATTAATATTCGCGACTTAAATAAAAAGCAATAGCGCTCGTGCGACTTGCTGTCCTTGTCCGAAATAGTGCACCAGTCATGGAGCAGCAATCGGCCGAGTTTGTAAATGTTACCTCTAAAGCCCTCAATGCTCAAAATAAAACTATTGTCAAACGCTGTACTTGGAACACTTAGCATTAACTCTAAAGCTTTCTCCAAATCTTTTGTATTTTCATTGAGATTTTGTGAGTATTTTAGTAAGTCCTGCAAAATAAAACAAATTTCATTCGTAATGAGGCGTTTGTTATTAGCTATAGATCAACAAATCATAATATTTTACAATTATTGATCAACTTCAGAGATGTGTTTGTGTGTATAGATGGCGAAACATACGAATTCATATGAGGTGTTTAAGCTTGCAAAGCGGTAATTTTGCCTTTACGCCCAGTATTCAATACTGTTAATGTAAATTTTTAAATAGTATTCTGTGTTATGATTTAAATTGTTGGATTTCATATCATGTGAAATATATATAAAACTTTTTTATTTTTCAAACCTTAAATAAAAGTTGATAATCGTTGATTCTTTGTATTGGTAGTTTTAGATGTTCCGAAAGTGACTTCTCGTCTCCAATTGTAGAAGAAACTCCCTGTAATGAGTAGATTTTTATCAATTAACTAGTGTTCATAAAAGAAATTTCACATTTGAGAGGAAAACTTAATTATTGAAAAAAAGAATCTTTATCAGAGGTAGGAATATACATTTAAAAATAAAATGTTAGGTCTTTTATCCGGCGATGTAATATTTAGGCCCTGTACCGAAGGTACAAGAGCCTAAGGAGTGATAGAGGAGTCGATATAGCCATGTCCGTCTGTCCGTCCGTCCGTCTGTATGAACGAAAGGATCTCGGAAACGGTAATAGATAGAGACTTCGTGTTTTTTGCATTCGAATAGGACTGCTCCGAAATTTCACAAGTTTATTTTAAAATTTAGTTAATCGTCATGGAGCGAAATCGTTTTATTTGATTAATTGATTTAGTATTTATTTACACTGGGAGTAGACAGAAATAAGTAACCATCAATCTGCCGCTGTCTTCGCAATGTTAATCATATATTCTACAATAATGTTTTGGCGTTAAAACTATTCAATCGATCGTTATGAAATATATAGAGTGTGCTTATATTGATCGAAGTAAAGATAGGAGTAACAGTATCATAGTAAAAGAAAGCTACTACTAGCATCGCATCTGATTCTATACTTTTTAAACAACAATATCCGAAAAAAGGTTTAGCATATAACTCAGTGCAAAGAAAATATGAAGGAACATAATCCTCTCAGATAAATATTAAACCGGAGACTATAAAGCCCCCGGTTCAGTATATCTTCATATTTTCTTATCACTGAGTTCTATGCTAAGCATTTTTGTGTTACACAGACGCACAGTGGTTATGATTGTATGGAGCGAGATTGCTGCTGCTTTTGTACTTAGATACCAAAATAACGGTTATTGTCGTGTTTCTACAATTTGCTTCTGCAAAATTTTAAAATAAACTTGTAAAATTCCGGAGTAGTCCTAGTCGAATGCAAAAAACACGAATTCAGACGGACATGTCTTTATCGACTCCTCTATCACTCCTGACCATAATGGGGGTAACTTTGGGGGTCTCTGACCCTTATTTCTACCTGATACATACATTTGCACAAAACCTGTTGTACCTTCGGTATAGTGCCTAATAAGAATCTTTAGACAGGGTATCGAAGTCGAGCACACTTAGCTACAACTTTTTTCTTGTTTGAAAATAGTTATGACCACTTTGTCTAATTCTATAATCGTCGTAACCTTTATTAAATAATAAAAGTGGTTTTACTTTTTAAATATTTGAAATCTTATATCTAGATAAATGTAATAAAAATATTTATAATACATATATGTAAATTTTATATTGCAATTAAAGAAAAATTACATACTAAAAAGGGTATTTTTTTGAATATATACGTTTAAGACAAATACATAGTTCAAATCTCTTAACTTAGTAGGATACAAACATAATCTATATTTTTATGTAAAAATAAATTTTTTTCCAGGTTTGAGCTAGACAGTCTCGTTCGTCGCTCGCTGCGAATCTTACTTGATGTTGAAAAAAGTCTTTCACTCGTTGTTGATCTGGTCGGAATACATAAAACTTTCCTCGCTAACGTTTGGAACATTTTTAAATCATTTGCTCCCTTCCAAAATTACAACACTGGTATATCCGAATCCGAATTGTTTGAATAATACGAGTCAATATCTGACTTTTCTAATCTAATTTTTTTTACATTTTTATAGTCTAGATATTTGGAAAATTCATTATTGTCAAAGCTTGAATTATTATCTAATTTATCATAATTGCATTCGATTTCAAGTTCAGAAATCTCCTCCAACATGGCTTTTACTATTAAGATAACCTCTTCCTTTTTTTCAGTCGGCAGAAAGATTAGGTGTTTAAATGGTGAATTCAAAAACAGTGCAACAAAATGCAAGTGTGTTGGTGGACAACGTTTTTGTAAACTTTGAAGAGTTTTGCTTTTGATTTCTTTTATAAGTTGCGAATCAAAACCTTTGTACGAACATTGTTTTTTTAACTTTTCATACCACAGTGGAATAATGTTCACAGTCGGCTCTTTTTCTGAACTTAGTTTTTCAGAGCAAGTTTTAAATGGTTTTAAAAATTCGATAATGCATTTGATAGCATTGATGTCTATTTCACCAATTTGTTTCACCTCGCTTTTTTCCAACAAAATCGCTTGAATTTATTGAAAAACTTCATAAATACTTCCCAGCATTGTATATATGGAATTCCACCTTGTTTTTAATTAGTTAATTTTCGGTTAAGCTCAGACTGTTTAAAATATTTGACAAGTCTTTTGAATGACTCAATCAACGATCTCATTTCTTTCACTGGCTGCTTTTCGATTACGTCTTCCATCACTAAATTTAGATTGTGACATGCACACGAGAGCCTTTTATAACTTTTAAATGCTCCCACCACATTTCCACCATTGTCTGTTACAATAACACCGGTTGCCAATTTCCTTTTTATATCGTAATCTTCTATTATAGAGTTTACATGTTCAAAAATATGTATACCACTTTTTTTCTTAGATTCAAACTCTTTCATTCCAAGCAATGACATTTTTAAAACGAAGTCTTTGGTTATGTAATGGGCACTTACGCATAAAAAATTCGTTTGGGTAAAAACATCTGTCCACATGTCTGTGGTAAAAGCCAAATGCTCCAATGCCAAAGTGTTTTTTAATGTTTCTTTCAAATTATAATATTCGTCCGACATTACTTGATTTGTTAATCTTTTCCTCGACGCAACTAAGACCTCAATGTTTTGTTGAACATATTCAGGTCCTATATTGATTAGTTCTTGGGCGTATTCACGAAATTCTGACCCTGTATGTATTAATTGAACAAAAATAAATAAATAATAAAATTTTTTTTTTTAATTGCACCTACCCTCTGTAATGCACAGTGGCCGTAAATCTTTTGCCACGAAAGCGAGTTGCTTACGGGCAAGGTTCTTTGTAATACGATATGGCACGACTTTTTGGGAATAATGGTGTAACGTTGGTTTTGCCTTCTCTGCAATCTGTACACATTTGTGGCGGAGAAGTGTGCCGCTTTTGGATGAATATGCGTACACAGCTTTGCACTTCTTGCAACACACATAGTCCACAAGTTTTCCATTGGCTTCTATTTGGAAAAAGGTTTCCCACACAGCGCTTTTGTTTTTGATGAGATTGTAAGTAGGGTCGCCTATACGTATGCACTCTTGCATTTTTATTGTTTGCCGACGACATAATTTTATTTAGTTGTTTCTCCACGCTACTAGATATGAGTACACAAACGATAAAAAGCATTTATCGGACCTATTTATGGTATTTTTATGTACATTTATTAGGAAACGAATCATTTTTGCCATCGCTAGTGTACAGAAGCGTGCTACATAAGTGAAAAAGAGAATGCTGAATATTCACAAATACAAGGTATTTTTTAATACTAAGGACATGTATGATTTTTTATAAATCGGTTTTTTTTCGTGCTGAATGCTAGGCACGGGCCCGGACGAACACGGCCCGAAATGGATTTGTCGGCACGAAATCACGGGCCCACGACATGCTACGAAAAAAAAAACACGGCTCATGCCCATCTCTAATACCAACAGAAGATCAGCTCTTCAGAAATGCAGTTAAGAACTGTCCCACGGTCTTATATCATCTGATGTCGTTACGCACTTAACGCAGAGAATCAACAGCTTATCTCGTACCGTGAAACGGTCGTTCACACAGACTGATAGGACGACTTATTAAAGGCAATGCTGTGCTTGATTTGCGAGCGGTATGAGAACTAACGCAAGCTATTCTCACCGTTTAAGTCAACTAATAGCTATTGATGTTCTCAATCATGAATCTGAGGAAAGTTTGAGGCATTTCTTGGATACAGCTAATGAATGTATCCACATTATTAAAACAAAAGGAAAAATAAGTGATGAATCTGATGTGATTTTGGCTCACATACTTCTACGCAGATTTTCAGCAGAAGTTCTGCAATTATACGAGCAACAAACAAAAAAAGCGAGAGAGATCCAGACACTAGAGGATGTGTCAGGGTTTATTGAACAGTTATACAATTCAATAAATTCAGCACAATGGAACGAAAAACCTCTAACGAAGCAGTTGGTGCAGAAAATGTGCCGTTTCTGTACGCTCAGTGGTCACGACGTGTTTAAATGCCAAAAATTTAAAGCAGTTTCGATCAACAAAAAGAGTTCATCATGAAACATCGATTATGTTTTCGGTGTTTTTGGGTCACATAATGTCAGCCCAGTAGGATTGAAATGATCATTGGAGCCTATTTCCGTTCAAAATGGAAATATTAAATGTCAATATTATTGATGGAAAACTTGGACAAAAAACTAAATTTGGTTGGATCGTGTCCGGAAACATTTCGCGGGCAACTAACAAAAAAATAATCGCAGCAACGACAACAATTGATATTTAGAATCTTGGACGGTGGGTGAGGAAGAGACACAATGTGAGCAAATCTTCCAAAATACGACAACTTTTGACAAAGATGGTCGACTAAAAATGTCAGATCGTGATCAACAGTATCAACATATTTTAGTTCAAGCTAACGATAACTTATGGAACAGCTGCCGTTCCATTCCTTGCAGTCCGAGCATTGCAGGAGTTGGCAAATATATTTTGCAAATAGGACACAAAGCTATACAGTGTCATCAAAGAAGAGTTCTACATGGATGACTTAATGACTGGAGACGATACCGTTGAAGGCTGCATCGATCTACAACAGAAAATTTGAAATGTGACGGAAAAAGCCGGTATGCACCTTCGAAAATGGGTTTCAAACGACGAGAACATAATTGCAAGCGTAGGTGATGACGTCGAAAATGAAAAAATTTTTATCAATGAAGATGAATCCGTTAAAACCTTATGCTTACAATGGGACCCTAAAATAGATATCTTTACTTTTGATGTCACGGTGCCATGGATCAGTCGTATTACGAAGCGGCGAGTGCTGTCACAGTTAGCCAAAATTTTCGATCCACTGGGTTGGCTAACACCTGTCACTGTCGTAGCAAAATATTTTATGCAAGACTTGTGGAAAATGCAGGTCACTTGGGACGAAGAAATTGATTCCTCCACAGCAAATATTTGGAAATGTTGTGCCCAAGAGTTAGCTACGTCAACAACTATAAGTATCCTGCGTTGGATTGGTACAAAGAACAACGAAATAGTCGAGTTACATGGATTCAGCTATGCATCAGAAAAGGCGTATGCACTAGTCGTATATGCTAAAACGAAGTCGGGAATAACTTTACTAACAGCAAAAAGCAAAGTTAATCCGTTAAAAAACAAGAAGACTATCCCAAAACTGAAACTCTGTGCAGATCACTTATTGGCAAAGTTGCTGTCCAAAGTACATGTAGTAATGGGTGAAAAAAAAATTGTATGCTTGGACTGATTCACAAATTGTGCTTTCCTGGATAAATAATAAACGAAGCAAAGATATGTTCATCAAATGCAGAGTAGACGACAACGCTTATCAACGGAAAATTGGAATTACGTAAGGTCAGCAGACAATCCGGCAGATGTGGCGTCTAGAGGTATACCTCCATGCAAGGGTATTCAATTTGGTGGCAAGGACCACAATGACTCTCGAATCCTTCAAGTCAATGGCCGGAACAACTTTAAAACGAATCGAATTATAGCTTATGTATTACGTTTCATTCAAAAATTGTGCATTAAACCAGATTTCCGCTATATTTAACCAGGGATGAAAAATATTAATATTCAAGCTGCAACAAAAAATAGAGTTTGGCAAAGAAATTTGTTTTCTTCAAAACAACAAGCCATTAGACACGAAGGACAAAATACTGCCACTTAACCTGTTCTTGTATAGCCACGGTATTCTACGAGTTGGAAGCCGCCTGCAGAACTCCGTACTGCCATACAATATGAAGCATCCCATCATACTTGGAAAATCTCATATTGCATGGCTATTGATCTTGAGCACCCATAAAACTACTCTACATGGAGCAATAAAACTTATGAAAAGTTTAATAAGAGGCGAATATTGGATTTTCGGCCTACGAAATTTGCTCAAAAAATGTTTAAGAACATGTGCCATATGTGTTAAGTACAAACAAGAAGTAACCATACAGGAGTCGATTATACCGGCCCATTTCAAATTCGGTGTTCTAAAGGTCGAGGACAAGAAGCGTATAAGGGTTATATCGCTTTATTAATCTGCATGGCTACGAAGGCAGTACACCTAAAAGCCGTTAGCGATATGTCAACTGAATCATTTTTGGCAGCTTTAAGTCGCTTTTTTGCGAGACGAGGCAAAAACGATCACATGTATTCTGATAATGGAACCAACTTCGTCGGAGTGGCTAAAATGCTGGACAAGTGATTAAAAGTCGCAATCAAAAATAATCGCGAATTAGTACCAGTTCTCAAGAAGGAAGGCATCAAGTGGCATTTTATTCCCCCGGGAAGTCCTCATTTTAGAGGAGTATGGGAAGCAGGCGTCAAGTCGGTCAAATATCACCTAAAAAGAGTTATTGGTAACAATAGCTTGACATTTGAGGAGTTTGCCACACTTCTATTTCAAATAGAAGCGGTATTAAACTCTCGCCCAAGAGAAGATTTATTCACCGCCTCAAAGCCGGCTTTTGGAAAAAATGGAAGAAATGGAGAAGACTATCTGGTGTCTTTACAACAACGGTTAAAATGGAGAAGTTCAGCACCAAATATTTCAAAAGGGCAAGTCGTTTTAATAAAGCATGAAAATACGCATCCAGCCAGATGGCCCATGGGCAAGATTATAGATGTAACCAGAGGACAGGATAAAAAAGTCAGAGTACTTACAATTAAGACTAGCGGTGGTGAAGTGACCCGGTCACTAAACAAAATAGGTCCACTTCTGGTTGAGGACGACCCAAAACCAAATCGAAATACCAGAAGTAATCCTATCATCGCCATTGGAAAGGACGCAGCTATCTTCCTAGAAAAAATGGGAAAATTGGAAGTGGTGTCATCAAGCTGGCAGTTTGTGTTCGTCTTTGACATGCGAGCATATTTCGATGTCTTGAAAGAAGCAACACCTCTACTTGACAAAGATATTTGTCCAAACCTGCAAGAATTTGAAGAACAGTGTAACGCAGTAACAGATGGTATTGAGCTTCAACTAGCAGCTATAGAAGAAAACAACAAACTGTTTGTGAATGCAACCCCACAAAGAGCAAGGAGAGGTTGCACGAATCCACTGATATGTCCTGTATTTTTGACATTTCGCTCAATGTGGCAACTATGTACAATATGAAGACTCTACACTCAAATCAGAATCAATTGCAGGATTACATTGGGAATCTAACCTCAGTAATAGACGTAACAAAAAACCTGGTCAAATGAATTACAGAGGAAGTCAATGAAACCTTTAAAAAAATGTCAGAGAAAATAGACCTTATATTGAAGACGGTCAAAGAGCATTTTTTGGTTTACCGTAAGTCAATAAAATTCTTTATGCTTGTAAATCAATTACAACGATGCATTGATGAAGCGGTAAAGACTTAATTAAGTGTCATTGGATTACTAATGGATATTAACCACGTACAAATTAATCCAAAACTGATTAGACCAGCCCAACTGCTAGATGAGATTACCAAAATCGGTCAATTGTTACCTGTAAACCATGTCGCCCAGGAAGAAATTCGGGTAACAGAATTTCTGCAAAAGGATTTTTTAAAGATGATATAATGGTAGTTGAAGCTAAAACTCCACTATATCTTAATTAACAATCGGATATCTTTAAAATAATTCCTATGCCGCTGATTACAGGAAACCATAAAATGAAGCCACAAATAATGGCAAATTACATAGTAAACAATGTTGCTCTTAACGCTTACCACACTATGTCGTAAACTGAGCTTAATAATTGCCGTCGAAAAAATTAAGAAATATTGGTTTGTGAAGGTAACTGGGCAAGGAGGGAGGCTACAGACCATTCATGCGAAATATCACCGATTAATCCGTACAGTAACTTTTCGTGCTCTATGACGGAATACAAGGAGCAGTCGTTTTGGACAGAGCTTGGCAACGCTAATAGATGGCTGTTCAGGTTATTTACAAAAACTTCGCTACACGTTCAGTGCGCCGAAACTAATAGCAATCTCCTTTCCTGCCTCTGGGGAAAATGTTTAAACCTAAACATAGTCTAACAGTGCGCTGTCGCATGTCAGTATTCGAAGCGTACCAACAGAAGAGCAGCTCATCAGAAAGGCAGATAAGAAGTGTCCCACGGTCTCATATCATTTCATGTCGTTACGCACTTCACATCGTTACGGTCGTTCACACAATCTGACAGGACGTCTTATCAAAGGCAATGCTGTGCATACATTTTAAATATATCACAACACACATACAGTCCACTAAACCGAAGCATTATCTAAGCAGCCATAAATCAATGAGCTGCTGATATACTAACGGTCGAGTTTTTATTTGTAACGTGTGTGTATTTTACATAAATATTTCGTTAGATTTAATTTGTTACTTTGTATTTTAGTAAACATTTCGTCAAATATGGCAGCTAATTAAACCAACCAAAAACCAACCTAGCATATTACTGCCAACTTGTTAAAAGCATCAATTGAAATCATTCGGAGTGTTTGTTTAAATGAATTATTCAATTTCTTATGTTTTATATGTGAACTAAGATTTAAATAAAGATTATGGTATTTTTAATTTAGTGTAAAAAAACATACATTTACAATTCATTGCAAAAAGTTGGCATGTCGTGATTTAATAGACAATGGAATAGAGTAGCATATCATATTGTTGTCGTTTAAAGTGTACTAATTGGCGTGCAGAATATTTAAAAATATTCACTTTTCTTTTAGTTGTAATGTACTTTCAAAATTATATACATTTCGTCTCTTATTATAAAAAAAATTTATTTCTAATTTTTTCCCCCACCTAAGCAAATAAATCGAAATAAAAAATAATAACACACATAATTGTTATTGCGCTGACAGCCCTGCTAATTGCCCAGCTGTTTCTGAATCAAATGTCCGAAAAGTAAAATCCCTCGATTTTCCGTGAAACCGGGGTTTTGCTCGAGAGATTTTAAAACCAATCCAACCGAATTTCCATTTCGGTGTACGTGATATGCCCGATTAACTAATTTTGGAATAAGTTTCATATAAGCTGACTGCTGACATAGGGCCCAAAATGTAAGAGCGAAGTGAAAGATTCCGTACATGGTAGTAATAAGTGGTAATTGGTAGATATTTGTTCTGCAGTGAAAATGCTAAGCTGCTTCTCAACCTATCCTGGGAAGCTGTAAAACTTGTAATGCGTTATTTAAAGGGCACAAACGAGTGAGTTTTACGTGTAAAAAAAACCCACACAACATTTTTAATTTAAGGGATGAAATGAGTTTCTTATTAGGAAATTATTAAATTTGCTGGGACCTTCTTTCTCGGGAGTTCGACGGTCCGATATCAACTTTTGTAAATTCAAAATGGCGGAAAAAGTTATCGCTACCTCCACGTGATTATTCCTGGGTTCAGAAAAGAGCGAGAATCCCAAAGAGCAATCTTTAAACAAATCGGATTTTTAAATCGTTGTCCGTCATACTTTCCACGGTTTTAAATTTTTGAAATCTGACGAATGTGATCGCAATATGCTACTCGAAAAACTTCCAAATAAAGAGTTCCAAGCAAATATAGTAATATTTCCTCATAAAACACTGATTTCTTTAAATTGAAAAAGAGTGTTTTCTACACTTTAAACTCAAACTCAAAATATACGTGTTCAATATTTTACGATGTTTAAGAAGTGTGCCAAGTATTATTAAAACCGTTGATTAACAGTTGAGTAGTGTTATTGTAACTGAAATTTTAGTTTACACACGAATTAGTACTAAAAATAACCTATGAAAAATAGTTTCTACCTTTCTTTACAATAGTTATTAGATCTATTATGAGATGGTGTTGATACATTTGAAGCTAAAATTTCGACTTTGATTTTTAGGCCCTGTACCGAAGGTACAAGAGCCTATTGGTTTTGTGCAAATGTATGTAACAGGTAGAAATAATAATCGGAGACCCCCCAAAGTTACCCCCATTATGGTCAGGAGCGATAGAGGAGTCGATATAGACAGGTCCGTCTGTCCGTCTGGCCGTCCGTATGAACGAAAGGATCTCGGAAACGGTAATAGATAGAGACTTCGTGTTTTTTTTGCATTCGACTAGGACTGCTCCGGAATTTTACAAGTTTATTTTAAAAACTTGTCCCTCCCCCCCCCCCCCCCCCCTTCCCCATAAAATCACCCCCAAGGGTAAAAATTTCTTCGGCACAAAAAAAAAGTAAGTATGCCAGTATAGAGATATCGTCCTTCTTAGCAAAAATCCGAAAAGTTCATCAAAATCGGATAATAAATGACGATTTTATAAGCAATTGAATTTGAGCGACCCCCCTTTTCGTTTCATACATAAAAAAATGGTTTAAAAGGCACTTAGTCGTGCAGTGAGAAGTGGTCATGTGTTTGGTCATAAGCTTGGGGAACATTTATTGTGTTTGTTAGGCGACCTGCACTGGTACAGGGCCTCTTACAGTCGGTTACGCCCGACTGTGATTTTCTTACTTGTTTAGCTTTGGCCTATTGAAGCGACCACGGTGAGAAGGCTATCTAACGGAAGAAGAAGTTTATGCAAGGATATTTGGGTTCCGTATAAGCTACATCGAATCGTTATGAAAACTGGAATCCATCCCATAGAAATAGATTCCCATTTCAACATTAGCAGAGGGTAAAAAATTATTGGAAATGGAAGAAATTATAGCCATGGATGAAATTACAAGGTAAACGTTTTTTAGGTAGATATTATAGGAACAAAATGCACCTATGCAAAATAGGAGCTGAATTGTGTGCTGTTTTTTTTATTTTTTTTAGTAATCTAAAATGCTTAGGACCTTTTGTACCCATTTACTAATAATATCCTCTAATTCAGAACAACAAAAATCTATAAATATAAGAATGTTATGTTCGTTTGTGTATATTTTAAAAACTCAAAATATTCTGCACTGATTGAGCTCAATTTTTTGTTTAATTTAGTTTGTTTAGTTTGGACAAAATCTAAGAAGGCTTTACCCCTCCCCATACAAGCGATACAAAAAATTCAACATATCTTTGTGGTCATTTGAGGTTGTGTCGAAATTTATATACATGTTTATGGGATCAGGAAAAGTAATCGTGTTAAGTTTGGTCAAAATCGGAGGGGGCTATAACACCCCACCCCCATTAAGATGATATAAAAAATTCAACATATCTTTGCATACATTTGAGGTGCAGGAACAAAATTTAGTATACATGTAAATGGGATCAGGAAACTTAAGGGGACGGGGATAATGGCACTAAATATCGTTTGGATAAAATGTGTAAAAAAAATGTATAGATATTACGAATCTACTTTTTCTCTTAAATGGGGACATGGTGCTATATGATACATAGTCAGAAACATTCTCTTCATCGATAGTAATACACTCGTAATGATTGGATTACATATATACCATTTTTTAGTAAAACTAAAGTATTGATGCATTTACTTCTATTAACAGACACATGTATATTATTTAATCAATACTAATATTATAAAGTGGAAAGATTTGTATTTTTGTGTGTGTGTTTGTAATGAATAAACTCAAAAACTACTGTGTCGATTTTAAAAATTCTTTCACCATTGGAAAGCTACATTTACCCTGAGTAACACCCCCCCATACAAGCGATAAACAAAATTCAACATGTCTTTGCATCCATCTGAGGTACGGGGACGAAATTTATTACACATGGTAATGGGATCGGGAAAAGTAATTCTGTTAGGTTTGGTCAAAATCGGAGGGGGCTATGCCCCACCCTTCATACAAGCTATAAACAAAATTCAACATGTCTTTGCATCCATTTGAAGTACATGGATGAAATTTGGTATATATGTTAATGGGATCGGGAAAAGTAATCGTGTTATGTTTGGTCAAAATTCAACATGTCGTTGCATCCATTTGAAGTACATGGATGAAATTTGGGATCGGATGAAGTAATCAAGTTAAGAAAAGAGAATAAAGTTTCATAGTTTATAAGATATTTGGTTTTGAATATTGCTGGAAGAAGTAGAGAAGTGCTTGGAGTCGAGTAGGAGGAGAATATATTGTGTAATAAAAATATTTTTTACTGGGCGCAGCAAAGCGTGCCGGTTAGTTAATTATTAATTAAGATAAGATTGATTGTTAATTATTAATTAAGATATTATTATAGAATATGTAGTTCATCCAACAAACACCCACATTCGTCTAAGTCATAGACAATCCTAAAAGTACAAAAGGAATATGAATGATGCACTGGTAACATAAACACATTTAACTAGTATCTGTTTACACATCTATACATATAAATAAAATTGGAGTATCTGTTTGTAAGATTAAAAGAACCTTTTTTACTAAATGCATTTGGCTGTATACACGGTACATACACCAAACAATATTTTTTAAAATGATTGTCTGTTTGTTTGTTTGTTCCGGCTAATCTCTGAAACTGCTGGACTGATTTTGACGGGTCTTTCACTGGGAGATTGCTGATGTATAAGCGATAGACAAAAATCGGCATTTCTTTGCATCTATATGAGGAGCGGGGATGATATTTGGTATATATGTTGATGGGATTGGAAAAAAATCACTTCATGAGTTTGGTCAAAGTCAGCGGGGGCTGTGCCCCACCTCCCATATAAGCGATAAACATCCATATGAGGTACGGCGATGATATTTGGTTTTGGCGTTGATGGGATCGACAGAAAGTTACATCATAAGACATATGATGTTACTTTCTGTCGATAAATGGATATATGTTTGGTATACGTATTGATGGGTTCAGGAGAAGTGAGATCCATTAGAAAACTGGGGATGGTTAAACTTTCTATAAGATACGTATATATTTGCAACATTTATTTTGAGAAAAGTTCTTACGGGGCGCAGTGAAGCGGGTAGTATTTCTAATTTTGATTTTTTTGCTTAGTTGGGGAACAAATTTATAAACAAATTATATTTAATAAGAAACGAAATGTATATAATTTTGAAAGTACATTACAACTAAAAAAGGCAGTATTTTTAAATGTTCTGCCCGCCAATTAGTGCAATTTAAAAGACAACACTATGATACGCTATTTTATTCGATTGACTATTTATTCACGACAAGTCTTTTTGCAATGTATCTTTAAATACACATTTATTGTACACTAAATTAAAAAAATACGTTCACAAATATATACATTTCGTCTCTTATTAAAAAAAAATAATTTATAATTTTGTCTAAGTAAATAAATCGAAATTAAAAATACTAACACACATAATTGTTATAGTTGTTATAGTGCTGACAACCCCAGTAGGTTTTTTTAAATGCCTTAAATATCACAAAATAACTTTAACTAAGTACCTCAACCTATAATCTTTATGCTTCTCAGCGGGGTCTAGGAATTGATTTAAGTCACATAATCAAGAAAAATCTAAACAGTCTACAACTGACCAATTTTTCACAACATACAATTTTTTAAATTTTTTTTCAATAACATATGTACATACATGCGTTCCATGTAAATTAAATATGTATTAAAATTAAAAAAAAAATTTAAAATACATTTGCGTACATATTAATTTTGCTAGCAACATCAATAGGCATAAAAATTCCCAATTTCTTTGACTGCATATGTATATATACTTGTATATATCTATACATATATATAAAAATGAATCTTGTATATATCTATCTATCTATCTATCTATGTGTGTTCCTTATAGGAAGCAAAACTATCCAACCGATTGAGCTGAAATTCACAGACGATCTTCAGTTCATTCAGGACAGTGTTCGAGTAAAGTCTGGTCAAAATCGGAGGGTTTTGTGCCACACCCCTCATACAAGCGATAAACAAAATTCAACATATCTTTGCATCCAGCTGAGGTACGGGGACGAAATTTATTACACATGTTAATGGGATCGGGAAAAGTAATCGTGTCACGTTTGGTCCAGTATCGGAGGGGGCTATGCCCCACCCCCCATACAAGCGGTAAACAAAATTCATCATATCTTTGCATCCATCTAAGGTACGGGGACGAAATTTATTACACATGGTAATGGGATCGGGAAAAGTAATCGTGTTAAGGCTCGACAAAATGGGAGGGGGCTGTGCCCCACCCCCCATACGAATGATAAACAAAATTCAACATATCTTTGCATCTATCTGAGGTGCGGGGACGAAATTTGTTACACATGTTAATGGGATCGGATGAAGTAATCAAGTTAAGACAAGAGAATAAAGTTTCGTAGTTTAAAAGATAAAAAAAGTTATTTGATTTTTCCGTTTTAAATATTGCTGAAAGAAGTAGTGAAGTGCTTGGAGTCGAGTAGGAGGAGAATATATTGTGTGTTAAAAATAACTTTTACTGGGCACAGCAAAGCGTGCCGGGTACAGCTAGTGTATATATATATATATATATCGGGTCCGCCAACTAACGTTTTTTTTTTACTACCGGTTATTCCGAGCCTGGCAACGCTTAGCTCATGACAGATTTGACAGTAAGTTAGTTATTCCGCTGAACGAATATGGTTGTGTTTTCGTTTCGCTAAGTGAGCTCACGATCGACTTGAAATCGATGCTGATTTTGTGAAAAAAATTTTCTTTTCATATGAAGCTCATTTTCATCTTGGTGGCTATGTCAACAAGCAAAATTGTCGTATTTGGGGCACGGAGAACCCACACGTAATTGAGCAATTGCCGATGCACCCATTACGAGTGATTGTTTGGTGTGGATTTTGGTAGAAAGGCATCATTGGACCATTTTTCTTTGAAAATTAAGAAGGTGTGACGGTTACAGTCAATGGTGAGCGCTATCGGGCCATGTTAAGTGAATTTTTGTTCACAACAATTGAAGATGAGGACCTTGGTGACATTTGGTTTCAACAGGATGGCACTCCGTGCCACACAGCCAATGTTACAATCGATCTTTTGCGCACTGTTTTTGAAGATCGAATTATCAGTCGAAATTCTGATGTCGTTTGGCCACCAAGGAGTTGCGATTTGACACCGTTGGACTATTACTTATGGTGAGCCGTCAAAGATAAGTGTTACGCCAACAAACCAGAGACAATTGAAGCTTTGAAGAACAACACTCGCGATACCATAGCCGAGATAGGGCTGCACACAGTCGAAAATATACTCAAAAATTGGACCGACCGTAGTGAGTAAAAATCTTTTGTAGTTTTCATTTTATAGCATTTTAAGAAAAAAAAACAAACTATTTGGCGAACCCGATATATACATATATATATATGTATATATATACATATATATATCCTATCCTACTTCCTACTAATAATATAAATGCGAAAGTGTGTATGGATGTATGTACATATGTATGGATGTTCCTCTCTTGACAAAATCGGAGGGAGCGTTGCCCCTCCCCACATATAAGCGACAATCAAAATTTGTCATATCTTTGCATCCATTTAAGGTACAGAGATGAAATTTGGTATACATGTTAAGAGGATGAGGAGAAGTCAACCTGTTAAGTTTGGACAAAATCGGAGGGGGCGTTGCCCCACCCCCATATATAAAAAAAAACGTTAGATGGCGGACCCGATATATATATATATATATATATATATATATATATATATGTATATGTATGTTTATACATATACATATACACATATACATATATATGTATGTTTATACATATACATATATACCACGACCACTATTGCGGGCTCCCATAAAAACCTATTCTAACTTTTAGTACTAAATTCGGTTTATACCCTGCCCTTAGGGCCAATAATATACTCAGTTTGTGCAAATTGTTTGTACAAATACAATTACAAATACAATTATTAAATTTATCCACGCACACACGAAAAATGCATAAAGTACACACCGAAAGTATCGTGGAATTATAAAAAACGAAAACGATAATATTCCGAAAATTCTTATATGAATTTTGTGTTGGATAAATCTCTTATTTTGATTGAATTCCCCAACATATTGTGCAGTAGTGGTACTGAATCGACAAGATCGAGCAAGATAAAAATTATAATGATATTCTATATCATATATTTAATACTTTGGGTACCATAAGCATTTCTTGTCATTTATTGAAATTCAAAACATGGAGTATACCAAAAATGCAAAATAGCTTTTAAACTTGGTATAATAAAAAATTATCACACTCCTCATATTATAATATGAAATCTCATTCTAACCTGAAGGTTTTACTTCTAGCAAGTGTGAACTGCATATATCAATTTTGTCAAACACAAATATTCAAAGTTTTTATTTAAGATTGTAAACTGAATGCAATCGTAGATCTGAAAAAAAAAAATGTGCATTGTGTGAACCACTCAGCATTAGGTCGAACATCAGCATATGTTTTTTACTATTTTTTAACTTTTTGAAAAACTATTGAAATTGCCAATTTGTGTCTAATACAAAACCAAATTTATTGCAAGCATACGAAAAGTTTTATTATAATAAAGGTACTTACATACATATACATATATAAATATGTATACCTATTCATGTGCTTAAGAAAAAACAAACAATCTCTTCAGTATTGTAGAAATTTTGTTTATGTGAAGCAGAAATGAGTAAATATTGAAAGAGAGGCGTAAATGCTTTCCTTTAAATTAAATCAAACAATTTGAATATATCTTGCGCTTTTTCTCTCAAAGTTATTTTTGGAAAAATGTATTTAAAAAATTTATCACTTGTTGCAAAATTTTATGTTTACATACATATATTCATAACTAGAATATAAGAATATATGACTGTTTGTGTGTGTTTGCAATACATACATGTTATTATATAGATCCATAATCGTATCAATATAATTCTATTTATTTATTGTTTAAACTTTTTTATTATTTTGCATATGTTTTTTATTTTTAGTAAATTATTTCATAGCTCATACATTTTTCTTATTTCTAATTGGAACGAGAAACATATTTATTTGATGTATATATTATATTGACAATCAAAATACAATTAAGCATTTATGTAGGGTATATATTTAACATTTTTGGAGAGTTCATAATTCTTGCACTTACTTGATAAGTGAAGTGTATAATTTTTTTAATGAATAAAAATAGTGTACATAAATATTGTTTAATTATATTTTTCAATGTTCTATATGAAAATTTGAAAATATGTATTTAAGAATTTTCCACATGTTTAGAGATTCACAGATCGAGTTATTGCATAACTGAAAAGCTTAAAATATGTGAACGATTTCTGTCATTACTGTGGTTAGTGATTTCAGACGAATATATCACTTTTGAAATGCACACTTTCGGCAGTTTTAAATAATTTTATGATTTCCAGATATATAAGTAGTTTGAGAATCATTTTTAAAATTATATATATATATATATATAAATTATATATATATATATATATATATATATATATATATATATATATATATGTATATAAATATATATTTATATATATATATATATATATATTTATTTTTTTTTTATATATATATTTTGTATATATATATACATATATATATATATATATATAAATATATATTTATATATTTATATATATATAAACAATATTCATATATAGTTCGTATTTGTAATATACACGAAAACGTTCACAGACAGACACAAATAGATGATTTATATGTACCTAGTACCAAGTTTAAAATGGAAAGATATTCTACAAACACCAGCCGCGACACGATTGCTAACACTCTTCGGCAGAGACTAAAATGCGCGAAAGCTTAAAATTTGGTAAACATCTAAAATTAATTTTAAATGGCATTGTATGACTGTGTATTTGTCCGTGCGCTCATACATATTATATAAAAAATAATGATTCTAGGAAACCATGACTAGCTGTTTGCTACACGTACTTGGTAGGTTAATCTGATTGATTATTCTCTATGGCTGCAGTCCACGAAAAACAATGCAAAAATATATTGACTGAAGTGTACATTCAATTTTTTTTAACATCGGAAAAGTGGATGGTATAATATAAACAGTCTATACACTATTTTCTTGGGATAAACTTTGCATCTACGTAAAGCCGCACTCTAGATGACAATCATTCTGAAATTGTCCGTCTTTGAGATGAAAGAAATTTTCAAAACCATCACATGTGGTGTGAAAAGTTTATCTGAAAGCTTATAAAGCACAATAGAAGCAATCGCAGAGGCCATAAACTAATCGATATACCTATGTCAGTCTATATATGCGTGGGTATATCCGTTCCTCTGTTTGACGATGTGCTATGTATCTAACGTCAAAGTGCCGATCGAAACGATATATTACATAGTAAACTATGTAGCTATGGAGTTTTTAATGTAAGCGAATATAGGAGGCCACATAAAGTATATATATTTTTGATCAGCTGGACGAAACGAAACAAACTAGCTGTGTCTTCTTTCTACCCCTCTCTGTATTTTTCAAAACTAGTTTCTCGGTTTTTAAGATATCACACGGAAATTTGAAACCATTTACAATTGCACATTTACACCAAAAATGAACAATACAGTTCAGAAAGCGGTCGCTTTGACTATGCAATAATAATGAATGAATAAATCGGATGGGAACGACTAGCCACGTGGAGCTAATCCAGAATTTCTGGTGCTTTCTATCATGCATTCTAATTCACACTATGATTGAACTACAACTACTCTAATGAACGGACTACTAGACGGAATTAGGGAACCATTCCCAACCAACAAGTAGAATCCTCATATAATCTTTCACAACCATTCTTGTTTCATGATATTTGACCTAATTGATTCTTTGTAACATATATCCGACTGTAATATGTTCAGAAAATAAAATTAAATTTTATTACGTTTATATGACATATTTTATTAAATGGTCCCTTTCACGAATAAGAGAAATCGTTGTTTATACGATAGTTACAATTTCGTGAAATGAACTAAAAGTTACCACTCTTAAACGAAGTGGCAACATTTATCAGTAAAAATAAATAGTAAACATGTTTAAACAAATTTACAATTATATCTAAAATACTATATTCTAAATGGCCAAATTAACAAAAAAGTAGTTGAAAAAATTTTAAAATATTTTTTGGGTGAACAATTAGAATTTTTTCATATATATATGAAATTAAATTAAACTACGTGTATTATATATTTTAATAAAAATTACAATGACATTTAGCTATTTGTCTGTAATTTTTATTAAAATCTGTCTAACCGTTTCGGAAATAAAGATTTTTTAAAATAACGTTGCCCTGAATTTCTACATTGCGTAGCTGATGCCATTTTACCTTTCCTAAGACTATTATTTAGAAATCGTTTATTTGCAAATCGTTTATTATCCGACGGAGTTTTACCCATTAGCTCCCCAGATTCTTTATTTTTTGTTTTACTATGAAAGATTTTCTTTTTCTTATAAGAAAACAAAAAAATTTCGGAACCTCCAGATTATGAATGGTTTCGGAATGGTAACATAGTAAAAGATGCAAAAGAGGAATATTTCAGTAAAAGAATCTATAGTGGAAGTGGAAAACTTTAAAATTCTAAAAAAAAAAAATTTATTTAATTTATATGCACCAGTAGATAATTTTTTATGTTCATTATTAAAAATTAATCATAATTGATTTGACATAAATTCTCCTATGTAGACTTAACCGGTGTTTGCCTATTCTAGGTAAAATCTTGAACATTAAAGATAAAAATAAAATTTTTTTCAAAACAAATTTTTATATTTTTAAATATTATTTTATAAAAACAATTAATTTTTAGGCCCTGTACCAAAAGTACAAGAGCCTATTAATTTTGTGCAAATGTATGTAACAGGTTGAAATAATGGTCGGAGACCTTCCAAAGTTACCCCTATTATGGTCAGGAGTGATAGAGGAGTCGATATAGCCATGTCCATCTGTATGAACGAAAGGATCTCGGAAACGGTAATAGATAGAGACTTCGTGTTTTTTTGCATTCGACTAGGACTTCTCCGGAATTTTACAAGTTTATTTTAAAATTTTGCCCCTTCCCCATAAAATCACCCCAAGACTAAAAATTTCTTCGGCACAAAAAAAATTAAGTATGCCAGTATAGAGATAAGCCAAAGTCAAAATGTTCTTCAAAATCGGATAATAAATGTCGATTTTATAAACCATTTTCTTTTCTTCTTCTTCTTTTCTTTTAATACATAAAAAATGTTTTATGAGGCACTTATTCGTGCAGTGAGAAGTGGTCATAAACTCGGGAAACATTTAATGTGTTTGTTAGGCGACCTGTACCGGTACAGGGCTTCTTACAGTCGGTTACGCCCGACTGTAATTTTCTTATCTATTTCGGTTGAATTGCCTTGAAAAATTTCTATAAAGAATATGGGCTAAGTGAACGTGGAACCCACAACATCTTAACAGTACCTGCGACAGATAAAAGAAATCTTAATTCGTAAGCTAGAAGTTTCTAGCTTTAATAGTTTCTGAGATATCGTTGTTTGCACGAATGTTGCTCTAAAAAAGCGTACTGTGATATCTATTATAGTTGTCATGAGAGTAAGCATGAATTTGGATATGGTTTCTTGGTAAGTAGAAAATTACGTAGCCAGATTCACGCCTGTTGACGAGTGCCTAGTCGCTATACGCATCAAGGCTAAATATTTTAATGTAAGCCTGATTTGTGACCACGCCCCGATGGAAGAAAAAGAAACAATGCTAAAGATGAATTATACGATGCTTGAAAAGCCATACGAGGAAGGAATCTTGGACTTGCGAACGTAACGTGGTCCCAACATTGACTCGGACCACTATCTTGTCGCAGCAAAGGACTAGGATTAGCGTGAAGCGCGACGCACGTCCCAATATGCAACGTCTACGTCGGCAATCACAACATACCGCCGAAGCCTTCTCAGGCACACACACTCCCAACTGCTCCGGGTAACTTCTCCGCCTTCTTAAGACATATATGGTCAGTGGGAACATATCACCCAGCATAGGGTTCCCAAGCAGGTCATTGGTTATACAAAACAACGAGGAGTGTCACGATGCTACTGCACAGAAAACGACTGTTATCAGCGAACTCAGCAGTCGGGAGCAACACGATCGAATTCGAGAGAAAAAGGAAAGAAAATAAACGACTTTTCAGAGGCAAGAAAAAGCTAAAAAATAACAAAGCGGCAGGCTCTGATCGGTTGCCAGCTGAGTTATTTGAGGCCAGTGGTTAGGAGTAAGCACCAACTTTTATGCAAGATATGGTTCGATTAATGAATACCCAATGACTGGAATCTCAGTGTTTGTAGGGGCCAATAGGCATTAATTGGTTGTGTAGAAAAATGAATTGGTACGATTCAATAGCTAAGCGAATGGAACTGTCTACGAATAGGTACGCATAAATTCAACGTACGCACATTCTTCACTTTGCGTAGTTCTTTTCGTTACTAATTTATTTTAATTTTTACAAGAGAGCTCTGATTAATATAAGTATATTCGAATTTCAGTGCATAAATCGTCATCATTGTATTAGCTTTGACATTACTCAATATCTTATTATATTTCATCAGCCTTATCAAATTCGTAATAACTCTTCGCACTTTATTGCAGTATAGCGTATGCTTACTAAAGACATTGTGCGCATAGTGCCGGCAAAGGAACTCTGTTATACAAATATATGACTATTAGTTTGATGAATGCGCTGCGATGGTGTGTAATATTATTTAACAGTTCTTTAGGGGCAATTTATAAATCATTTCCACCAAAAGGTGGTAGGGCGGTTCAGTGGAGCACAAGACCACAAATGTCTTTGGTTCCTGAAACTTTACAACTTACTATTTCTGTGTACTAATATATAAATGATATAAATTTATTTTTGTTTGATGAAGTTTCGATTTTATTTTGAGATTGTATTTGTTGATTTCGTGCAGTTTTTATTATTGTGTTAGTGGGCTTAAGGGATAGTTGAGGCGGAAAGAACCCCGACAATCCGTCGAGCTACGACAGAACGCAGCATAGTGCACAACCCGTTTTACTTTTTTGAACCAACTAAAATATCGTTTTACATTTCATATGCAAAAAACATGTATGTATGACAAATTTTTTAATAATTTTTTTATAATTAAATGGCAGTACGTCACAGTAACGAAAACTTTGCTACAAGTCTGCAAGAACAGGACAGTTTCTGCGATGTTTGCCACAACAGCTTAAGTAGTGAACAATTGACCGCTTAGACCTCATGTGATCATGAATACTATCGTCGTTGTTTGACAGAATATCTTAAGAATAACTCTAACTGTTCGATTTGCCATCTCGATTGTCGAGAACTGGCAATAACTCTTCTCTATACAGATAAATATAATTGGAGTGCCTGTTTGTAATATTAAAATAACCGCTTTGTACTAAATGCATATGGATGTATACACGGTGCATATACCAAAATACATTTTTTTAGTGTTTGTTTGTCGGCTTATCTCTGAAACGACTGGACCGATTTTGACGGGACTTTAAGCGATAAACAAAAATCGACATATCTTTGCATTTATGTAAGGTACGAGGATGATATTTGATATACGTTTTAATGGGATAGGCAGAAAATCACTTCATGAGATTGGTCAAGGTCGGAGGGGGTGGTGCCCCACCCCTAATATACGCGACAAATAAAATTCAACATATTTTTGCATATATTTGAGGTACGGGAATGATATTTGGAGTACATGTTAATAGTATCAGGAGAAGTAAGATCCATTAGAAAAGTGGGGATGGTTTGGCTTTCTAAGGGAAACATATATATTTGTAACATTAATTTGAGTAATTGAATTATCGGAAGCTGAGAAGCAAAATACAAAATAAAGGTGTCGCTACAGATAACGATTCCATTTTGCTTCAAGTAAAACCAAATCTATAAAAAGAAGAGGATCAAGCTCTAAGAAAAGCATGACTACTAGGTCTATGTATAGAAATACTTTCCGAAACTATCGAGACAATGCTTATAACAGATTGAACTTTAGTAATACTCATTATTATCAGTTAGAATTTATGAAACTATGACAATGCGTCATGAGTTTTTTCATTTACAAATTCGAACCATTTCCATATTGCACAAATAACTGCGTAAACACGGAAAGTTTTATGGTGACGCTAGTAATTCTTCCTTAAAGCAAAAGTTTTCATATCGAAATGTTTCTGAGTTGTCACAAAAGGTACGCAGGAATGGCGAGTCAGAAAGGCATTCTCTGGTAGTTCTCTTTTCTGGCAAGCACAATTTTAGTTCGCTAGTGATAGTCAGACGGAAAGGTCGTCTCCACGCATGATTGTCCTCTGTTTTTACACACAATCACGCAAACGAAACATTGCGTTCGTTTGCTTTCAGCTACAGTTGTTGTTGTCGTCTTTTGATCTGTCTGCCTCTCAAGATTTTAGTAACCAAGAGAACACTTTCGCTCCTGCCTTGTTAGGTATACCCTGCCATAGTGTAATAGTACATAGTGACGCCACTTCAGCCATGCGCTCTCAAAATAGCTACAGTTCAGAGAGGATAGCTACTGTTGAGAGAGTATAGCTACACTCAGTTATCGTATGAAGTTATCGTTTCTTCATTCCACGTTTTTGGTAGCAGAATCAACAAAACAACTAATCATGGCGCTCTCTCATTTTTTCTTTCTATTGCTCTCAACTACATTCATTTTGAGAGTTGCGATACCTTCTATAATTGTACCATACAATCATAGACGTCGTGCTTTGTTGTACGCATTATAAAGCAGTGCTGCCCAAATGGAGAGGCAGCCAATGCGTGAGTGTATGTGTTTTGCACTGAGAGAAATTCTTAGCGTTTACTTTATTGCATTTTTAATGAAAATATAATTGATTTGGTTTAAGTATTGAATTATTTCTTCTATTTCAATGGTCTTTTCATAACATTTTAATCTTAAAAGATCTTCATAATATTCGTTGGTAATATAATAATAATAAACAAAGGTATTCCCACTCCTTGTCACACTTTTTAATAACAAAAATAATACTATAATATAAATCTACATATTACATAACTTATATCTATTTATTATTATTTATTAAGCTACTACGAATATAGAATTATTATCTGCAGTGTACAAAATTTATTGCGCAATGCGACATAACCCTTCCGCAGAGAAGGCTTAACAGCAACTGAGTAAATAAAATTCTTTCTCTTAACCAAAAAGGAGCCGACTTCGGCAAGACTTCGTGCGTATGTATGTGAAAACACGAAGGTGTTCGGCCCCTAAGAGCTACGGCTGGACATCTTGGTTATAAAGCAATGTTTGCGCCTCTCCTTGTTTTCACGCCTTATTCTCCTCAAGGGATAATGCCGTTGAAGTAGATTGAGTCGCCCGTCGAAGAATGTCGAACTCGAATGCTTTCCTGTCTCGCTGTCATACAAATGTGCTGATTGTGATTTTTTCCAAAGAAATATTTTTCCACTATTTGATGCAGTTTGAACTTATTACGCTTAATGTCTGTTGCTTCTTTACAGTCTCTTTATTGTGCAAGCTCTATTTCAAATGTCGGTCGAGCCCCGAAGAATATAGGAAGACTAATAATTTTAATGTCTTAATGTAGTTTATTATTCATATTAAGCTTATTGCACTTTATGCTTATAGGTATTACATACATATATATATATATATATTTTTATAAAATGTCGATATGTGAAACGGCTAACCACACCTGAAGCACATGTCCTCGGTAAGCAATATATTTCAGCTTTGTTCAAACGGAATGTTTTTGTCTTTGCAGTTTTTGAAATAGTTATTATTTCGTTTGCAAAATAAGCATTGTTTTTTTGCGCTGGCTTGGACGAATATAGTCCAATCGCAGTCGCCTACATGCTTCTTGATTCTTTCTGCTCTTTTATTCTTAAATTTCTTTAACTTTCCGACAGTTTCGCTTATTAACCGATTCGGCAACGCAAAAAAGGGTAATGTGTTTACCTGTATATGTAGGTATATATGTATGTACGTATGTATGTATGTTTGTTCCTTTGTTCCACTGTAGAGACCAAATGCTTGGACCGATTTTGATGATCGACAATCGATTTGTTTTAATCTTGCAATCATCCCTAAAGATATTACCGTTAAAAAATCAATATGACGACAACCAGACATCAAATTGTGAAAAAGAAAAAGTTAAACTCGACCGACTATATTAAATTGGGTATCATTAGAATGGTATTTGAAAATCCACTCTTATCATTTTTCATTTTGAATGACCGTTTTTGATCTATATCGATTTAAAGTTGGTTAGCTACCATTCTTACGTTCATTCATTACCATGTTATAGTGTTATAGTTATCATTTAGTTCTTTTTGACAGCAGTAGCTTGTTAATGCGCTATTGGTTTCATTGTGATTTCTTGTTCTAATGTTTCGAGTTTCACTTTGATGTATTCAAATACAATAACTAACGCCGACTTCTACTATTTTCGAACTGAGCGGCTTATAAGAAATTTCTTCTCGTTTTCGAAATTTGTGATGTTTTATTCGCATGTGCGCTGGAATAGATTTCAAGAGAAGTGAGCTAACTGTATATTATACTGCGATGCACGTACTCCGAGTGCTGTTAATGTTCGCATTTTCACTTTTGTCTCATTGTTCATTTGGCGCAGTCCAATCACGCCGTCCGATAACTGCACCCCGTTCAAACCTAAAAGTTTTTGCTTATACTTTTTCGTTATTTTATCTTTGTCAACGTGTTCTTCCAATGTTTTTTGTATCTTTGTAACATGTTTCTGTTAGAGCAAAATCCCACAATTGTCGATGCTACGTCGCCAACAAGAGCATTATTGAAATAATTAAATTTTGTTGCTATATCCAATGCATTATTATCGAGCACCGATGATTAAAACTGTTCCGAAAATGCATGCTTTGTTCTTGGGTTAAATTTTGATGACTCGATGATCTCTGATTGTTGTTGCTGCTGTTGTACTCTTCAAAAGAGCAAAGCACACAGCAGTCAGCAAAATGTTTTAACATTTTCTTCACTCATTTTATTTTTGTAACTTCATTTGTAAAATACTTACTTACCATGACCGTCTGTCGGTCATGGCCGCGTCTAGGAAGGCGCGCCAGCCTCCATAATCTTGTGCGCGCTGGCGCCAGTCGTTTTGAATGCCAAGTACGGAGATCTCTCCATATCATTCCATCGAGTGCTCGGTCGTCTTCTATGTCGGCGTCCACCAATCAAGTTTGGCCCCCCATGTACACCATGCGTGCAGGAGCTCTTTCATCCATTCGAATGAAACTATGGATACCAAATGAGTTGCGACCAGAAATAGTAAACAAAGGACTGCTCCGGAATTTTACAAGTTTCTTTTAAAATTTTGCGTATGCCAGTATAGAGATAACGTCCCTCTAAGCCAAAATCCAAAAGGTCATCAAAATCGGATAATAAATGACCATTTTATAAGCAATACATAAAAAAATGTTTTATAAGGCACTTATTCGTGCAGTGAGAAGTGGTCATAAGCTTGGTCATAAGCTCGGGAAACATTTAATGTGTTTGTTAGGTGACCTGTACTGGTACAGGGCCTCTTACAGTCGGTTACGCCCGACTGTAATTTTCTTACTTGTTGATTACTACTTTTCTACATCTAAACGTTGGCTCGGTGATAATCATGTTACAAAATCTAAACCAACTAAAACAATGAATCGGTACCAGTTGGTATTCAAAGTAATTGAAGCATACTCATAGAAAAAAACAAATTCGAGCATGTTCCCATGGACATTATTTAGGAATGAATGGACTGTATTGAGTTAAATAATTTAAGCATATTTTCTTTACGTGAGTATCAACACGTTGTATGCATAAGCCGAACTGTATGACAATCGTTTAAGGACTAAACTAACCTTTAAATGAGAATGAGAGTGAAAGAAAATGAATGATATGATAGTAACAAATTGTGTGTGAATGAGAACATACAATGATCCTTTTTGTGTGTTTGCAATAATTAGTAAAGAGAGATTGAATGTATACATGTTGATCAAGTAAAAGAAAACAAGAAATACAAACGAGCTTTGAAATTGCGTTTGTGTGCGAGACATGATTTTCATTTCACTGGAAACAAAATTTTTTTTTTGCTAAATTTGTCTTATTTTTTTATTTTTCAGCCTTTTCGTAAATTTTTTTATAATGTACAGGAACACAGAAAAATCCGAAGGCACTTTGCCGAAGTCAAAAAAAAGTATTTCGTGTATGTATACGAGCTGACATTTTTCCTATGCACAAAAGATAGGCCTATGTCGAGCACTTGTCGAGCACTGGACAAATGTATGTATAGTATAAGCAAATGAAAAAAGGCTGATGTAATCAATAACTAAATGTATAAAATGAAAAGGCTGACACAATTAATTATTAAATATATGAAATTCAATTAAAATGTTTGGCATGCATTTAGCCCCATGAACGAATGTTGAGGACAAGGGCTGCAGGGATAGTTTTGCTACTGGTCGTTTGTAAATTCCATGAGCAGTTTTCACTATAACTACTCGAAACTTGTTGTTATCTCCAGTCAATGTTTGTTCGATCTTACCCACAACACATTTTGATTGCGAAAGATTTGGCTCCATCAATACGACGATCATGCCTGGTTTAAAATTGGCTTGAGCGACCTGCCATTAGTTGCGCTGTTGAAAAGATGTAAAATATTCCATATATGATCACTTCCAGAAACCTTGAACATTAGCTTAAATTTGTCTCCAACACAGCAGTCGATTTGTATTTGTATTTGTATCCGACAGTGATGGTTTACAAATTGCTCTGCTCTATCAAAAAATTATCAGGTGTCAACGGATCTAGTTGATCGCCACCATTACCGCCTTGAGATTAGAATTGCCGATATTTGTGTGCAGATAATTTGCTACTCCTCAAACGTGAGTAAATTGCTGCCACTGATGCGACGAAGATGTAGTTCAATTGATTTCACACCAGCCTTCTTAATACCACCAAAGTGTGGTGAAGAGGGAGGAATGAAATGCTAAGTAATGCCATCAGAAGCGAGCGAGTGAGAAATAAGTATATCTTTAGCTTGTTTAACAGCCATGCGCTTAACAGCCATGTTGTCCCATCGTCCGAGTACAAATAAGACGGCTTGCCACAGATGCTGAAGTGCTGAAATGACAGCGTTAGTAGTTAGATCGATTACCAACTCTATTTGTATAGCTTAGTGGATAAGCAGACGAAGATTGCAAAGCATACTTTGCCATGCTTTGGATGTCTCGCATTAGATGTTAGATACAACGATTGAAATCCGTGAAGTCTACATATGTTCATAAAACGGAGGCAGTATGCAATGACTCTGATGAGTTTAGCCAAGTGGTTAGCAAACACGCCATGCAACGCGCATAGGGATTTGCTCTGCCGCAGCACTGCCTGCACACGTACAGTATAAACTTTCGTGTGGCGATGCTCCTATGACATGTTTCTGTTAAGTTGCTGTATTGACGGCCGAAATGTGAGAGCTCGCATTATCGTGATGAAGTATGACTCGTTTTCGTCGGTGGGTTTTCCTCACTTCATCGAATACTTCAGGCAAACAAATGGTTGCATACCATTCAGAATTGACCGTCCTTCTTTCCACAAGCGGCACGGTCGCAATACGTCCGGATTTCGAGAAGAAACATGCGATCATTTGCTTCGATGTGCTGCGCGAGCGAGTAACTTTTGTTTGACTTTGCTCGTCTTGAAAGACCCAGTCGGTCGACCGCTGTTTTGTTTCGGGCTCATACGCATATATCCTCGTTTCGTCACCTGTCACGATTGAGTGGACGGCTTTTTACGCACCTCCCATGAATTTCGTCAGCATTTGCGTGCACCAATCGACACGAGCCTTCTTTTGAGCGATTGTCAAATTATGCGGTATACAACGTGAACAAACCTTTCTGACGAACAAATGTTTATGTAATTTTGTATGTATGCTAGTCATACTAATTTGCAGGGATGCCTCAATCTCACGATATGTCTCATTACGATCCTGCTTTATCAGTTTACACACAGCATCGATGTTTTCTGGCAGAAAAACCGATTTTGGACGACCTTTACGAAATTCGTCGGTGAGCGAACTGCGGCCACGATTGTACCAGTTTTTCACAGTGGCCAAGGATGGAGCTTTATCACCAAAAGTTTATATAATTTGATTAGTGCAATTTTGTCTTGATAATCGAAGTCGAAAATCGTAATAAATCATCGCACGAAAATGTTGACGGTTTAATTCCATTTTTTGGCCGAGATGAATTTTTCAGGTGCATGCAAAAAAAACCAAATTTCGCTGATACGTCAAAGTGTTCACAGTAAGTTAGGCCTAAAAAATGTCAGACTTTACGATGGAGAGGTCAGATTGCATCTGGCAACATGTTTTGTTGCTCAGGCTAGAAATATATGTAGCAACCCTCGTATTACTGTAGTCCTTTTACAAACGAAAGTATTTCATTTTCTGGGTGAAGACGATATTTCGGAGTCAGTCCAACAGTAAACAGAACAAATTTATGTTGTTAAAGCAGTTTTGATCACATTAAGCAGTATCACAAAATACAAAGCAGCAATGAGTTTAAGTTGCGGAATTGATATTGACTTCAACGGTGCTACGCCAGTTTTGGCAATAAGACGTATAACATATTGATTGTTACTCGGAAAGCTACTGTAGATAACAGCAGCATATGCGAGTGATTACGCATCGAAGAACCCATGAAGTACGATATCGAAGGTGCAAAGCAATGTAGCGAGGTCCTATGTTCATATACTCGTTCATAAACGTGACGAATTGTTGCTTTACAATTGTATCTTTTTGCAACATCCGCTCTAGATGTTCGAACCTGCGAGAAGGTTGTGCCAGAGTAGGACCAATAGTTGGTTCGTTGGTTCGGATAGAATACTGTTTTGTCATGTGTAAAAGTTTGCAGGAAATAAATTTCAGTAGGATCAGCGTTGCTAATCTTATGCATCCATTTCCATAAAAATTGCGTACCAAGTTGTCAACATCTAAGAGAGCATGATGAGTATGTCCAGGCAAGACAGAGTCACAATGCGTTGTGTATTAGCCTGCAATTATCCAACCAAAAATTTTATTAAGTGCAAAATGAAGCATATTACCAAATTATAAGCGTTCTCCTGTATAGAGATTTCATAGTTAATCAGAACCAATAACTGCGTTAATTGGACTTGGTAAACCGATAGTTGGACCAGCAGACTTGAATCAGCGAATTTGTGTCCAGGATGCAGTAGAAATATCGACAAATTAAGAAGGAATTGTGGATGTGAGTTTGCTCAATTGAAACCACTGAGTGTAATTGCATAAGTACTCGACTACGTGTTACACCAACATTGTTTGCAGAAAGTCCATAAACAGATATAGGAGCATTCTTTGCGTTGAAGTCCGAGCGTTTAACAATGACTCAGTACCAAAAGATGCAGTCGATCTAGAATTAACTAATATTTCCTTGCCTGTCACGTACCTTATTAAGTACTGAATGTAGAATAGCTCGTTTACTCTTATATAGCGAAGAGTCTTGCGAATGATGAATTCATTAAACATCGTAATTATCATTATTAGCATATTGTGTAGCAGCAGCGGTAAAATTACTGCGATGTTGACTTTGCATTGACGACAAAGTTGATTGGAATTGCATTGATTCTCTCGATGATTAGGACTTAAAGAATTGAAGCATAAATTGTTTTTCTTTGCAGCGGTGCGTCGGTCCACAGCATTTAATGTTTTAAAATTGTCACAAGCATACATCAAATGTTGACCTTGACAGTGCACACATATCTTTTGGTTTTGTTTTTGCTCTATTTTTTCACAAATAACAGTAGCAGTACGACGTGTGGGGTGAGCAGCGTGAAGAGAGTCAAAAGCGTCGCAACGGTGTGAGAAAAACTGTAAAAAACCGTCAATTGTGCCTCTGACTAGCTGTCAGTTCTTTTTGCCCACATCTACTTCGTTTCATCATCAACGCCACGAAGGAGTATGTGTAAAAGAAACGGATCGCGTTGTACAAAATCGGGTGCGTTAAAGAGAAAGAGACTGAAAATTATGAAAAAATGCATACACAATCAAATATTTTTGCTCGTATCTCTTTTGCAATCTTTCCCATGCTTTTTTTGTAATTAGTTTCAGTAATTGCTTTATAAAATTTAGAGCGGTCAACAACGAAATATGATTTTAGATTATCAAACTGCGTTGCAGTAAAATACGCCTTTTTATCAATTGAATAAGAAAAATAGTCGCGGAACGAAAGCGAATTTTCATACTGAACCGATATGCAAGTTAGCGTTGATTTTCGAATCACAAAACTTCTCTAAAAATTCTGTTTGTTGCATAACAAGCCAGTCAAATTAATCACTAGAAAAATTTTCAAGGAATGATGTTGCGGTTTGCTTATCATTTATTTCCTGCTTGTACACTGCATGAGCTTAAAAAAATTTGTCTTCGTATTCACCTGCGTCTGGATCAACTATATTTTCGTTTTCACAATAATCGTGTAATTGTTTGCTGCATTCAACGAAATCTTTATAATTTTGTTCTCATTAATTGCGACGATTCACAAGTTCTTGTACTACCCAGGCGGTACCGTCTAATGATTTTGTAGATTCGTATGCACGAGCAGCCTTAGCCCAACCACGTTCAAAAATTATTTCTTGCATTTTGAGCACAATTGGTAGTCACTCACAACAAATTAATCACCAACACTTGATATGTCCATGAGTTACACTAGTACAATGTCTACGAATTAAATTAGCGAAATTTCCAGCCAATTGATGCGGCTCCGGAGGACCAAATAATGTTTTTTGGTCAATCTCAAGAATAATTTACAGACACTTGATATGCCGTTTAAGAATGGATGGACTGTATTGAGCTAAGTAACTTTAAAAATATTTTCTTTATTTGAGTACTTAGGAAGTTTCCACGTCTATGCACACATGAACTCTATGACAATCTTTTAAGGACTAAACTAATCCTTAATTCTATGCAAAAGGCATGCGCAGAGTATACTTAATTAGGTACCTGCCAGAGTATACCTAATAAGGTAGGAGCGTGCAGCTAGTCGTTCCCTTTTCTGATAGTCAGAGGAAAAGATTGTTTCCAAGCATCATTGTCCTCTGTTTTACACAAACACGCTCACACATACGCAAAAGAAACATTGCGGTCGTTTGTTTTCAACTACAAGTTTTTGTTGGCTATTTTTTTTTTTAAGAAAACACTTTCGCTTCTACACTATTAAGTATACTCTGCCCTGAACTAGAATATAATCAGTGAGCAACAACGATGAGAACACAGGATAAAAAAGAGGGCAGAGTAATAGAGTGTGACGCAGAGAATATAAGTGAGTTTGGTCTGTCTTCGATAAAGGTGCTGCAATCAGGAGTTAAGTTCGGTCGGTTAAGAAAAAAAGTACTCCAGTCTCAAGTGTGATGCAATCGTAAAATAAATCGTCTAAAGTAAAAATAATTAATAAAGAATATAAACTTCGCTATAAGAACTTAATAGGAATAATAAACTACAATAATTATATTAGGATATCATTAAAATTATTTGTGTTTCTACATTAATTTACGATAATTGCGAGTACCTTTCCGAAAAGATAATTGCCTTAGAGACTTTTTTCGATGGACGAGTAAGTAAGAAAAAACCAAAAACAAACGAAATGTGTGTAATAAATAGTTGAACAATGCGAGGAGTTCCGTGTTCTGCTGTGGTCTTATGCGCGCTGGCGCCAGTTGTTTTAAATACCAAGTACGGACAGATTTTTCCAAACCTGGTCTTTCAAACGCGTGCCCAGTCGTCCTCTAAGAATGGAGGACCACCAACAAAGTTTGGGGCCCTATGTAAACAATGCGTTCTTTCATCCATTCGAATGAGGTGCCCAGCCCAGTGCAGCCGCTGGAATCTTATGCGCTGGACTATGTCAACCTCATCGAATAGCTCGTACAGCTCGCGGTTCATACGGGACCTAAACTCGTCACCGACTCTAATCGGACCAAAGATCCTGCGAAGAATCTTCCTCTCGAAGACTTCCAACGCTGTCTCATCCGACTCAATCACGGTCCATGCCTCTGCGCCATACAATAGGACCGGGAGTATCAACGTCTTATAGATCTTTATTTTCGTCTGTCGAGAGAGGGCTTTACTTCTAATTTGCTTGCTCTGCCCAAAAAAGCATCTGTTTGCAAGCGTGATTCTTTGCATGATCTCCAGGCTGACGTTGTTGTTACTGGTTATCTCTGTTCCAAGATAGATGAAGTTTTCTACAACACTTAAGTTGAAGACCCATGAGCCGAGACTGTTTTTCAATCTCCGGGAACGCCTTGCTGAC
>JAWNNP010001888.1:0-49555 GCA_035044805.1 Leucophenga maculata
AGCAAAATGCATGTGGGTTCTCTGAGCGTTATTAATATAAAAATGACCAATTTCGCTAAAATTTATTTTGTTCGAAAAATCAGCATCCATATTTTGAAAGTTCCATAACTTATTTCACCATATTCCATAATTCCGATATATTATAATCCATAGATAATTCTAAACTTTTTACTTTACGAACCAACTTTAATTTAAAAATTTTTCATTAAAAATCTGCGATGTCAATTAGAACTACTTCTTTTTGTAGAGGTTTGCATTTATAGAGATGTCTTTCACATATGAAAGAAAACCATTGTCAAAAAAAAAATTTTTACTCACTGTATCCTTTATATATGTACAAATTCTACAAGTTCTACTTCAGGATCTAGAATCTAGCAGTTGTTTGAGCTTTGATGGAGCGTTATTGAAAAAAAAAAGACATGCTGAAAAATTTTAGGCAGTTTTTTTATTTTTTAAACCAGAAAAACACCATAATTCCCTGATAAATATTATTAAACACCCAACTAAAAAATTCCGTTACAAAAGCAAATCAGTAAGAATAACAACAGCAAAAAGCGTATAGAAGAAAAAAAATTAAAAGTAAAAAAGAAGGAAAAAAATCCTGCAATAATATTATCCTTTCTGCTTTGCTTGCATTTATAATTTTATTTTCTGCTTTTCGTATTTTTTACAATTGGATTTTTTTTTTTTATACTCCTCTATATACCTATATATATATATACTATTCTCCAGTGCCCTTACTTGTCCATGGTTGGTTCGGTTGTATCGTTCATTCGTTTGCTCCTTTTGTGGTCATCAAAGTGGTTTTAAATTTCAACTTGATACTTTAATCCGCTGCAGCAGCTCTCATTTCGTATAAATTCAAGCTTGAACTGCGGCTGGAATAACAGCAACAACAACAACAACAGTAATACGTTCCCTTACTCCTTGCACTGATTTGGCACTGCTCTGATTACCACCACACACACCACACCACACCATACTTCGTTCGTTGCATCACTGTTGGCCCCTAACCTGTACTCATTTACATTGCTGCAAAATTTGAATATGCAATGCATTGCAGTGAAAGTTGTCGTCGTCGTCGTCGGCGTCCCCGTCGTCGTCGTCGAAAAGTCAAAAGCGCCTGTGTACAGGTATACCTCAAAAGGGAACGTTGAAAATGCTCCCGAGTTCCAGTTAAGTAAACAGGCTCTGGTTCACCTTGACGCATTTTGACAGCAAATCATTTTCGAAATTATAAACGAATGCTGTGCAAAAATCCTTTAGAAAAAAAAAAGGATACGATTATCAAGTAACTTTTTATGCTTTTATACACTACTATGCAGTGCTAAGGGTATATTAAGTTTGTGTATATATATGTAACAGTAAATATTTTGATTGAAATTTGAAGAACTTAATTTCGGCGTATATAAAAGTAAGAAGTAGTAGTAGAAAAATATGGCATGCTATGGCCAACCTGCACAAAACAACGCATTTTTTCTTCTTTTTTTTTTTTAAATTTAACTCAAAATTTTATTCGCTTATAGCAAGCCAAACCAGTAAGCCAGCTGAACAATGAGCTGTCATATTTTAAGTGTTTTAGAGGATCAGGACCTGTTGGACAAGCTTCCTTGCCATTGCAGTTTAATTGCTTTTGTTGAAGAGTTTTTTTTTTTTTTCTATGCAGCTTCATCTTCAACTGTGTCTGCCGTACGTTCCTATAAAAATGATTGTGCAGCGCATAAATGTATCTAGAATATGTATCTGTGGTCGTGTTGCGTAGCATAGAGTGAGCGGTTTTGCAAGTTGCTGTGCGTGTCGCTTATCAATAAATATGCTGGCGACTTAAACGACCGACAACATTGAAGAAGAAGTTGCTGTGGAAAAAGCATCATTGAAAATGACGTTGAAACTGAGAACGATGAGGAGGATGATGATGCTGATGCTGCTGCTGCTGCTGCCAACAATGTCAGAAACATTGATGCTGCTGCGGTTATTAAATTCTCTTGCAATTACTTTTTTTTTTTTCATTTATTATTTTTTTTTTCTAAAGAAAGTAAAGATTTAGTAAGCATTTTTTTAAGGCACGGTTGGCAATACTGATTGACTATAAAAAAGTTGAAAAAGAAGTCAGTTGAAAAATTTGAAAAAACAATCTAAAACGATGAGGACTAAGATTCATATTTCTGCATAAAAGAACTTCAAATTAAAAGAGGAACTTGTTAGAGCGCCTTATGCCATGCGTTTAGTTTCTCTAAGACTTCTCAAAATAGTGCAACTTTCTCTTGAATATATAGACAGACGGACGGACAAGGCTGAATCAATTATTTTCCTTGTGTTGGGAATGGAAAAAAATTTCAAATATTTTTTTTTTTATTTTATTCAATGTAGTCCTCTATTAGATCGATTTTCCAACACTTTGATCCCATCTGAAAAATAATTTTCCGAAAGTTCTGCAAAATAGTTGTACGCGGCTTCGATGATCTCCTCGCTCGAGCTGAATTTTTCGTTGTTGTGCCATCTCTTGAGATTTGGGAAGATATAATAGTCCGAGGCGACAAAATCGGGTGAATAAGTTGGATGAGGAAGCAATTGGAGCCCAAAATCGTTGATTTTAGTTTATTTAGCAGCCATGTTGGCCTTCAATCGCTCCAATAATGCGCAGTAATACTCGCTGTTGATGGTTTTTCCTTTTGCGAGGTAGTCCACGAAGAGTATGTCATGACAATTCCAGAAAACGGACGCCATTACCTTTCCGACCCATTGGGCCTTACTCGGCCGCTTCGGAGCACTCGTGCCGGCTTCAGTCCATTGCCGGGCATTCATTCTGTTCTCTGGTGTATGATATTGGATTCAGGTTTCATCAACAGCTACCAAACGACGCCAAAAGTCTACCTGATTCCGCATAGGCATGGCTAAACACTCTTTCGAAGTGCACTCGCATTCGTATTTTTGGTCCGGAGTCAGCATGCGCGGCAGGATAATTTTTTTTATAAACAGAATCTCGCCCAAAATATGGCGTGTGCGCTCAGTACTAATCCTTGTGGCATCTGCTAGCTCGCGCGTCTTCGCTTTACGGTCGGCCAACAACATTTCACGTATTTTTTTGACATTGTCCCGAGTAACCGCATTGGAGGGCCTGCTGTTGCGAATTTCGTCGGCAGTGAAGTTTCGGTCACCATGAAACTCTCGAAAGCAATATATTACGGTGTAATCTGAAGGATCATTAGCTCCATAATATTTATTCTAATTTTCTCTTGTTTCCATCGTCGTTTTGCCTCTCAAAAAAATAATGTTTTATGATGTCAAACAAAACTAAGGGCTGTATCGAGCTGAAGTTCGACATGTCTGTCTATAAGGCACTATATTTTTTTTTTGCTATTGCAGCGTATTCTGGCGATCAAGGAGCTTACTTTTCACCCCACCTAGTATTTTAGATACGAATATGCATAAGGCTTCTCTTGTTCCCTTACTTGGGAGGTATGCTCGGCCTTTATCAGTTCATTTTTGTCATGCGATTTTTTTGTAATAAGGATTTTTCGGAACCCAGTTTTATAGAGACTTTTGAGGATGGCATGTCATCCAAAGAGCAAAAAAAAAAAAAATTTAAAAAAATTATACAAGATATATTAACCAAAAAGCTTGGATTAATTTATATGATTCAATGACTGCCGCACTTTTGGTAACAAAATATTTGACATATGGTGTAGCACAATTTCTGAGAAGAAGTCCCTCTTGGCCAATAGTATTGTATAAACTTAAAAATCTTCAGCATGCCACCCTTCCGGCAAAATAAATGTCTCGAGAATTTATTTATTCATAGGCGTAAATTGCAAATCACGCGCAAAAAACAACATCGCCGGAGCGGTGGCTTAATTTTATTTATTTTTATTAATTTTTTTTTATAAAAAGATTTTTTTATGTGCCACTTTGCGGCTGCTGCTGTTTACTGCATTGTCTTGCATCCGCCGCTGCTGCAGCCGCGCATACGGTGGCAATATTTTCTTCGTTGCATCTCGCGGAGCATACGTCATTTACCGCGTGCGGCTTTTGCTGCCTCATTGCGGCGTAATTAGTGAAAATTACTTGCAATAAGCAGCACCTCGGAATACAATGCATGAGCAACACAACACACATCGATATATGTTTATACAATAATTGCTCTTTTGGCGCTGGATTTGCTGCTGCTGCAGTACCGTGGAGAGCTTTTGTGTCGTGTCACTCGAGCTGCAGGTGCTCGTTCGGCAGCGCGTTTGACCACCAGCAACAAGAAGAACATCAACTTCATACGAAGTTGCAATGCGCCACAATAAAATCATTGACCAAGTCGAGGGAAATAAAGAAGAAAAATAAAAAAGAAATTAAATACAACAAATAAAAAAAAAAATAAAAAAAGAAGCAGCAGCAACGAAAAGTGAAAAAGTTTTTGTCGTTTTTTTTTTTTCTGCTTAAAAAATGTCTGTGAAATCGCCAAGAAGCAGCGTTGTTTGTAATATTTAATGCCGTTTAAGCGACAATTTAATACACTGAAAAAGAAAATAATCGGTATAAGTTAGAAATCGAAATTAGTATATGTTATCGGTCTGTTATCGGTCGTTTCTTATGCTTATTTAGCGGTTTAATGATTTTAATTGGAATTAGTATTTGTAGAAAACTAAAAAATTTATTCCTACTAAAACTCAGTAAGAAGTTGCAGGTTCTCATTTGTATAACCGCTAATAATCCAAACTTAAAGCCTCTAACTCTTATAGTCTCCAAGTTCTTGACAAACAGACAGACGAACATATTCACACCGACTTGACTTTTCACGCTGTTCTACCTATTGCATAAATTAGCACAGACTTCTTATACCCTTTAACACTTTATTTACAGGGTATAATAAAAAAATAAAAAAAACCCATCTTCCAGAGAAACGATGCTTCTGCTGCTGCCGCTGATGATTATAATGATGCTGCGACAGTGTGATGACATTTGCAGAAAAACAAAGCAAATAATAAAAAATTAAATTATATTTATGGACACATTTATTGTTTGTTTTCATAAATATTACTTTTTTTATGAATTTCTTTCTTTCTTTCTGCCATTGCTAAGGCATCACAAGTCAAAAGAACAGTCAGTCACAACAATGTTCAAATTAAAGATCAACCAACAACAACAACAGTATGCAAATACATACATCTACATCTATCTACCCATCTATCAAATAGCAAAATATTCAAAACGCAAATCTGTTTTGGAATCTGTACAACATAAATAGCCCCGAAGCGTCTGTGCACAATTTTGTTGGCGGCGCCTACGCCTTAGTCGATACAAGAGTAGCTTCTTCATCATCGTCGTCTACTGCTGCTGCTGCTGCTGCTGCCAATTAGCCAGGCTCAGCTCCTTTGTGTGCATTCAACTGAATTAGATGTGAAATTAATATTGATATAATAACAACATCATAAGTGTAACATTTGATACGCGTTAGACAAACAGACCAAACAGCAAGTGGAGCAAGCAGCGTCAAGTGGAGCAAAGGTATATTTCGTTGTATGGACGCTTAGCTATACATATGTACACACTTCATATAAGGATGGACGGATGGATGGATGGATGGATGGATGACAAACGAACGCTTCAAGTTATATTGTTATACGAGATTGATTCAAAGTGCTGTGTAGTTTGAGAAGTCTTGAGAGTGAAGTATATGTTAATGGAGTGTCATAAGAAGGGAAAGCTCAATTATGCTAAAAAATGATAAACAATCAAAATAATCCTCGCTTGAAATCCTTTCACTACGTAGTTTGTTTCATAATAACTTTTGAAGCTATGCAGATTTTTATTACAAGAAAGCACCTGCAAGTTGTTTTGGAGCTGCTGGGAGATATTTTTACTGCAGTCCAAAGAGCCTTAAATTAAGAAAACTATAAATTTTTTTTTAAAATGGTAAATTGTGGTGGTAAACCCTAGAAAAGGCTATTGGCACGCATGTGTGGCAGTCCACTACGAGTTATACCTGTACTTTGGTATTGGTACTGTACTATACTGTACTTGGACCTTAGGCATTATTTCATCTGAAAGATTTTTAACTGAATTCCGATCTGGACCTTTATAGAACATATTATTTGTATATCATTCTCGAAAGATACATTCAGAAAGCACCTGCAAGTTGTTTTGGAGCTGCTGGCAGACCTATAGCATATTTTTTTGTTGTAATCCAATAAGCATAAAATAAAAAAAAAAAAATTGCTGAATTGTGTTGGTAAACCCCACAAAAAACTCTGATTTCAATAGTCTGTTGGCTAGAATGTGTGGTAGCCACTTGTGGCGACTGTCTGAGGTGAGTCCAAGACTCAGTCATCTCTCAACGTTTTTTATTTCTAACAACATTTCACCGGAACAGCCTGGACTCCAACGCATCCAACTCTGTCTCTGCAGTAACACTGATGCTTCATTGGCCTTGTCAACAGCGTATGTGGTCACAAGTTAGTCTTGGTGCTGGATCACGTGCATATCCACGATGTACATATTATATTGAAAGAGCTCAAGAGCTATGCCTGTGGAACTTCAAGGCTTATTATTATAGATCTTAATTGTATTACAAGAGCATAAACACTCTTCCTTAAGTGTATATAATTTGTATCAACCAACTAATGCAAATTTTTCTTTAGACAAAACTTTTCATACCACACTCGCTTAATAATTTATTGAAGCGCAAGGATATTGTACTGTCTACGTATCTTTAGTTGTTGCTTATATTATTTTTTTTTATTCCTTCTTTTTGTTATACAGCTGAGCAGACAATGACATCGCTGCTGTGCTGCTGTTGGTGATGCTTCAGCTGAACGCAGATGAACGCTCCTACAAAATTGTTCAGTTCAGTTGAGTCCAGTTGAATCATTAGACGAAGACGATGACAATGATGACGTTTTGAGCGGCAAATGAAGCATGAAGCAACAGTCTAGCAGCTAGCAACAGCAGCAAAACAATGCTAAACAAACAGATACATATTGTATAACTATACGAAGGCAGGCAGGCAGTCAGTCTACTTGATGGTCAGATACTTGGACGTGTCAACAACGAACTCAATGTCAAGTATAGGCAACGAGCATCAAAGGAGTTGGAGAAGTATCTTAACACAAGCAGAGCCGAGCAGTGGCTGTGGCTGTGGCTGTGGCAGTAGCAGCCGCATTAGCAGCAGCAGCAACACCAATAACACCTACAACTGTTGCTGCATGGATCACCTTGCCGCAGGGCATAATGTTGTCGGTTGTTGTTGTTGTGCGTCTTCAATATTAAACGGCAGCTTGTGGTCAGCAGCAACAATGACAGCTGCTCTGTCGCTCTGCTTCTATGAAATCAAATTTGTGCACTTTGATTGGCGCTTGTATCTCTTTCAATACATATATGTATCTATGTATCTGCAGATACATGTTGTATAAATAACAATTTATGTATGTGTTTGACAATAATTCGCATTGAATGCGAATGCGTGCCAACAAATGTCCCCCTCCATAGACTGAATGTGGACTTGTATTAATATTTTGACATATGCTGCTATTGTGTTTATTACTGTTTGTTCCAAATATCCAATAAGATAAGATTTCGGTCGCTCGCTCGCTCGCTTTGCTAGTGGAGTCGTCGCATTTTATTTACCTTGATTTATTCTTGTATAAATAGTTTGTACGAGCAGTCTATCTAGCTGTCTATCCAGCCGTCTGTCTGTCCGTCTGTCTGTCTGTTTATCCATTGTGTGAGCATCTATTGTGTATTATATCTTCGCTGAAGTTTGGCTTTGTATTGCTTTGCCACTCATCATTATGACGATTTCTTGTTTTTTTTTTTTGTTAATAATATCTTTGGTAAATGTATCTCTAAGTGCCGCTGACACCTGTCATTGAGGTATTGTATCTCGTTGTTTGTTTGTGTTTTGCTGTTGTATTTCTTTGTATTTATTTTTACATTTTTTTATGCTGTTTAAACAATGTGTTAATAGTTTTATAAATTAGTTACAATACTTGCAACGGAGACAATATTAAAAATATTTATTCCTGCTCGGCTAGTCATATCCGCATGTCCGTCTGTCAGTAATAAATAAAGAATGTCTTCCGACATTTCTTAGAGATCCATTGAACGAAGATGGTAAAATTACTCTACTGCCAAAATTTATGGCACTCGATGAAACGAAATGCGTCACGATGAAGACAGAAACACATGAATGTATCGGATTAAGTCGGCGAGAGTATGAGATAGAATACATAATACATTATTTTATAGTCTCTGTCTTCTATTTTTGCAATGCTTCGTAGCGTCTGCTTGGCAAAATCAAACGCGAAAAAGTCTTGGCGCCAACTTGAAGCACAAGCAGTCGTAAGCACAGTTGTTTAAAATTTAGTGTCTGCTTTGCAAAAACAAATATGTACAAGATCTACAAGTAGACAGAATAGCATCGTCGTCTAATTGTTCTTGTTCTTTTCGAGACGCGCATGAATAGTGATGACATCGTAGAAATACAAAATTTTGATATTGTTGTTCATTGTAAAAGGTCTACGTATAAGTGCAAACAGAGTAGCAATTTATCATAATGCCAATGACCTTACATTTATCCTTAATACTATTGATACTCTTTATCCATTTCAATCCACGTAGGCTTCTTTTCAGAAGTTTCCCTTCTAACGTGTGTGAATTGCATAAACACATTGTTTTTTTCTAATTTTTTTCATATAGAAACACGAAGAGAACTGATGTATGAAAGGCAAATTGAGAGAGCATAGACCCTTGTGATTCATTGATAGTTTATTAGAATTTTGACTACCATGAACTGAGCATCTTAGAAAAAATTCCATTGTGCACTGCTTCTCTCAAAAACATTTAATAATAATAAAAAAAAACAAATCCAGGGAATATGATGTGTTTAAGAGACCTATTTATATTTAGTTATTGAGCGAGCGGAAACACTCTTATTGGTATTTTTTGGTAGATTCTTTATATTATTCTGGTATTTGCTGCTTCCAATTGCTGATTTTTTAACGGTTTGTTGATTTAAAATATTTTTTATTCATTATTTAAAAAAAATATAAGCATTCTGCACTCCTTCTCTATATAAACTATAAATGTGCCAAATTGCGTACTTCTCCGTCCGCGCAATTTTCGTAAAAAGGGGTACAAAGTTTTTGCTTCATTTATTCATATATAGATTTAAATCTGTAAATTTTAGTTTAGTTGGTAAAATATAAAGATTTTGTGGACTCGCCAAATTGCATTTCTGTTCCTCAAATGGATGCAATCATATGTCCAATTTTGTATATCGCTTATATAGGTGGATTGGCATCGGAACCTCTTATTTTGAACAAACTTAAAAAGATTATTTCTTCCGACCTCAATAACATGTACAACTAATTGTATCTCTTTACATCAAATGCCTGCACAGACGTGAAAAATTTGGTTAATAGCGTATATGGGGAGAAGCATTGCCCCTATCAATGTTGACCAATCTAAACGGGATAGCTTAAATTGGATGCAAAACTATTTTCAATTTTGTATATAGCTTATATGGGTAGAGGGGCATCCGATCCTCAGATTTTGATAAAATTTCATGAGATTACTTCTCCCGATCCCAATAAAATGTATAGAAAATTTCATTGCTATACCTCAAATGTATGCAAAGATATAAAAAATTTTGTACATCGCTTATATGGAAGGTGGGAGGCAGGTCATTCACCTCTCCGATTCTTAACAAAATTATTATGTATACCGAATTTCATTGCTGTACCTCAAATGGTTATCTGGACGACGAGAGAGAGAACTTGACTGTCTCTCCAAAAATTATAATGCCTCCTGTTTAATAGTTAAATATTTTCCACAATCTTAGAAAGTGCTGAACGTGGTCACCATTTACAAGCCTGGTAAACCACCCACCTAACAGTTATTGTCCCATTAGCTTGCTACTCGAAAATATTTGAAAGAATTCCTAAGGAACGCCCTAACTACCACTTAGAACTAAATAGTTTCTGTCAGTGAGACAATTCGGGTTCAGAACTCAGCGCAACTGCATCCGTTTGCCATAAGCCAGTACTTACGACTACTAAACTAATATATCGTACAGATCTCTTAGTTTTATGTTTTATCCCTTTACTCAGTCAGTGTCTTAAGGACTTTCTTATTTTCCTTAATTAATTATCTATTGTTAACATAAAATCTTAAAGATTCTCGAAGAAGTCGAATATTATATGAAGCAAGCTATTCCCAAAATGCGAGATAATGCTTGCAGTGTAATAAAATGGAGAGCAAACGCAGTATGCGTGTCAGCAAGAATCAAATATGCTGGCTATGGAATGGTTTCTTATGAAACGTTTTACATTATCCTGTTCTGGTATACGTTTAAAGCCCATACAGCACCTTCCAGTGGCAATTGTGCGATTGATATCAACATGCAGGAGCGCCATCAATGCACGAACAATTTCTAAATCTAATCTAAATCGTCTCTCGTGGCAAAGTTTTTATCTCGATCACACGCTACATCGTGCAGCAACTGATCAGCTAATATTTTATAATACAGAACACTTTTCTAAATTAATAATATTTGTTGGTTTATTTTGATACAACATTCGCAGCTGATATTGCAACAAAATCATTCACTGATTACATGAAGCTGCCACAGGAGACCATCCAACGGGCACCATTGACGGAACTGTAACCATGACTCAATGCAGTGTTTGTGATATGAATGCAGGCAAGTACCCGTAGCCATGCTGCACTCATACGGCATGGAGTCCACTTCATAGACCTCACAACTGACACACGCCTCCGACAAGTTGTTGTAACAAATAGCGCACTTATACGATGGAATGTCTGTAAAGATTTAAAAAAAAAAAACAATTGATTGAAAGTATTTCGCTTTAAATAATATTGCTTACCCTTCGTCAAAAGTACAAGCTTGTCTCTGGCTTTCTGTTCCAAACAAAATTGCAAGGAACCAACTTTGCCATTATTTGTTGGCATTATTTTTGCTTATAGATCGCGCGCGAATTGAAGAAAAATATCTATAAAAGAAGAAGAAGCAAGATAAACACAGCTGACAGCTGTTCTCTAATACATCTAAGCCGGAGAGGTCTATTGCTAATTTTTTATCAACACTGGCAAAGGAAGCATATGTCTTGCAATGAGTGCAAGTGAAAGGCAAAAAAATAGAGTATTGCAAAGCACGCCTTCGGTGATTTTGAATAGTGACGCAAAGCTGAGTGCTACAACATCTTTGATATTAGTTCAGACGGAAGCGTAGTTTCTGTAGCTCTCAGCTTATCGATAATATACTAGTTAGCGCGCTATAAGGGATGCAAACACAGTCCTCGGTTATAGAGGGCTAACTAAAACATTAGAAAAAAAATCAAAATAAGCGCCGATGCAGCACCTTCCATATAAGCAATATACAAAAATTGTCAAATCTTTGCATATATTTGAGATACAGCGTTAAAATTCGGTATACATGTTAATGTGATCCGGAGAAGTAATCTTCTTAAGTTTGTTGAAAATATTTCTCTCAGTATTGAGTAGATTTATTGCAATATTTCAGAAAGACAATTGAACTATTTTAAGTCAAAACTTTTAAAACGCACTGTGCATAACGAACTTATCGACATAAACAGTCTGTGCCATAATTGACGACTTTACTAGATACTTTTTTTTTTTTTTTTTTTTTTTTGTGGTTTATATCTCTTTTTTTTTTTTTGGGACATTAAGTTGAAGGGTAAAGAAATATTGCGCATACGTCATGTATTTTCGAAAGACAAAGCAAATCAAGGCAATAAAAACTAAGATGCAACATATTTTCCAAATGATTCTTTGCATGCTACAAACTGCCCGAATATCTATCCGAACACATATATATCTCATGTTGTAGCAGCTGCTATTTTGCTTAGGTTTTTTCTCTCTTCTACTTCTTCTTATTTTTGTTGGTTGGCCACTTAAACCATTTTCAATTAGAAATCAATAATAACCGAAAAACGTAGGTTTTTTTTCTATTCTTCTGGCATATCGCCTTCAACTATTATATCTGTTCATATCTTCCTACTGCTAACATATGCTGTGTGTCCTATTTCACTTGTTTCTATTTAACTTGTAGATACTTTTTGTAGCTTTTACGCTGTTTCAGCTGCTTTTAACTTCATCTTTCGCTTTGCTTGTTGCGGCTGCTGTCAAAATATAGTCCTTAGCTGTCTTTATCTTGGTTACGTTTACTGTTACCATAGTTATGTATGTATGTATGTATGTATGTATGTATGTATGTATGTATGTGTGTGTACAACTGTATTACACGCTTCGGCGTTCCTTCGTTGCTGCTTAAAGTATCTTAAACTATTTATCTTGTTAGTGAAATCTATTGAATATGTGGTTATATAAATTGTGCAGCAATTGTTATTTCTAACAACAACAACAACAACCAGTCACAATCTCTGTACATTTTATTATGCGCTACACACACATATTTTATGTAGTATGGTATATTAGTTTCGATACAAAGTTTGTAGCACAAGGATGAGAACACATTGGATTGGCATGTCCGTCTGTCTGAGTTTATTTTTTTCATTAGTTATGCCTATTAAACAATTTCTGTAGATTTTGATACCGAAAAACTATTAAAATCTATGAAGAATATGTTGGAAAAAATTTTGGATCCCCACCAAGTTATATGTTGTTTCGAAAATTCTGATTATCTTTAAAAATCTGAAATCCAGCAAATCTATCTATGAGTTGCCTTAGCTTTATTTAGGTGGTGGGGTGATGACTAGATACTGGCCCAAGCATGGGAAAGATTTTTTTTTTCAGCTCCCGGGCGATAGTATGGCTGCTACAATGGCGGTCTATCACGATCACTTCCTTGATTGTATCGACATCTTCAATGAAAGGTCTTCCGGAGCATGGTGCATCTCCCACTTCCTCCACACCAGAACAGAACCGAGTGATCCAATGTTGTGCTACGCGAGTTGAACAAGTTTTAGCCGTTTTTTCTTCTCTATTATTGCTCCAGAAGTATTTTTTCCAAAACTATTAAGAAACAACCTAAAAAGTTTCAACGGCAAGTTATCAGAACTTCGTTAAGACACCAAGATGTAAGAGAGGTAGTCTACCTGATCTAGTGGATAGTTTTAAAGCATGTATCGACGACGTAGTAGTAGTGCCTTATCACCTTCATAATCTGGGAACTTAAAAGAGATCGTTGTGCATCTACAATATCAGTTTGTGACTTTTGTGCATGGTCTACCATTTCCTAGAATACAATTGAATATCTTAGAACGACTTTTCTCTGATAGTGCTACTTGCCTGCCAATTATCCACTGTTATAAAGTTTATATATACATACTCTTAACCAGCATCAAAAGGCGACTGGATATAATCATGTGCTCTGTCCGTCTGTCTTGCTGCCATATAAGCAACAAGAACTTACAGACTACAATAGATAGTGCCTTCAAATTTGTATATTCAGAGACTTCTATTAATTCTGCAGCTCACTTATATTCAATAATTTTGCTTACAGCTCTTCTCTTAGGGTAGGTTAGCACCTACCATGCAAATCTATGCCACACTGTCAATTTTTGTATGAAAAATATTATATTGAAAATTGTAAATAAGCTTAAAATGCAAAATTTTGACTAATTTATTTTAATTTTTGAATAATATTCTCTTTCGCTGCAGATCGGTACAGAAGAAATGTTGGCCGCCATACAAATCTGTCCCACATTTGGAGCTTTTGTATGAAAAACATTTTGTTATTGTATTTTGCAATAAAAATATTTATAAAATATTTCATAAAGGTACAAATTGATTTACTAAAAGAGTTGGCCACCTATTGAAAGTCAAGTCAATCTACACATGTCCGTCTGTCTGGCTATGAACAACAAGAAGTTGAAGACTATAAAAGTTAGCACCTGCATGTTTGCATATTTAACTCTTCAAATAGGTTTTATATAATAATAAGCGGTATTAACTCTAAAAATATGTCCTACTTATTTGTGTTTTTGCATGCAAAACAATTCTTTTTATATTATTTTGACTAAACACCTGCCAAAATTTGCTGTTTCCTACTTTAATACTACACTACGCAGTGTATTAAAGTTTCGTTTACATCGTACCTTACCTACCTCACTTTTTATTTATTTTCACTAAAAGTTCCGTTTCCGTTTTCCGTAGTCACACACACACACACACACACACACAAAGCGTTGCTTGTTTTAGCTCCTTTGGGAACATAAGTTACCTGCCTGTGTGTCGTGCATCTTATGGCATTCCTTCTACTTGCTTACTCATTGCTAGCAACAGCAGCTTTTGTTGTTGTATCATTTCAATTTTGCTGTCATTTTTATTGTCTTCGTGTTTACTTTTGCCATACCGACGCATCCATAGATACAAATGTATCTCTAAATATAAGTGGTGTATGTCTGTGTATGTCTGTGTATCTGCCATTGTATCTATTTGTCTAGGAGCATTGTCGTCGACATCGTTTGGTGGCAACTTTATTTGCGGTTTCGTGTAAGTTCATAGTTGATGTTTTTAGTGTTGTAGTTGTTGTTGTTGTTGTTGTTGCTGCTGGTATTATTCTTCTGCAATATTTTTCGGTATGACTCGTTTACACAAAAAGAGCAAAACAAAATAATCATAAATAAATTATTAAATAGAGTCAGCAGCAGCAGCAGCAGCAACAGCAAAAAGAACAACTAAGAAGTTGAGCACTTTTGCATAGAATAGTATAGTCAGAGAGTAGATTTATTATTTGAGCTGCATGTAAATACTTCTACACACACACAGATACACAAATATCCTGTTTTTGCACTGCCACATGCTGCGTATACATAATAATTCACTTTTATTCATATTCACACATACACACACACCTACACACACAGACACATATTTGATTTACAACTAAAGTTAATTTTGTAACATTTTCTACTTACAGGCAGCAACAATTGTTATTGTTGATATTTACTATTATTGCCGTTGCTATTGTTATTGCATAATAATTGTTATTTGAAATATTTAAACAACAACAACAACAACACAAAAAAAGGATATTTGCAGGAGATACTATATACTATAAGGAGTATTAGCTAAAAGTGAAATTATTTATCTTAAAATCTTTTGTAATACATAATGTTGCTTCAATTAAAATAAATAGATTAAGATAAGACTTCAAAATATTTAATAGATATTAAATGTGCAGCTGGTGTAGAGTAGCTAAGAGCTTTGCTGTATCCGTTGATTTGTCTGCAACGTGAGTGAAGTCAGGAGGAGACGGATATCCACTATCAATTTCGATTCCGTAAGTCATGCGAAAAAGTCTTGGCGCCAACTTGACGCACAAGCAGTCGAAAGTACAGTTGTTTAAAATTTAGTGTCAGCTTGCACAAATAAATGTCTATGCTTGCGATTCACTTACTTTGTTGTTGCTTTTTATATTGAATTCTTGTTGAAAACTTGTTGCAGGCGAGATTCCAACTTTATTAAGCCCCGCTCATAGAAGCTTGCTTCCCCATTGGCAAAAAAAGTGAGACAGTCTATATTCGTAAGCCTCTTTTGTGGCCAATTTCTCGCCAGCTAAATCGTTCGACATTGATAGGAAGAGATGTTAAGCCAATGGTGCCAGGTTCGGAATATAAGTTAGCTGCATAAGAAACTCTCATGCGAACTCCCGGAGCTTCTGGCGCGTCACAATCGAAAAGTGTCGTCTGGCGTTGTTCTGATGTAACACAATTCCTCTCCAAAGATGGTTCACAGTAGAGGACCTTATTGATCATTTGGCCATAGGGAAGCAGCTCATAGTAGATGATTACCTGCCAAACCCACCAAACACACTGCAAAACCTTCCTGACCGTCAATCTGGGCTTGGCAAACGTTTAAGCCGCTTCGCCACCCTTCATCCAAGACTGTTTGCGCTTCACGTTGTCGCAAGTGACCCACTTTTCATTGACAGTCACTATTCTTCAGAAACGGGTCGATTTTGTTACGATTCAGCAGTGATTCGCAGATGGAAATTCGGTCCATGAGGTTTTTTTGGTCCCAATTCGTGTGGCGCACAAATATCGAGTTTTTTTTTTTTTTTAGCCAAGTTTCATCAAATGCCTTTGAACGGTCATATCACTGATATTTAGCTCCCGGGCGACGGTACGGCTGCTACTATGGTGGTCTCTCTCTCGATCACTTCCTTTTCTTATCGACTTCTTTGATGACAGGTCTTCCGGAGCGTGGTGCATCTTTCACTTCCTCCACACCAGCACGGAATCGAGTGCACCACTGTTGTGTTACGCGAATTGAACAAGTATCGAGATACGAAAAGACTTTTCCAACCTACACAACCATTATTTATCAGCATTATCACATTTATCCTAATACTCCTGGTACTCTATATCCATCTCAATCTCAATCGTTGGCTACTTTCCAGTAAAAGTATAAAACTTTTACAAGCGACCGAGTTTCCACTTCCTCGCTGAAGCTGCGAACGGCTCTGTTTAAAGTGCGTTTAATCAGCAGCAGCCAGAAGTTAATGCCGTCTATTTGGAAGATATTCAGACAAAAACTGGCCAATTTAAAGCTGATCCTCTAAAAAACTTAATATTCAAGACTTCAAATTCATTTTACGAATACCAAGTGCAACGCTTTTATTCAACTTATATAAAGTTGCGTCAAATTAATCAAAAAAAAAAAAAACGATTTTCACTCTTTTAGAAATTCCCAATCACGGTTGCATGTTAAACATTTATTGGATCTACGTAGCCAACGTCTAATGCACTTCAGATGGAATGTGTGTTTGCATACACCCGTAGCCAGGGGGCACTTCACGCAAGCTATGCCATCGGCTTCATCAACTTCGCATTCGATGCACAACTCATTTATGCCATTGTGGCAGATGGGGCACCTGTCATCTTGAATATCTGTAAAGATTTCATAACTCAAGAACTCGCTTTGTCTTTAATTAAAATAGTAGAACTTACCCGTAGACCACTGTGCGGTAGCTTCATATTTTAACACCGTAAAGCGTGGTGGTCTGTCGCTGTTAGTCTGTGATGATGACGACGAGAATGCCTCAGCAGCGCCCTTGCTTGTGTTGGGCGTTTCTTCTTCCTGGGGAACGTTCTGCTCTTCATCGTCTTCCATATTTCACAAAAAAAAAAACCTTTTCCAAATCGAATGACAATTTTTTTTTTAATCAAGAAAAAACTGGCTAAAAAGTAACAAATCGCAAAGCCGGCTGTGCTTCACCAGCACATGTAGTCGATGTATTTGAATTTAAAAATATGCCACAACGAAATAAGTGCGAGTGAAACACATATATTTAAGATTTGCAGTGCTGCACAGGATTTTCCAAGGACATAATAGATAACTGCTTTCTTTTCAATTCATAATTTTGTGAGTATCGCACAAGAAAAAAAATATAACACTGACAGCACTTATTCAACACTCTGGCAACCCTTTTTATTTGCAAATATGTAAACGTTTGTTGTCTCTCTTGCACTTATATCTAGAAGTTAAGTCACGTTTGAACACATGTTAAAGTTAACAAGTGCAAGGGAGACAAAACATATGCCAAATTGCAGGCCTGCTTTCGACTTTAACATGTGACGCTGTTGAGTTTGAGTAGGAATTGGATGCAGACGCAGACGGTGTGGAAATTCGCGATAAGAAATTTGAGTACAAAGACCTAAAAAGTGTGAAAAAAAATGCATGTTTGAAATTAAAATTGATTAAAAGTGATCCTCGTGTAAATTGTTGAAAAAAATTTACATATATAACCGGCGTAGCTTGCTTATACACATACATGAGAGTATTGTTCAACAAAAACAAAATACAAAAACAAATCGGTTAATTTGAGATCCTTATAAAAAAGTTTCTAATAGAACCAAAAATCCTGCGGAAAATCTTTCTCTCAAAGACTTCTAATATCGTTTCGGCAATCACGTTCCATGTAGAACCAAAAGTATCAGCGTCTTATAGATCTTAATTTTAATCAACCGAGAAAGGCTTTTACTTCTTATTTGCTTGCTCATCCCAAAATAGCGTATATTTGCAACCGTGATACTTCCAAAAGCAATTTAATGCTTTAAATAGAAAATAGTTAAAATTGTTTTTTTTTTTTTTTTTAATTAATTAATTAATTAATTTATATGCCTGCCTTAGTCACATTTTAAATGTCAAACGAAACGTATGGCGTATGCGTAATTTGGTAGTTAAATATGGGCCACCCACACGCAAAAACAAAATGGCGCCATTTAGCTGCATTTAAATATGGCAAATGACATCGTGCCACCGTTTTCACATTTGCAACCGCGACACTTTACGCCTTCGACCATTTTCGAAAACGAAAACGAATAAAACGAACGACTTTATTATTATTTTAGCCCGACACACAGAACGACTTGATAAACACTTTATTGTTATTTTATTGTTTCGTTGCGAAACATCTTTTTCGGATTTGCCACTAAATTTAAATCTATCAACGGCAGCGTGACAAACTTTTAATGAGCGACGTTCGCGTTGGCGACTTCAAGACGACGGCGACGACGACGACGACATCATCATCAGCTACACAAGATGGCGGCGACAATTCGAGAGCCCGGTTTTGCTTGCTCCATATAAACCGATAAACAAACAAACACACTGAATATATAAAATAGATGCGCTACGAATTTATGAGCGCGTTCTAATTTTAATTGCCAATTTGGGCATAATTTGTCCATAAACCTTAATTAACGGCAAAAGTTAACAACGCGAAAGATGTCAAAATAAAAACAAACACCTTCGCAAGACGGCTTCATTGCTGATGAGCTGACTTCGCTGCTTTGCTGCTTTGCTGCTTGTTGTTGGCAACATACACAATAGAAACCGCTGCTGGTGACGACAAATTTTAATCAAGCTGCCAAGTTCCAATTGTACTAAATCAATGTCCGTCCGTGCGTTCATTGCCTTTCGACTTCAGTTCAGTTCAATTTCATGCAAAGTATTTAGTAGTAAAGTCTGTCTGTCATAGCTGAGATCGCTGGCTGGCGCCACACTCGCCGCCACGCAATGAAAGGGCTGTCGACCGACCTGTCTGTCTGTCTGTCCGTCCGTCTGGCTAACTTCTTAGCATCGTAAAAAAACGCACCCATTTGCATGCAAATTAAAGTTGCGCGCGCGTATACCCTACAAATAAAAAAAAAACTTAAAAACTTAAAATTCCGAAAATGTTTTGATTTTTCAAAACGAATTTATTTGATTTAAAATTTATTTCTTTATATTTAAAAAGTTTAAACAAGCGCGATTGATTTGCAATTTGTGTAACTACAAAAGTATTTAAATTTAAATTGTTTTTAAACCAAATATTTAATAATTTGCATAAAAAAAATTAATGTAGAACAGAAGTTTTTTACATCACATATCATATAATTCTCCACAGCCGTTTAAGCACCTGGTTTAGCACCTGCTAGTTAAAAATATTTACAATTATGAGACATATTCGGCTCTTGAATCGGATTGTACTGATGGATAAAAAAAAATCATAAGGCATCTGCTTAAACCCTTCTAGAGGAGCCAATACATCAACGAACAAACTCACAAGAAGTGTTGAGAACTTGCATGAGCCTTTATCTAGCTGACTAGGTACCCCGCGTATGCTTGAGGTTTGGTGTCAGAGACAGTTTTCAATGCACTCCTCGAAAAGCATTCGTCTGACTTAAGCGCTATACCACGCCAGATTAGTTTCTGCAGCCTCCTCTTCTTGCTTGAAATTAAGTTTCATGAAATCATATATCAATAGTAAGTCCTTTCATGCGGCAGTATAGCACCTGGCAGTAGTTTGCTGAGTATGGCTATGCGTCACTCAACTCAATTGTATGCGCTGAGCATTAATAGCTGTGAACAGTGCCTCTAAATTGTATTTTTTGTAGTGTTCAATGTCAAAATTCTTGACTTACCGATAACACGTGACTTCATTCGACCCACCATCTACAAAAATGATGATCACTGGCTGCGTGGTGTTCGACTCTGGATACTCATAAAAGTGTTTCGAAATCAATATCATGGGTGTTCGCTGTGGAGGTTGCATGCCCCACTCCTTATGGATATGTGAGTCGGCACGCTGTAACCAACAACTTCTTCCTTACATTAAAACCTTCAAGATCCACTTTGACGACGACTAATACATAAGGAATAAGTTTGTGCCGCTCTACCATGACCATGGCGCAGTGATGGTCAAGTAAAAGTACTCTGTGTTCCAAATAAAATATAAGAGGGCTTTGATTTTTCACTTACGGTGAACTTATTGGTACACGGGCCTTATTGACCGTCTGCTGCAATCCCATAAGCGATATGAGAGATTCCCTGAATAGCCGATGATGGAAATCTCCAGAAACCTCAACCTTTTATATTATCTTTTAAGTCGAACGTACAACTTTTTAGCCTCTCCATATTTTTTAGATCATTTTCTGTTAATTTTCTTACTCAAAAGCTATCCATTTAATCCACTTATCTAGTAATAATATTCGATAGAGCTAAACTTATCTCTCACCTGCCTATGTTTCATTATAGTATCAAGTCTGTACAGTAAATTGTCTGGCAACGGTTTTCGTTCAGGCTGTCCAAATCGGTATACCACACCAAAAACCAGAAACACATCGAATTTTAAATAAACTCCTGACCAGCTTCAAAAATGAAGTCGCTATAGAGATGTCCGTCTGTCTGGCTGTCCGCATGAAGAAGAAGAGCTAGGAGACTATAAAAGATAGTTTTTAATTTTGTATATTTTCAGTCCCTCCTATTCTGTTTTCAATGAACATGCCAACCCTCTCTAAGCGGTGGTACCCATAAGCACCTGCCACAAAATCTTTCTGAGTTTTTGTATGGAAATATTTTTATTTGTGAAGCTAAAAATGGCAATTTTATTAAATTTCATTGCTTTTCTAAATAGATCTCTATCGGACCACTAGAAACGATAACTCCCATCAAATATTTTCCCTTTCTGGGTGAGAACTATCTTTAATAATTTCTAATACCATTTTAAGCACATCCTCTTCAAAAATGTCGTAAAAGCGTTTTCTAATGTCAACTTCTGAAGAGGGTTGCCTTAAAATAGTACAAGTCACCAAATAACAGATCTAGAGTTAGTCAGAGAAGTATGCTCTACAAAAATCCTAGAAAGATTAAAATTTTAGTGTTAACTTGCTTGAATGTGAACTTCCCGAATTGTCCTTGCCAGAATATATAATTTTCTGCTGATAACTATTATTAAAAAGGTACAAGAAAACATCAGGTATAATCGGCAACATTCGCAATCATTGAGCACCTGCAACAGAAGCATGCAGTGTTTTATCAACGCAATGCATAAGTTGTCCATATCAAATACGGGAACCATTAATTTGATCGGGAACACTACCAGTAATGATGGCGATGAGGCGAATCTTAAACCTAAGCTAAAACCGGTTTCAGCGTCGACTTCAATGGCTGATGATTTCAAAGCTGTTTCCTTGACGCTTCGGCGTAAGGTCAACGATCCCAAACATGTTCTGCTGCCAAAAAAGATAAGGATTTTAGGCCAATACAAAATCGATGGAGCTGGTGAAGAAGGCGGACTTGGACCTGGCCTGGAGTTTGTGACTGATTTTGAAAATGAAGAAAATATCTTCAGAATATTCAACATTATACAACAGGAATAACCAACATTTTTAAAGGAGCTTAACACTTCTGTACCAGTTAAGCTTACCATTAAAAAAATCTTTTTTGAAAATATTTAAATTTATTAAATAAAGAAAATGCTTTCAAAAATTAATTAATTTTATTTTACTTATTTAATTCGTTGACAATGCATATGGCAGCAGCGTTGATATCGCAGCATATTTCCTTGCCGGAGTTCGCATTCTGCACGATGGAGTAAGGTGGAAGATGTCGGTCTTCGATTTTCGGTTCATTGAGTGAAGACGATGACGGCAACGAAGCCGATTGACGCTTGTAAGTCTTGGTCCAAGTGTCTTCGTTTTTCGGTTCATTGAGTGCAGACCACAACGGCAACGGCGAAGCCGCTTGAGTTGACCAGCTTGGATAGGCTGTACGACGTATAGCATGCTTACAGACCATTTCAGCAGTAATGCTTGGTGGTAAATAACAGCATTGGTTGCACCTCCAGCCGTGCATATGTTCGGCGGCCAAATATTTATCGGGTATATGTGGCGAGTGACACGTTTGGTGATACAATATGCCACACATGTTGCAACCAATGATTGGCATCGTCGGTATTCCCAAATTATAACAGACGAAGCAAATGGAATTAAATTTCTGCAGCTCGCTATACATTTTGTCGATAGCAGCACCGCCATCGCGCAGATCAGCAGCGCCATTGCTTTCTTGGGTTGGCTTTGCTGGTTGGAATGTTGTACTAACACCTTCCACTACGAGTCCACCAGTGACTAAGTAGCAGATTGGATCACGCAAAAAAGTGTCGCAGGTGTCGGAAGTGTTGCTGCTTGCCATTTTGTGTTAATTCTGGCGACGACGACGCACGACAAGAAAACTAGTATCAGCAGCTGTTGGCTCGCTGAAAAAGAGTGTTGCCGTACTGTTTGACTTTAGAGTTGTGTTTTTGTTCAGATGTGCAGTATTATATGATGCAATCTAACAAAAAAAAAAAACTTCAATAAGTTATGAAGACCGATATCGATATTTTATTATATTCCATATGACCGATAACATTAAAATCGTTCGAGGTGGTCTGGAAATATGACTGTATCAATTGTGCATGCGCTCAGCAAACTAAAAGGATGAATGATGCCAACTCTTTCTAGTTTACCAGGTTTAGGTAGAAGAATTATCTTCGCACATTTCCATTGACCAGGAAAATTTGAACCTGAAGATTAGCTCAAGAAATAATTGCTGAGTGAAAACTGTTTAAATTCATATTAAGAAGACTTCTAAAAATCTGCAAGATGTCTTCCGAGAATTCTTGTAAAGCTTAAAAATATCACTGGTGATTGTTTAGCAAAAATTCTTCATCATGGAACATGAAGGTGTTAAATAAATTGAATACCAACTAATTTTGCTTTTGCATGCGTAAACTTCTATTAAAAAGAAGTTTCTGAGAGCTGCCAACGAAAACTCCAAGTCGTCATCATTATCAAACTCGTCATCGAAGAATAAGATGCAGATACTTATAGAGTAGTAGTACATAGTGAAGTGAAAACACAAAGCTGAAAATATCAACAGATACTTTCCGAGCAAAAGAAAATGATGCCTGCGATGCATAAAAAGCGGGCGAACGAACGAGCGAGCGAGCGAACAAATGTGGCACGCCGTCGATGTATATTGGAACAGGAGTTATGAGCGGGTGGGGTGTCTGTTGGCTGCTCCTGGACTGGCTTCCGCAGAATCACTTAACGCTTGATTACACCGATTGACGTTTTGATGACGAGAGGCAGTGATGCTGCACAAGTCGCTGAAGTTGATGACGACGTTGCCGTCGATGATGAAGTTGATGTTGCTGCTGACGATGATGACGATGACGACGACGATGATGATGATGATGATGATGGCAGCAACTCTCGCTGACGACAATCTTGACGCTTGCCTCCATGACGCTGCTTGGATGGTTGAATCTGGAATTGCAACAGCTTCCAAAAACCAGAAGACAGGCAACTGTTGATGCTGTTTGTGCTGCTGCTGACGAGCTGACATAGTCCATGATGATGAGGATGCTGCTGCTGCTGTTCAATGTGACTGGCTAGAATTTTGTTGCTGCTGCTGCTTCTGCTGTTGTTGTTTATGATGTCGCTGTCGATTAAAATGTCATTGCTGTTGCTGCTGCTTCTGTGTTGTTGTTTGAATGCCCTGCAATCGTTTGGCTAAAAGGGTATATTAAGTCTGTGCCAATGTATGCAAATGACAGCAAGACTCGGTTTCCAAAGTAAAAATAGTTTAACCTGGCGCTTCATAGCGTTCCAAGTATATCTAGTATTTCATGGGACAACTAGTCTCTTAAAAAAAAACATCCAATCCAGTTTCCAGCAAAGATTTCCATGTTTAAATGGAAATAGCAAAGACCCAACCTAATATAAAATTATCCAAAAATGTGAAGAGAAGACAACTGATGAAATAATTTTTTTAGTAACAGAAATTCCAAAACAAAAAAAATTGCCATCTATGTTCCATCTATTTTGAAACTATTTTCCAACCATACACCATCAATCTTCTAACTATTTTTCTACAAATATTGAAGGGAAGTCTGGTTACAGATGCATCTTTCATCTATGTCTTATCTATCTATGATCTATCATTCATCTATTCTCTCATCTAACTTCCAACTATCTTCCATCTATCCTCCAACTATTTTTCTACAAAGTCTAAAAGGATAGTCTGGTTTCGAATGCATCTTCCACCCATGTTCCATCTATCTATGATCTATTATTCTTCTATCTATCATCTAACTTCCAGCTAACTTTCATCTATCTTCCAGCTATCTTCCATCAATCTTCCAGCTATCTTCCATCAGTCTTCCATCAATCTTCCAACTATCTTCAACATATCTTTCTTCCATCTTCCAGCTGTCTCCAATCTGTCTTCCATCTATCTTCCAACTATTTTTCTACAAAGTCTGAAAGGGTAGCCTGGTAACGAAAGCATCTTCTACCCATGTTCCATCTATCTATGATCTATTATTCTTCTTCTATCCATCATCTAACTTCCAGCTATCTTTCATCTATCTTCAATCTCTGTTCCATCTCTTTTTCATCTATCTTCATTTCATCTTCCAATTATCCACCAATTAGCTTCCAACTATCTTCCATATATCTTCCATCAATCTTCCATTTATATTCCACCTATCATCAATCTATCTTCTTACACTTTGGAGAATTCTAACCTCAGGCATATCATTACAATGCGAACAAAAGTATTTGTTAGAAAAAGTACTCCCATCTTGCAGGTGCTTTGACTCTTTCATCAATTCCATTATAGCCAGGCGATATGTTGGACTTAAAAATTTCGATAACCTTCGATTTCGATTACCTTAGAACCTCTTGAGTACAGTAAAAATTCTTGCAGTATCGAATAGTTGAAATTGTAACCGAAAAACGTGTGACCACAGCTCCAGCGTTGCCTCCATCTGATATGCGCTATTCAGTCTTTGCATACATCTTTGATTGAAGCTTCTTCTCGTTTAGTTTCTCTGTGGCTCCATAAAAATTAAATTGTCCTTTCTTAACGAATGTATCAACATTTCTTAGCCTCAGCCTAGTTGCTGCTATCCGAAAGATCTCTACTGCCAGATCTCTACTTCCGCTTCTCTTTTATCGTTTCAAATTTTCCGTTTCATTCTTCGATTCTATTTTTTTTCTTCTTGACTTGTTAGCTAAATCATTCACCATGCGTTAATCTTAGTTAATGTCTTCTATATTATTTTTTTTTTCTGTTCTGGACCAACTATAGCGTATCTAATAATCGCATAAACTCTACTGCAGCATACTCCCTTTCTGTTGTGTTTTTGTTGTTGTTGTTTTTGTTGTTGCTATTGTAATTGTCACAACAGTTGCAGTCGCTGACAAGCATTCATTTAGCCAGTCAAGCAGTCAGTCAACTCAACTCAACTCAAGTCGATTCAACTTGACTCGACTCGATTCGATTCGTTGCGATTCAGCTCTGCTCAGCTCAGCTCAGCTCAATTCAATTCAATTGAATGCAATTCACCCGTCAGCATTTTATAGAATTTTTTCTATACATATATCTTTTATTTATTTATTTTTATTTTTATTTTTCTTTTTTTCTCTCTCATTCAGGAATTCATCTAAGAATTTCTTCTTATCGGTTTCATGCAATCTATCTTCTCTCTCGTTTAATAAAGTTTGTCTGTAATAATATTTCTGATCTGTAGAAATATTTTGCAGCTTTAAATTATTTCAATAAAAAAAAAAAACAAAAAGAAGAAGAAAAATATTTGCATGATTTTTGTTGAATTTGAAAAAGTTTTGCAGAGAAACTTCTATCGATTTGTTGTGTTTAAATCTTTTGTTTTCTGAATGCATTCAAAAGTTTTTGTTGTTTGCCGAAATGTTTTTGTTCTGGATTAGTTAAAATTTTATGCAGATACTCTAAAGCAACACAGCATGCTGCATAATTTAGCTTGCAATAAAATTGATGCCTGTTTGATTAAAAATAGAGAAAATAAAGGACTTTGATAAAACGTTTAAAAATATGTAAAAAAAAAAAACAAAGCAGCAATAATAGAAGTTGCTTGTTTCAAACAAAATTTGTTCCATTTTGACATTTTATTAATATGAAGAAACACTGTAGAGTGTACTCTACAAATTTCAACTGGTCGAAACTGGTCGAATTGCTCAAAACTGATCGAAACTGGTCGAACATTTTAAAACTCTCAAAAAGTTTGGTTGGTCTGTGACTATTAAAGACAAGTGGTTTGAAATCAAGTCCGTTCTATCCTTCCACTGCAAAATCTAAACATACCGGTTGCTTGTTAACAATAAACGGATATCTTATTGGGGCCCTGGTAGCTAAAAAGATGGCGCTAAAGAACAGAATAAAATTGGCGAGCTATGACGCTTGGTTATTACCTTTCTGGTCACCTTAGTCACTTCACAAGGTTTTGTATTAGTAATTCGAGGACATCTATTACCTCCCATCACAAGTTAGATCTAAGTTAGGTGAAATTTCGTTACAGAAGACATCTGCTCGAACTTTGATTATAGAAACGGAAAAGATTTATATAAGCTGCTGCCATACAAAAGCAAATATCCTGTTCACTTAACAATTTCTTTGGCAGTTCTCAGTTTTTATATTATGCCAGAAAAATGCTTATCAAAATTTCCATAAACAAGTTGGCAGTGCACATAATTTCAATTAAAGTTTATTAACTCTCAGCTCGCTTGTGTATCACAATCACAATGCAGCACAGAGATAAGTCAAAACATTTGTAGGTGCATACATAAGTCTGGCATTGTCGGGATGCGATGCCGATTTTCTTCGTTTTGAGTCTGAGTCGCAGTATCAGAAATATCAGAAACTGCGTTGTAGCAACTTGAAGCGGCTGAGTGACATTTCAATTAACTGCTGTAATGAGGCTTTTAGCGTGCCACACAGCTTTATGGCTTTTTCAATTTATCCCAAAAGCGCGAGCGCAAAGTTGCGGTTGTGAAAATTATCTCACAGATACAAATGCACACAGACAGATAGACAGGCGGACAGACAGGCAGACAGACAGACAGACAGACAGCGCTGATAAGCGAATAAGAAGTTAAACAAAGATGTGTGCTTAGCTGCTGTTGCTGCCACAAAAGCAAGCACAAAGTTGAACGCACAATTTGTAACGCGACGAAAATATGCAAGTCAAAAGATACAAAGATACAATGAAGTGCGACAACGACGCTGACGACGATGCTGACGACGATGATGATGATGATGATGATGATGCTGATGACTACGTAGAAGTAAAGGATGAAGTTGATGTTAAAACTAAAACTGCAACTCGTTGTAGATACATGTGTATCTTTAGATACAATGACAGTACGGAGCGAGGGTAAGATAGAGATACTTTGCTTGCGGCAAGCAGAATGACACAGGTTGCATGCAATCCAGTAGAGCGGTTTAATGATAGAGAGCGAAAGATACTACAATACTAGAGCTTAAGACGCTAGAGTAGTCCACCACATCGTCTTCTTCGTCGTCGTTCTCGTAATGCGCTGTTGAATCAATTTGATTAATCTCACCAGAAATGAGCAAATTGCAGCGGGCAGGCAGCTAAGAGTTGGATTCCCTGCCCCGGTTACTGCTTGCAACGCTTCACAGCGGTCATTTACAGCATCCGCCAAGCGCGAAAAAAGCACCTGGCGCTGCATTTGTTTTAAGCGAGGGATACAATAAAAGTTTGACGAGTTGTTGTTGCATACGAAGTTTTTTTATTGAAGAAAAATTTTCAACAATATTCATTTTGCCCTCAGTTCACCTTTTTCATATCCTCAAAGTACTTCAGAAATGCAGTTTCTGGTATGCGGTCTATAGCTTCCAAATCGTGGCAAGACAAAGTCATTTCATGGCGTTTTTTGTTAATTTTTGCAAAGATAAAGAAGTCGCAGAGGGCCAAGACCGTTAAATACCAAATGAACCGGGAGGCTGCACATCAACGCATCATTCCATAAGTTTGCTGGTGAACTTCTCTAAAGTATGTATTAGAAAAAAGTATTTTTAAATAGAATAGAAAAATAGAAGAGGCCATGGAATTACTTGTAGGAAGTACTTTGAATGGTCGAAAAATGTTTAAAAAATTTAAGAATAATGTTCAATACTAAGAAATCCGCTAAGGAAACGGCCCTCCTGTAACATTAAAGAGCTCTATCATAGAAGACGAAGATGAAATTAATAAGAAGAAGTTTTTCACCATGTTCCACTACTTCAAAAGTTAATATTGAAGAAATTATCTTTAATGAATTAATTCATTAAATTCGTTGTTGAGCTCATCGCTCGTCGTTAGTTATTCTAATTTTTGTTTCTTAGTTTTTAATCTATTCTAATCCAACTTACTAAACATCTATTAGACCCTACTATCTTTTAAGCGATCCTATGTGTGTGTATCAATGCCATGATTAATGGAACAATGTTTAAATCAAGCGTTCGCAAAGTGTTGAGTGCTGCAGAGAACGCTGCAAGGGACAGACAGTTACAGGAAAGGAACCAACGTGCAGGACACAACAAAATGCCGTCTAGTTGACAATGCGTCTCGTTCTCGTGCCCTCTGTCCCTCCAGTTTTGACCACGATAACAGCATTTATATATAATTTGACTAGAGCAAGCCATTCAAGTATATCGCAACCACTCAGCTTCCTCCGCCTATACGCATGCGCAATACACTGCGCTGCGCTCTTATCGCGCACAAAAATCGCGCGCGCGCATCCTTGGCCATTTGGCCACCAACCGCAATGCTTCAACATTAAAACATGCAACATACAAATCAAGTTGCACTATATATTCAATCGATCCAGCTAAAGTCGAACCGGTTCGTTATTCTGCAGAGACTGTGTGCAATAAGAGAGATAGACGACCGATCCGAGCGATCGTTTTGACTGAAGGAAGCTGTAATGATTGCACAAAATCAAAAGGGGAGCAAACCTGAACGGCAACTACAACAACAAAAGCAACAAAAACAACAACAATAACTAAATACCTAAACAATGTTTTCGCGGCTTATTACGCGCGGTCGCTCAACTTAAATGCCGCCGATACAACCATGTGGCATTATCCAAACGAACGATCCGATCCGATTCAAATACACTGAGTAAAAATTTAAAAAATTTTGGAATACATTGAAACTTGTTAGGAGAAACTTGTTAGGAGAAGTTCGTATAAGAATCTAAGTACAGCACAGTAAGAGGAGAAAAATGCATCGATTCGTCAGTCTATAGATAATATTTAGCCAAATTGACGACACCAATTTTGTTCTTGGCTAGTTGAACCATATTCGTATGCCTATTCTAACTTGACGAAACATCTTTGGTTTGATTAGATTTCAGTAAAGACTATCTAAACTTTATGATATGTTACGCACTGTGTTCTAATTGTAAAGCCCTTTCATTTGATACCCATATTGTGGGGGTTGTAAAAAATATAAACCGCCATTTTGTGGTAGCGGCCATCTTGAATTTGGTTTTTTATTATGTAATGTATTCTACTTATCAAGCCCTTTCATTTAAAACCCATATTGAGAGGTTTTGAAAATATATAAACCACCATTTTGTGTTGGCGGCCATCTTTAATTTGGTTGTTATGGCGTACTGTATTCTACTTATTAAGCCCTTTCATTTGAAACCCATATTGAGGGGGTTTAAAAAAAATATAAACTACAATTTTTGGTGGCGACCATCTTGAATTTTGTTTTTTAATTATGTAATGTATTCTACTAGTCAAGCCCTTTCATTTGAAACCCATATTGAGGGCGCTTAAAAAATATATAAAACACCATTTTGTGGTGGCGACCATCTGGATTTACAATAATACTAAACATACAGAACTGTATAGTCATCAGAATTAAAGGTGTATACCAAAACAAAACAAAAATATATTTTTTTCTTACAAAAACTAAAAAAAGAAACCGATTTGTTCAGGGGCCAATCTTTTTAGTGGTCCAATGTGGACTTATATGGAATATTTTATTCAAACTGAAGCAATATACATCAAATTTGTCACTTTTAGCTAAAACAAGAAGAAAATCCAAAATTTGTTCAACCAAAGATTCAGAGGGGCAGAATTTTTGGGGGGTTACTAGAGAGGTGGTGGTCCATGTATTAAACACGTCGCTAAAAAACTTAAAAAAAAATTTCGCTCACTGTAAGCCAGCTGTGCAACCAAAAGCGGCATGTATACGTATTGTATCCCGAGGAGATATGCGCCACCTGTGCGCAAAAATCAAACTCCAAATGCAACAAGAGGTGAGGGAGCCTACTGACTGGTTGACTGGATGACTGAACTGGATGGACTGACTACTAAAATACTATCATCGAACCAGTTTTCTCGCGCACAGCAAATGCGTGTGACGTGGTACAGACAAGCAAATCGAGCAAATCCAAAGTGATGCGCTGCTGCAAGCAAACTGTTAAACAGACAAAAGGACGGACGGACAATTGGACAGACGGAGAAGCTGAGCTTCAAAGAAGAAGGGAGCAGCAGTCTCAAAGTCGAAGATTCGAACAATCGAACTAGAGTAAAGTGGTAAAAAACGTCAACGTTGCAACATGTGGAGCAACGCTTTGAAACAACCGACATGAAGTATAGGACAGAGCCAGGATATTGTAGCATATAATGCTACGAGGTGGGTTTCAAAAGATTTAGATTCAGAAACAATTACTGTAAATAGCGTAAAAGAAGAGCAATAAGCGGGCGTGGTTTTATTGTCAAGAACTTATTTGAGTCTTATATATCTAAAACTGCTTTGTTTTAACATTTACAATTCAAAACCACTTATAATACACAACTAGTTTTAGTTTGCTGTTTCGTCTAAATTTTAGTTCAAAGTAATTTTACAAAGACTCTTCGCATTGCCCTACTACACATATATGACAAGTCTACCAAAATTACTCGAGCACAAAGAAGAGCAGGGCGTGTAGTATGTCAGGATGCTGCACAGAAACAAGTCATAAAGTTGAAAAACGCAAAAACGAAGAAAAAGAAGTTTGAAGTAGTTTGTAGTTGTTGCTTGGGTTTTTATTATGGAAAATAAGTATCCGAACCGGCGTGTGACCACCTGGCGTACTGAACCAATCAGAATGGAGCAAAACAAATTAAATCCTGCGATTTATGTTTTTTTTTTTCATTTTTCTTGTTCTTCTTTTTTTTTTTTTTTTTTTTTTTGTTGCTCTACACTGTATCAAGTTCCTGCACGTTCCGTACGCTTTCTCTTTCCGCCTCTTGCGCATACTTGTGTCTCGGGTTTTTGAAGTTTGAAGTTTGAATAAGAAGAAGTAGTAAATTTATTTATGAAAACCTATGCCAAAAGCAGACTTAGGGCGAATGTGTTCTGGGCTCTGTTACTGTTGCTGTTTCGCTTAGAGCGAGATGGCGGCTGCATTGCACTTATTATTTTTAAAGTGATTTAGTGTAAATGATTGGGGCAGCAGTCGAGAAGCGCACATTGAGATATGTTGCATGTTGCTCGGCATCATACTCAGCGTCCTCATCCTCGTCATAGTTTCTTCTTGGTTTTTTTTTATCATCGATGGGAACAAAAACGCATTCCCTGCGCCTTTTGCGGTCTGCTTGTATTCCTGTGGTGGTGTTTTGTGGCATGGTGCTCCCCCAGTTTGTTTGGCATCGATTGCAACTTGTTTTGCTGTTGGTTTGTCTTACAATAGTTGCTCTGTTTTTTATTGCCAAGTTCCTTTTTTTTTTCGCTCTCCAATCCAATCTGTGTTGTTGTTGTTGTTGTTGTTGTCATTGTTAGCGCGTAAATGCAACGCAATTGCATATTAAATTTATGCCTTCAAATTGCATAGAATGGCAGGCAGGCAGCGCAGGCAGTCAGCCAGTTATAGCGGCAAATCATCAACATGGCTTATGATATGAACAGATAATATACTCGCTCGTATGTTGCAGCCACAACAGGTATCGATTTTCTTTTATGCCGCGTTGCCAACTTGCTTAAATACTAAGTAGCTGCAGTGCAATTAAGTACTCGAGCAGCGGAGGTGCCATGGACTATTTTTCTTCGATCAATACTTTAGCCATTTAATTACACTTCAAAAAAAAGTCATTAGCTGAAATGGTTTCTAATAACAAATACACCAAATTAATGGGTATTACGAACAGTTATAATTGGAACTTCTTTTCTATACAATACATAATTTTGCTTCTGTTCTTAAGTTTAAATTTGGGTCCACAGTATACAGCTAAAAGCCTTATTTGCTATTTGACTTTCTCAACAAAATCCAATGAAGATCATCAGCACCAATGGTTGAAATTCATTAAGATTTCAAATAGCACCTATTACCTATTCAAATTGCTTTGTAAAATATTGGATCAGTAAAATAGCCAACAATGGGTCTTTGGCCGAATTGGCCAATTGGCCACTGTTCCGCTTGAGCAACTTAGAAGGCACAATTCTAAATGGTACACGATCTGAAGTCTTCGGATATATTCGCAAAACCAACCGCAGAAGCCGAATCATCCTCTCACACAAGAGAGTTTTTGAGCACTCCAAATATCGAAATTATGGGTCATCCACTGTACAGCCCTGATTTATCACCCAATGATATTTTATTTCATTTTCAAACATCAAAAATAAACTGCGTGGTAAGCGTTTTTGTACGCCCGACGAAGCTGTTGATGCGTACACAACCCATGTTTTGGAGCTGCCTCAATCGGAGCGGAAGAAGTGCTACGAAAATTGCTTTGAGTGAATACAATAGTGCAAAATTTTTCATGGAGAATATTTTGAGAAACAATGAAGCCATTTTGATTTCAAAATGTTTGTTATTATTTGCTATTCTCGAAATATAAATAGTGACACTCGTATATCATAATACCGCTCAACAGATTATCAACGAATCACCTTTGAATACCTTAGCATTTCTAACAGTCAATGCTGATTTAACAAATAACTGAGTACTACCGTGCGAACTGGAGTTCAATCTATCAACCGTTTATTAGCAGAACACTTGCGCCAAATCATAGGTAGTCCTTGCGATTATATGAAGTAAATTGACAAAGGAAGAAGTTTACTCAAAAAAAGCAATTACTGAAGCTAAAGACAAGTCAAGCCCTTTCATTTGATACCCATATTGAGGGGGTTGTAAAAAATGTAGTCGGCCATTTTGTGTTGGCGGCCATCTTGAATAACGTTTTTTATGATGTATTGTATTCTACTAGTCAAACTCCTTTATTTGATACCCATATTGAGGGAATTGAAAAATATTTGGAGAATGTTGCCATTATATGGTGAAAGTCATCTTGAACTTGGTTTTTTATTATAAAATGTATTCTACTAGTCAAACCCTTTCATTTGATACCCATATTGAGGTTGTTAAAAAATTGATCCGCCATTTTATGGTGCAGTCATCTTGAATTTTGATTTTTTATGATGAATTGTATTCTACACAGTAAGCCCTTTCATTTGATACCCATATTGAGGGAATTGTAAAAAATTTCGAATGTCGCCATTATATGGTGAAAGTCATCTTGAACTTGGTTTTTTATTATAAAATGTATTCTACTAGTCAAACCCTTTCATTTGATACCCATATTGCGGTTGTTAAAAAATTGATCCGCCATTTTATGGTGCAGTCATCTTGAATTTTGATTTTTTATGATGAATTGTATTCTACACAGTAAGCCCTTTCATTTGATACCCATATTGAGGGTGTTTAAAAAAACTTAATCCGCCATTTTGTGGTGACTGTCATCTTGAATTTGGTTTTTTATGATGTACTGCATTCAACTTATCAAGCTCTTTCATTTGAAACCCATATTGAAGGGATTGTGAAAAATATATTCCGCCAATTTGTGGTGACGACCATCTTGAATTTACAATAATACTGATCAGAATTTTATTGCCATCAATATTACCAACAAAAAAAAAAAAGTTTTTGCTTACAAAAACTCAGAAAGAAACCCGATTTGTTTAGGGTCCAATCGTTTTAGTGGTCCGATGTGGACTTACATGGAATATTTTATTCGAATCAAAGCAAGATACACCAAATTCGCCAATATAAAAATCCAAGATGAAATCTTTGCCTATCGAATTTACTGAAAGCTACTCCAAAGCTTTGGAAGACCCTCTAAAACTACTCCAAAAGCTAAGGGCTCCATCTACTATGCTGCAAGCGAACAATCACAAATAATATTACTTGCAAGGAACCAAACAAAATGTCAAAAGAGACTTACATGCCAATGTTTCTACTGGGTTGCGCCCAGTAAAAAATATTGTCTATGTATGTTCCTTATGAAAAACTTCCCAACTATTCTAATGTATTTTACTTCTCCCGCTGCCATAAACATGTATAGCAAATTTTGATGCCTGTACTTCTAATCGATACAAAGATATGTCTATTTTTCATATTAGACGGAGCAACACCCTTTCGATTTTGGTAGGTTTCCATTCCTGGCATAACTGAAGTTCGTCTGTGGGTTAGAGCTGTATCGATTGGATGGTTTGACTGCCTTAAGAATTGCGTACAGTTTGAGAGTCACAATGTCAAACAGTTTGAATAGCGTTGGTGTTCAGCAACTTTTAAGCTTAGAATTTAAACTTTAATAACTTTTGACTCCGCCATTCGATTTTTTTTAAATAAACGCTAAATGTTACGGACAATAAAGCTTCTTAATTTACAGTTATTCGAATTTGAATACAGTCATTCACTTTTACATGATGCGCGCACAAACAAAGAAATATTTCAGTATTGCTTGAACCTTTGACTGCATTTGGCATAAGAATCTTCAGCATAAAATGTTGATCAATGGTTTCCCAATTTGAAGCTTTTTATTCAACAATGAATCAAATGAACTTTCCATACAAGCCCAAAAGACTCCTTCTTGCTTTTCGCCAGTTTTATATAAAATTTTCACCTCTGACTTTTGCTCCCTGCCTGATTGCTAATAGGTTTGCTAATCCTTCTCCCTAGGGAGCGAATACACATCGAACCCTCTTTCTGTATATCTGCTCTCAGCTCAAATTTTATTGGACAAATGGACCATTCAAATGATTTTTAAGGCGTTTTTTTTTTTTGAGGTAAGGGTCAAACCCTCAAGACCCTCAAGGAAGGCAGATCCCTGCATACGGCTCATCTCATCCCCAGCTCAAGACACTTTTTCTTTCTCGCCCGCCATTGAATATTCGGATTCTGATTTATTTAAAGTGCTTAACATATAGCAACAACAAATTATAAAGAATCTATTTGCAACAAATAAGTGCAACAAATAATTCGGCATTGTTGCAACTGCTGCAGCTGCTATTATAATCGAATTGCATAAAAATACGCAGAAACACGTTTGAAAACAAGAATTCGCAAGCGCGTCATTAAAAATAGGCCTGATTTATGGTTCTGCTTGGTTGGCTCTGTCCGTCCGTCCGTCCGTCCGTCCATCCGTCCAGCTGTCCGAACGTGTGGCGATGGCGGCTTCTGCACATTTTCCCATCGTGTATTGGCAAATGGCAGCAACTCTCCCGATCTTCAGATCTTCAGTTGTCTAGCTTACCACCACAAATCAAAGCGCAATATGTTGACTACATTTGACTTCCCGGTAATTAGACGTGCATACCAGGCGCAGGCGCAGCCTCAGCCCCAGTTGCAGTTGCAGTTGCAGGTTGTAGTTGGAGTCAACCTATAGCGTCGGCGCGGACTTGATTAAGTGTTTCACTCCGCAAGCCGCACGTTCGTTTGTACGCCCTCAAATGACTTTGGCTGCACTGAATTACATTTGATGTTGCTGTGAAGTGCACCTGTTTCTCCATAAAATCAACAGAGTCACAGTGTGGACTTGATTTGGATGCTGCTGCTTGTGTTGCTGCTGTTGCAAACAAAGTCATAAAAGGTTGAGAGCCCAAGTCCAAGATCAGAACCACGCCACGCGCACACTCTGCTTGAGACAATCAGACAGACAGACGGACAGAGGGACAGCCGAATGAATGGACCAAAGTGCTGCTTTGCTTGGGAGCTTGAGGAGTTGTTGTTGTTGTTCGGTTTCGAGTTAGTTCAGTCAACATCGCAGTCACAGTACAGTGCCACTTAGAGTGACTCCAAACCGCATTCGGCTTTGTTATTATTGATGTTTTCGTTGCTAAATGTATTCGAGCCTCACTCAGCTCACTCAGCTTGTATGAATGACTGAATATTGCTGGAATATGGACTGTAAGGGGAACCGGAATGTGCGACCGCGCCAGTACATGGACTGTGCAGTGCAATAAATGATTTCTATCATAATCAATGTTGTCAGCTACACTTGAAACGAACAGCGAGCAAGTAAACGATTCAGGTTTAGCAGCAGTCTTAACCTCACCATCGGCAGCAGCAGCAGCAGCATCTGTCTGAAATGATAGACATCCCATAGAATTGCCTTCAATGTTCTTGAGGAAGATATGCATGCTAGTTGAATTGTAGCTGCGAGGGTGGCTTGATTAAAACAGTGAATGGGTAATACGAATTTTGGATGGGCAGGAGCATAGGGCATAGACAGATGTTGGAAAACTTCTATCTCAAGAAGGAAAAAAAGTTGCAGTTTATAAGGAACAAAATTTTGTTGCCGGTTGTTCTCAATTTTAAAATTTTTCTCTACACACTTCTTAAGCTGAATTTGGAAAATTTGTACTCCATAGCGCCGAAATGGGGGAAAGAGGGTTCAAAAATTATGTCACATTAAATCGTTCTTTTTCCATCAGATATTCTTCAAACAAGAAAAAATTAGATACGTGATTCATTGATTTTGGAAAAATTTCTACACCATAAAAGAAATAAATATTGTCCATCAGAAGCTACGACGTTTGCCCATCTTTCTGGCAGTTTATGAATTCCATCCCATAAGAACTACTCCGGCTTGGCGGAGAAGAACGAATCGAGCCAATTTTTTCTACCCTGTTCTGAAGTGAAGCGTATTCCGGTGAGGGTATTTTGCATTGATCTGAAAAAGTAGTAATCAGAAGGCGCTATGTCTGGGCTATAAGGCCGGCGAGGTAGAACTTCCTATCCACTGTTTTCCAAATAGTTTTTAACCATGATAAGTCATGATGGAACAATATGGATTGTGTCTGGTCGCATATTCTGGCAATTTTTCCGCGATCGCTCTCTTCAAACGCATCAATTGTGCTCGGTAGAGGTCCTCTTTGATCGTCTGACCCAATTTCAAGAGCTCATAATACAACACACCTTGGCGCCATGCATATACGGCTTTGCCGTGGAAGTTGATGTTTGGCCGGGCTTCACATACGATTTCTTGCGCTTGGGTTTATCGTAATGAATTAATTTTTTATCACCAGTGACAATCCGTTGCAAAAATGACTTCTTTTTGTGGCGTTCAAGCAACATTTCCGACATGCAGAATAGGCGTTTGACGTCTCTAGGTTTCAATTCATACGGCATCCAATTTCCAAGCTTTTGGATGTATTCAATGCTTTTAAAAGTCTGGAAATGGTTGCTTGTTCAACTCCTTAAGCTTTTGCAAGTTCTTTTTGCGTTTGGTACGCATTTTCATCGAACAATGCCTTCAATTCTTCATCTTCAAAACTGTTTGTCTGTTCGTTTGGGCCCCCCCTAATATAAACCATGCGTGTTGGAGTTCTTTCATCCATTCGAATGAAGTGACCAGCACAGTACAGCCGCTCGTTGCTGACTCGAATAGGGTCGAAAATCCTGCAGAGAATCTTTCTCTCAAAGACTTCCAACGTCGTTTCGTCAATCACGGTCCTTGTAGGGCCAGCAGTATCAGCGTCTTCTAGATCTTTATTTTCACCATCCGAGAATTGGTTTTACTTCTAATTTCCTTGCTCAGCTCAAAAAAGCATCTATTTACAAACGTGATTCTTCGCCTGATCTCCAGGCTGACGTTGTTGTTGCTGGTTATTACGAATCCAAGTTAGACGAAGTTTTCTACACCATTAAAGTTGAAATTCTCCATCGTCACCGACCGTCCAGGACGCGTGCAAGAAGACACCAATAACTCCGTCTTGTCCTCATACACCGCTAGACCCATGAGCCGAGACTGTTTTTCAATCTCTGAGAACGTCTTGCTGTCTCGCCGTTCCTATGTACCACTTTTAGAAGATCGAGCACGACATATTCTGTATATACGGGCACTGGCGTAGTATGTATTCTATTAGAAGATTGAAGAAATCATCCTACCTGAAACCTCTCTTGGTATCAAAATGTTGGGAGAAATTTTTCCCTACCCTGACAACGCTTTGTGGATAGGATAGCGTCATCCTGTCTTTCCGACTTTGGAAAATTAACCTCCTAAAAAGCAAAAAGGTGGACCCAACAAGGGAACATGTGTCATCCAATATTTTATGCAATCGTTTCTGAATTCGGTTGCGATGCCCTATCTCTCATATAAGCGGTGAACAAAACTTGTATCCACTAGAGTCACAGAGATATACATGTCAATGGGATTGGGTGATGTTTTCTTATTAAGTTTTGTCAAAATTGGAAATGGTGATGTTTCGCCTGTCATATAAGTGGTAATGAGATCGGGAGAAGTGAGATCTTTTTTACATGTGTTTCACAGTTTAGCTTTACTTAGCGTGGGGAAGCGGGTGAGGTTCAGCTAGTTGCTAATAAATTTGGTAAATCGTGGAGGAATACTCGTTGTGTAAACACAGATGGATGGAACTAAGGCCAATTTTGTTCGATTTCCTGACTGAAACATATCACCAACACAGTCAAACAGTCGGTTGTCAAGCCGTTTCAATGCGGAACCTACTGATTTCTGCTCATCTGTCTATCTCCCATGTTAGATCTAGTACTACTGAAACGTTTCTTATAAGTTTTCTAATTTTCTCTTTTTAAAATTTTCTCTCTTTGTTTTCAAAACTTAACAAACCTCACTCGTATTACGGCCTATCTATGCTCCTTAGTGCATTCATTGCGTTAACACTTTGCAGTCACAAATCCTTAGTTGGCAGTCATATTCAGTTCAGTGAGTAGTCATGCCATATTTGGAGCGTCGGCGAGCGCCAGCAGGCTTTTTTTTTCTTCTGTTGCTTTAAATCTTCTCCACAGATTGTTGGTTGTAGGAGTTATAAATGTTATAATGCAACGGCGACAGGTGCAATTAAGTCGCTTCGAATCAGCATCAGCTCAAAAGTATCTACAACTTCACTCCATAAAAGTTACACAGAGAATGTATCTACATCTTCCGCATATTTCAAATTCTTGACATCGAACAACGATTAGCTGCTGAATAGTGTCTCGCTCGCTTTTGCTAATATTTGTTATTGCAGCAAATGCTGCGAATTTGCCAAAACATTTCGAGTCGAGTCGAGTCTATTCTATTTAAAGCAAATAGCTGCCAGCAACGTCTACGTCAAAATATTTGTGCGCTAATATGTCAAAATGACGGCGAAGACGTCTGTCTCCAGCCACTAAAATGGCTCAAAAATCCGCACCGCATGCAAATGAGACCGCGGGCCAAGTTTATGTAGATGAACTGATGAACTGAAACTGAGCTTAACTTGGCTGACTGAGACTCAACTTTGACGATGGCTTTTGTCTTCTTTTTATTTTATTTATTTTTGCTTTTTTTTTTTTTTTTGACACAAAAGGTCTTTGAACGCAACAAGAACAACACGCGGACAGTTAATCAATCAGGCAGTCAAACGAATCAGTAAATCAGTCACTCAGTCAATCGTCCAATCAATCAGTTTAATAATCAAATACACCAGTTTTCAGTTTATTTACTTTGCTTAAATGCGTCGCGTCCATTCAGAGAGGCAGGCTGTCAGTCTTTGTTGTTGATTTTGTTGTTTGCTGCTGATTTTATTGTTGTTGGATATAATTTTTGATAAGATTTTGGGTTCGATATGACCTTTATCATTTGATATGTGATAAATGAAATATTAGCGACGAATATTGTCGATTATGTAATATTATTGGAGATTATATGCTATGTAGTCTGTCTTCGCTTAGAGTTTATAAAGCTTTACAAATGTTTATTATATCAGATTGCTCGCTCGATTTTTAAGTAGACAGAAAACGCTGTCAATTCTTAAATTTAAAAATCGATTATTGTGAAGTCTGCTTATTTATTAAATTAAATTATGACAGCTAGTGGAATTTTGTAGGTTTTATCTAACTTGTTATACTAAAAAAAACTATAGCTCAGCATCTGTGGGCCCGATTTTGAAGCTGATTATAGCTATGCAAAGAGAAATGTTTGTTCTTTCAATTGGTATGAAGGTGGTTCCGATCACATCATTATAAATGAACTGAAAAATTAGAATTGGGTCCAAAATTTATTTTAATTTTAATTATTAACATTTCTTATCAAATAGAATTATTATTTGGATGTGAGTGGAATTCCCGACATTGGCTCTGTGGTGACAAATACAATTTTCTAAGAGGGCTGGAGTTAGCTGAACCTATATCCGACCGTGGAACTAAAATAAAAACTTAGGACTATGAGGAAATACAGTTAGCTAGGATTTGCTTATAGTGAAAAGGAGCAGGCAAATGCTTGTACCCATTATATGAAGTATAGATTCAATACACATGACGAGGCAACGTTAATGCAGGTGAAAGAGACTCTCGAATGCTTGGAAACACTATTCCAGATGTCCCTCGCAATCAGGCCTATCTAGACTAAAGAAAAATCCAACATATTCAAAGTCTTGCCACAAAGACAAGACCCCCAGGTATGGACATTGTGTGCTACGCTCTTTTAAAGATTCTGCCGATATGTATGTATGATCGTCTATATCTGATGCTGAGAGTCTAATTCTTCCCATCCCAGTGAAAGAAAGCAGCGATCCATATAATTCACAATATTCACGCTTAGTCAACTAGCCTTCTGCATTCTGACAGAGACTAATTGATGACCGACTGAACGAGTTTATGAACCAAAACAATATCTTAGCAGATCTTCAGTTTTGGTTTGGGATAGGCCATGGCACAACTGAATACGTTCACAGAGTTACACAGCATAGCTTGCAAGCGTTTGACGAACTTGCAGTATTTGTGGACATGCAGAAGGCATTCGATTGAGTCTGTCATGACGGCCTTCTTAAAGGTTAAAAAACTCATGTCAGCACCTTACTTCTGCCTACTTTGGTCCTAACAGAAAGGGCGAGAATTTCAGGTCGAAAAGTAGTTCCATATTTTGTCGCGTGCTTAATTCTTTTTTTATTGCCAATATTGGAAATATTGGAAACATCAAACTTCAGACTTTTTTTATTGAGTAACCTAAAGTGCTTAGGACCGTTAGAACGCATCTACTAATTATAGCCACTAATTTAGTACAACAAAAATATTTCAATGAAACAAAGAAAATTATATAAAGGTGCGAATATACCCCACCTGGATACGCCATTCACTACAGCAGTAGAACTTATTGACTAATCATTAGTCTTAAGAACAATTAAATAGAACAAGTTTCGCAACAATGTAGCACACTTCAAATAGGTTTTAACAATTCTTCAGATTAAAGCTCAGCTTAATTTTTGCTCAAATCTAGACTTAAGACCAAAGCAAGCCGACTGCAATGAAACAAATAGCAAATTAATCAACTACTTGTATAAGCAAGAACTAAATAAGAATTATAACACAATCACAAACAAAAAGAGATCGTATTAACGGTAGATAACCAACTTTAAATCGATATTGATCCAAACACGTAATTCGAAATGAGAACTGATAAGAGAAACCTATCCAACGATACCCAACTTAGTACAGTTGCTCATCTTTAACTTTTTTTTTCACAATTATTGAATTATTGAATTTTGATTAGTCTTAATTTTAGACTCTTAATACTGACTCAATCTAACTGTAACATTTCCATATGAAGTGGATTTGTAGTTGTTTCTGCATTGTTTTTGTTTTCTAATTGGTAACTTCTGACGCTCACTTCTTCTCTCTAAATACACTCTCTCACTTATCAGCATCAAAAGTGCATTTTAATCCTTTGTCACCCACCCACATACTACTTGCATACAAACGCATCCCACCCTTCACCAGTAATGATCGACAACGAGCCAATTTACAGCGATTGACATTTCAGCCCAGAAAGAGAGAGCGAAGATGTGAGTTGTCTTTGCCTAATTTGTTGTTGGCTAATTTCATTCTGCAATGCACTTCTCTCTGAGCATGAAGAAGCCCTTTGCGGAGTGTGTGTATTTTGTTGTTGGTATCATAGTGGAATAAATCAAATAATTCAAACACAAACAAACACAAACAAACACACTCACTTGAAATAGTTGCAATTTATGCTTTATTAGCAACGAATTGTTGCCGCTTTGTAGCCTCTGCTGCTCTAAACTTCTAACAAAAAATGATAATGAAAGAAAAAAAAATGTAAATACTCTTCACACTTGCGTCTTATAACTTTGTATGTATTGAAGAATGAGTAGAATAGAAATCATCGAAATAATTGGAACCAATGCTACGAGTTTTGTATGTGACTTTAATCATATGATCAAAAATCTGTTCTTTACAGTTATTAAGTCTCCATGCCAACTTCTATATTCGACTAGGACTGCTCCGGAATTTCACAAGTTTATTTTAAAATTTTGCCCCTCCCCCCCCCTTCCCCATAAAATCACCCCTTAGGGTAAAAATTTCTTCGGCACAAAAACAATTTAGTATACCAGTATAAAGTTAACGTAAAGTTCTAAACCAAAATCAAAAAAGTTCATCAAAATCGGATAATAAATGACGATTTTATAAGCAATTGAATTTGAACGACCCCCCTTTTCTTTTCATTCATATTCGCGCAGTGAGAAGTGGTCATGTGTTTGGTCATAAGCTCGGGAAACATTTAATGTGTTTGTTAGGCGACCTGAACTGGTACAGGGCCTCTTACAGTCGGTTACGCCTGACTGTATTTTCTTACTTGTTTTTATTGAATTCGAAGTTGAAAAAGAGTAAGAAAACGAAGCAGAAGCAACTGCAAGCTGATGTGAGAGCAAGAATCGTTCAATTGAGTGAGGTGAGTGTGTATGCATTTGTCTTTTTATTGTTTTTGTATTTGAAACTCTTTCAACTTTTGTAAATTTATGAATTATGAAATTTAATGAATTATTTAATTTGAATTTAATTGATTATATTTGCATATTTTTGATATATTTGACTGATAACAAAAAATTTGCATATTATTTTATGACAAAGCAGTAATGCATTTCTGATGTGAGCGAGAGAGAGAGTATCAAGAGAGAGGGAGTTACCAATTAGAAAACAAAAACAATGCAGAAACAACTACAAATCCATTTCATATGGAAATGTTACAGTTAGATTGAGTCAGTATTAAGAGTCTAAAATTAAGACTAATAAAAATTCAATAATTCAATAATTGTGAAAAAAAAAGTTAAAGATGAGCAACTGTACTAAGTTGGGTATCGTTGGATAGGTTTCTCTTATCAGTTCTCATTTCGAATTACTTGTTTGGATCAATATCGATTTAAAGTTGGTTATCTACCGTTAATACGATCTCTTTTTGTTTGTGATTGTGTTATAATTCTTATTTAGTTCTTGCTTATACAAGTAGTTGATTAATTTGCTATTTGTTTCATTGCAGTCGGCTTGCTTTGGTCTTAAATCTAGATTTGAGCATAAATTAAGCAGAGCTTTAATCCGAAGAATTTTTTATATGTACTTATTTGAAGTGTGCTACATTGTTGCGAAACTTGTTCTTTTTAATTGTTCTTAATCTTAATGCTTATTCAATAAGTCCTACTGCTGTAGTTGTTGTTGCTACTGGGTGACTTGTTTACAGGTTTTTGTTGCTGATTTGCTTGTTGCAGTTGTTGGCGTTGTAGTTGCTGAGGCTACCTACTGTTAGGCTACTGTTCCAAGGTGCTTAAAATATTGAGAGTATGCACTAATTCTTCCTTTTTTTTTAATTGTGAAAAAATGTTTATACATTCAATGTTCGAAATATTGTCCATCGGAAGCTACGACGTTTGCACATCTTTCTGGCAACTTGTGGACTCCATCGCAAAAGAACTACTCCAGCTTGACGGTCAAGAACAAATCGAGCCAACTTTTGATACACTGTTCTGAAGTGAAGCGTATTCTGGTGAGGGTATTTTGCATTGATCTGAACAAGTAGTAATCAGAAGGAGCCATGATTGAGGTAGATCTTCCCACCCACTGTTTTTTGAATAGTTTTTAACCGATTCTTCAGCATTTGTCTGAATGTTTTCATGATGGAAAATTATAGAATCGTGTCTAATCGCATATTCTGATCGTTTTTCCGCGATCACTATCTTCAAACGAATCAATTGTGTTCGGTAGAGGTCCGCTTTGATCATCTGACCCGTTTTCAAGAGCTCACAATACAACACACCCTTGAAAACCCACCAAAAACAGAGCATTAACTTGGCGTCATGGATATTCGGCTTTGCCGTGGATGTTAATGACTGGCCGGTCCTCACATACGATTTCTTGCGCTTGGGTTTATTGTAATGAATCTATTTTTCATCACCAGTGACAATACGAGGCAAAAGTGACTTCTTTTTGAAGCGTTCAAGCAACATTTCCGACATGCAGAATCGGCGTTCAACGTCTCTAGGTTTCAATCCATACGGCACCCGATTTCCAAGCTTTTGGATCAATTCCAATGCTTTTAAACGTGTAGAATTGGTTGCTTGATCAACTCCCAAAGCTTTTGCAAGTTCTTTTTGCGTTTGGCGCGCATCTTCATCGAGCAATGCCTCCAATTCTTCATCTTCAAACCTTTTTGGCTGTCCGGGTCGTTCTTCGTCTTCTCAGTCGAAATTGCTACTTTTAAACCGTGCAAAACCACTTCTGGCACGTTCGTTCAGCTAGAGCCTAGTCTTTCGTTAGCACTATTCTTCATGTTACAGAAATGGAGATCAACTCCGCGCAAAAACAGTTTAACTGGCACAAAGTTCGACATTTTCAAATGAATAGAAAAATTGTTGTTTATTGCGTCAACCAAATGACATATACTAAAAAATACCAGCAATGACAGTAGCCTCCAAATGAATATAGTCACTGAGTACCATACCACTCCATTAAGAATGCTCCACCGAAATTGCGCTTAGATAATAAAATTGTTTCTTTAATCCTTCCAATAGTATCGAAATCCATTGCGATCATCCAAATTAAACTTCTTACTGAAATATTTCCTTATTAAATGTTGAATATTTTCAGCTTCGTGCTGTGTGGCACGAACAACTTGCGAGACAAATTCTGTGAAACAAGCGCGCAAATAAGCAAAATGTATCTCTAAGTATGCATCCTATTAGCATTCAAATGCGCTGTTTTATAATAAATATTTCTTTCTTTCTTTCTACTTTTTGAAACTCTTCAAGTCTTCGATTTGGCTGCATGCATTTGTGCGCAGCGGCGCATTGTTAGTAACTGTCTGCTTTGTTTGAATTGTATCTGTAACTGTTGAAGCTGTGTGTGGCTGGCTGTAACTGCTGCTGCGGCTGCTTTGGCTGCTTTGGCTGCTTCAACTTGTATCTGACATGACATGTGCTTAACTGTTTTCGTATGCTGCTTTTTCGTATTGTATTTTTGATTTTTATAAGCCAAATATGTTAATTTCTTATACGATGTTGAGTTGAGTACGAACCGAACCGAACCAAACCGCACCGCACCAAACTGAGCCGTTTCTGCATTTAAATTAAGTTTTAAACTTTCAGTGACCAACGACCGGCGACCGACCGCATGTTGAGCTACCTTTTGGCCGTTGTTCTAGCGGCAGCGCGCCGGGTGCCGTTTGAGGTGCGTGTGGGCTGCTCGCCCGGCACAGCCGTACCGTACCTACTTAGTTACAATATCTGTTGTATCTGTTGTATCTGTATAACTTTGTATCTTTCTGTAGTCGCACTCTAGCTGTCTCGTCCGCACTCGCATTTTTGACAACTTTTTCTTTTGTGACACGATGCGAGTTGACGTCTTGTGTCATTTTGTGTCAGTTACATTTTGGCTTTGGTTTGCGCGTTTCATTTCGTTTGTAGCTGTTTGAGTTGTATCTTGTATCTGCTGTTACTGCTTTTGCCTGCGGCCCGGCCTGTTTCAGTCAGTCACTCAGTTAGTCAGTCAGTCAGTCAGCCAGTCAGCCAGTCAGCCAGTCAGCCATTCAGACATTCGGTATTGGCTACTGCTACCGGGTTCAGCATATAAACTATACATCTACAAAATATCTTTGTGTCTCTTTGTATCTGCTGTGCTTTATTTTAATTTATGCGCTTGCGGCTGCGTCGCTTGCATGCCTAATGCGCTTGACGCGCGTACGCTGGTAGCTGCTGACCTCTCTGCTCTGGTTTTCCGGCCAACACCCTCGCTCGCTTGGATTTAGCTGCATGTGTTACAGTTATGTCGAGCGTCTTCATTTAGGCTGCTTTTCAGTTTTGTAATTTATCTTTATCATTTATTTAAGGTGTCTCTTTAACAGATACATAGATACATTTCTTTTTTTTTTTTTTTTGTGTTACGTATTCTTTTTGCTCGACTCAATTCGATTTACTCGACAGTCAGCTCATGTGCCTCCAGTTGTACTAAATAGTATCTTCTGTGGCGCATTGAAATGCAAGGTGCTACACTTTGATCTGCTTCTAATGTATCTCTTTGCTATTTGGCAGTCTTCTTCGGACTGTTTCACTGCACATGTGTGTGCGTGTGTGTATGTGTGTGTGCGTGTGTAACTGTGTGCGTTAAGTTGTCATTATGATTGACACCTGTACGTGTTTGGCATTCAAATACGATTTTCAACATTCTTTTCAAAAAAGCTAAATTCCTATAAAAAAAAAAATATTGTGTGGGCGACAGCAGTGAAAATGTCATCAAAATGTACACAGATACAATACATGTAAGACTACAACAAGTTCAAGAAAATTCAAAATACTTCAATTGTTAATTGAAGTCTTTTACATGTTCTGCATATTCTAGATACATCTATTTCTATGCACACGGAGAACCTTTTCTCAAGTCCGAACATAAACATTTACAGCAGTTCATTTCTTAAAGTTAAAGAGGCCGATTTGAAATCTTAGAAAATATTTAAATGTTTTAATATTTCTTTAAAAAATTCACCAACTAAAAAGTTCTTGAACTAAATTTTGATCCAACAGAAGCAGTTTCTGCGGACTCAATCCGAAATAATCAAATCAAAGCATCTAAAAACGAAACAGCGAACATACTAGTTGGGGTGAGAAGTAACTTCCTTGGGAATGAAAAAAAATGTTTTTTTATTTTTTTTTTTTTAGAACGATACACCTATTCCAGCGATTTTCTAACTTTTTGATCCCGTCCGAAAAGTACTTTTCCGGAAGGTTTGCAAAATACTCCTACTCGGTGTCGATAATCTTCTCGAGCTGATTTTTTTATTGTTGAGCCATCTTTTGAGGTTTGGAAGCTGATAGTAATCCGCAGATAGTTGCGAAGATTTTTTTTTCGCTTCATGTGAGTCCCTTTCGCAGTCATGTCGGCCTTCAATTGCTCCAATAATGCGCAGTAATACGCACTGTTGATGGTTTTTCCTCTTTCGAAGTAGTCCACGAAGAGTATGCCATGACAATCCCAGAAAACGAACGCCATGATTTTTCTGACCCATTGAGCCCATTGAGAGCCGGCTTCAATCCATTCTCTCCATTCACTCATTCTATTCTCTGGCGTATAATAGTGGATCCAGGTTTTATCAACAGTTACCAAACGACACCAAAAGTCCAACCGATTCTACAAAAGCATGGACTCTTTCGAAGTGCACACGCGTTCGTATTTTTGGTCGGGAGTCAGCATGCACCTCACCCAGCGGCAGGAAAATATTTTCATATGCAGAATCTCGTCCAAAATAGGGCGTGTGCGCTCAGTACTAATCCTTGTGGCATCTGCTAGCTCGCACGTCTTCGCTTTACGGTCGGCTAAAACCATTTTATGTATTTTTTTGACATTGTCCCGAGTAACCACATTGGAGGGCCTGTTGCTGCGGATTTCGTCGGCAGTGAAGTTTCGGTCACCATGAAACTCTCGAAAGCAATATTTCACGGTGTAATCTGAAGGATCATTAGCTCCATAATATCTATCCAATTTTTCTTTTGTTTCCTTGACCTTTTGGACTCTCAAAAAAGTATGTTTTATGATGTCAAACCAAACTAAGGACTGTATCGTACTGAAGTTCGACATGTCTGTCTAAATATCAATGGACTTTAAGACACCATAATCGTTTTTGTTATTGCAGAGCATTCTAGCAGTCACGAAGCTTACTTTTCACACCATCTGGTATTTTAGATACAAATATGTACATGGCTTCCCTTACTTGGGAATAATTCTCGGCCTTCATCAATTCATTTTTGTCGTCCGATTTTGTTTTAATGTGCAGAGGAATCTTCGGAACTCAGTTTTAGAAAGACTTTTGAGGAAGACACGCCATCCAAGGAGCAAAACAAAAATTATACAAGATATATTTACCAAGAAACTTGGCTAAATTTATATGCTTCAATGTCTGCCGCGCTTTTGGTTCAAGCTTAAGCTGAGAAGAAACCTTCTCCATGTTGGTTCATGGTAAAAATTTTATGGGAAAATGGTCGGCTAAAACCCAAGTATGCAGAAACATGCAAGATTTCAAGAACTGGAGAAAATATTAACCTTAATAATATGCTGGCAGGCTCAGCAGATCCACTAGTTTTAACTCTAGAATACGTGACTTCACAAACGGATTTAAAATCAAAAATTTATAGCACCCTGTAGTTTAGCACCCTGTATTTTTAAAAACTTTTTAAATTTTGGAAAAATCTTTATTAGTTTGGATGTTATGAGTTTTGTCAAAAGGCCCTACGGTGCGTCGGCATTAAAAACTTCTTAATTTTTGTAAACCCTGTTCCCATAGGGAAAATGGGTTTAGAAAGTTTTTGCAAATATATGTAACAGGCAAAAGTAGCTAAGAAAGCACTCAGAAAGTATATATATTCCAGATCACCATCAAAAGTTGAGTCCATATAGACATGTGCGTCCTTCAATTTACATATTTAGATTCGCTTATTGATTTCTCTGATAATTTCTATTTGTGGTAAAAATTTTTCGTTATTTATGGAGAAAAATCTATGATATTCAATATACAGAAATTTTGGTACACGGCTCGGAAATAAAAAAAATTGTGTAGAGTTCCTCTAGAATGCGTAGGTGAAAAAATTTCAGAACCATGCAACAAATCCTTTAATCAAAATTAATCTGGCTAAAGTTCTTAATAGATTCTTATGGATTCTGCGTGTATTTGTGTATGCGAAACTATTGCTCAATTTGTTGTAGCAGCTTTTGTTTATAAACATTTCATATGTTGCAGCCCTATTATTGATGTTAATTGGAAATTTTTTACCATTTCCACAGCCTGGTATCATTTGTGGTATTTTCATGGTTTATAGCAGTGAACAGAAATTTAACAGAAATATAACAGCATCAACAACGGCTAAACAGCAACTGATTCATTTTGA
>JAWNNP010001890.1:0-64239 GCA_035044805.1 Leucophenga maculata
GAAAATTCTGTTGTTGATGATTTATTGATGGTGCTCGGTGAAGAAAGGTTTTTTGGCTGTAACAATATGTATATTCTTTCTGCCGCGACGCAATGAAAAAAATGGCTGTTATTTATATTCTATTGACCTTTATTTTCAGGACCAAGTCCTGGACGCAGCAAATTCGTTGAGATAAAAGAGGTCGAGATTAGTACATCCACCCGTATATATGTAGGCCAGAATTGTACTAATCTCAACCGGTTAAATGAACGATATATAAAGTAATCGATTATTGATACTCGCAGGTATCATTTGACATTTAAATTTAACTGCTGCGAACTGGTCGAAACCGGTCAGGCGTCGACATCGCGCCGGCCTTGCACTTGTGCAACCTGCAGACGAGACCGCAATGAACTCAAGGCCCGGATTGCTATGGATAGCTGTTCGGCTGGCCCAGGGCTTAAGCTTCGTTCGCGTGAGACGTGGCGCTGTCGGGTCCTTGGTCTTGACTCCCGGCTGCTGCGTTTGGTGACAGTTGTTCTGCGCTCGCTGATCGATGCCGCCTGTTGTGTTCGCCCAGTTTTCTGTCCGTTGTTGGAGGCAATAGCCGTTCCTAACCATGCATGCAACAGGCTATGGTGGATGTCCCCACACAGTCGACACACGGCCCTCGACTTGCATTGCCCAAATGTATTGGACGTTGCCAGACAATTTTGGCAGTAGCCAAGGCGACGAACCGTCTGACGCCGCTGCAGAATGTCCATACCCAGAAAACGTTTGCAGAATCGCAATGAATGCCATTCCCAGCACTTCTTCCATGAGCTGTATGGAGATAAAAAAGAAATAGAGAACAAAGAAAAAACGGTTTGCGTTAGTATTGAGTTAGCCAATTGATTCATGAGTTGGAGTTGGTGATATCAATGTATGAGTGAGTGTTAAGATGAGAGTTTTATCTTTAAGTGTAAGCTGTCAGTGAGTAGGTAGCACACAGAGCTTTACAATGGGTCGGGTAATGACACCATTTTGTGTGCTAAGTTCAGCGACACGGATTTTTCCGTCTGGTCCGGCTATAGTTTTAAGGATTCGTCCCAACCGCCATTCCGTTGGAGGTAGCTGTTCATCGTTGACGACAACTAAATCATCCCTCTCTAAGTTCCTTTGAGGGTATTTCCATTTATGTCGTTTATGGAGCTCGTATAAGTACTCTTGCTTCCATCGACGAGCAAATTGATGGTGCAGAGCCTTCACTTTTTCCCATCGGTTGATGAGCAAGATGTCTTCCTTGTCAGTTTCTGGAATCATGACCATGGGGAGGCCTCTCAGAAAATGACTTGGGGTGAGCGGAAGCAAATCCGATGGGTTTTCACTCATAGGGGATAGAGGTCGAGAGTTGAGCATTGACTCTATCCACGCTAAGAGCGTATTAAATTCTTCAACTGAGAATTTATGACAACCTGCTTCTTTTTTGAAGTGGGTCTTGAAACTTTTCACAGCTGCTTCCCAAAGTCCTCCCATGTGTGGAGCTGAAGGGGGAATAAACGACCATTCGAGGCCATGAGTACTGTATTTGCGAGATACATCCTCAGAAGTGGTCTGTATAAACTGCTTATATTTATTAAGCAGTGTTTTGCTGGCACCTACAAAATTGCGACCATTGTCAGACACAATCTTTTGAGGGAGTCCTCGGCGACCAACAAAGCGGGCAAAGACAGCTTGGAATGCGTTTGACGAGAGACTGCTAACCAGTTCCAAATGAATCGCCTTTGTCGAAAAACATACGTATACGCACACATAGCATTTTGTGGTTGAGCTCTTTCTAAGGAGAGATGTTTTTACATCGAAAGGCCCGGCAAAATCAATACCCGTTACGGTGAAGGGTGGAGAAAATGTGACTCGCTCCGGAGGTAGAGCAGCCATGATTTGAGTGCGTATACGATGTTTATGAATTGTGCATGTCTTGCACTGGGAAATGCAATACTTAATTTTGTTTTTCAATTTGGGTATATAAAATTCTTGACGTGCCATCCTCAACATAAGTTGATGTTCAGCATGAAGAAGAATTTTGTGCAAAAATTCAAGCAAATGCGTGCAAAAACGACTGTTTGGGTGAATAATAATGGGGTATCTTGATAATATGCTGCTTTTCTTTGATATCTGTTGCGACATCTTGAGCGCTTCATATTCTTGGGGATAGTTTATTTCTTGAGAAACTTGATTTATTCTCTGCTTTGCTTTACGAATTTCTTCGAGAGTTAATCCTCCCGGGAGACCCACGGGATTGCAATGCTTTAGAGAGGCACGAGAAGCGGTTTAGTATATCGTCTTCAGGGGAGAATACGAGTAGGGCTTCTACTTTACGCGCTTCGGGTACTGTGACTTCTAAAAGTTGGTCTTTAGGCCAGTTAGCTGACGGTAATGACAGCCAGCTTAATCCATTCCACCATTGCGTATTGTCACTGAGTTCCTGGGGCGTACATCCGCGAGTTCCAAGATCCGCTGGATTCTCGGCGGTGCGTACGTGCCTCCATGTAGTATTGCCTACGTTGTTGGTAATTTGAGTAAGCCTATTGGCCACAAATGTTTTCCACGAATAGGGAGGCTTTCTCAACCAGGCGAGCACAATTGACGAGTCTTACTTACTTACTTAGATGGCCGTCAACCGTCTACCGGTCATGGCCGCGTCTAGGAAAGCACGCCAGCCTCCATAATCCTGTGCGCGCTGGCGCCAGTCGTTCTGAATGCCAAGTACGGAGAGATCTCTCTCCATACCTGGTCATTCCATCGAGTGCCCGGTCGTCCTCTATGTCGGCGTCCACCAATCAAGTTTGGGCCCCCCATGAAAACCATCCGTGCTGGAGCTCCTTCGTTCATTCGAATGAGGTGCCCAGCCCAGTGCAGCCGCTGAAATTTTATGCGCTGGACTATGTCAACCTCATTGAATAGCTCGTACAGCTCGCGGTTCATACGGGACCTAAACTCGTCGCCGACTCTAATAGGACCAAAGATCCTGCGAAGAATCTTCCTCTCGAAGACTTCCAACGCTGTCTCATCCGACTCAATCACGGTCCATGCCTCTGCGCCATACAGTAGGACCGGGAGTATCAGCGTCTTATATATCTTTATTTTCGTCCGTCGAGAGAGGGCTTTACTTCTCATTTGCTTGCTGAGCCCAAAAAAACATCTGTTTGCAAGCGTGATTCTTCGCCTGATCTCCAGGCTGACGTTGTTGTTTCTACAACACTGAAGTTGAAATTCTCCATCGTCACTGACCGTCCAAGGCGCATTGACGGAGTGCGAGAAGACACCAAGTACTTCGTCTTGTCCTCGTTCACCGCTAGACCCATGAGCCGAGACTGTTTTTCAATCTCCGAGAACGCCTTGCTGACTCGCCGTTCCTGCGTACCGATGAAATCGATGTCATCGGCGTAAGCGAGCAGCATCACTTCCTTTTTGAAGATCGAGCCCGACATACTCTGTGTGTACGGGCATTGGCGTAGGATGTATTCCATCAGGAGATTGAAAAAAATCGCACGATAGAGCATCGCCCTGCCTGAAACCTCTCTTGGTATCAAAGGGGTAGGAGAGGTTTTTCCCCACCCTGACAACGCTTTGTGTGTTAGATAGCGTCGCCATGCAAAGACGGACAATCTTTGCCGGGATACCTAGTGCAGACAGGGCGTCGAAGAACTTCGCTCTTATCGGCGTGTCGAAAGCGGCTTTGTAATCGTCAAATAGGTGGTGCCTTTGTTGAACTCACGGGTCTTCTCCAAGATTTGGCGTAGTGTGAATATTTGGTCACTGGTCGACCTTTTAGGTCTGGAGCCACACTGATATCGTCCTATCAGTGAGTCGGTATATGGCTTCAGCCTATTACACAATACGCCCGACAAAGTCTTATATCCAATGGAAAGGAGACTTATTCCGCGGTAGTTGGCGCAAACAGCGGGGTCTCCTTTCTTAAAGATAGGACAGAGAACACTGAGATTCCAGTCATTGGGTATGCGTTCATCGGACCATATCTTGCATAAAAGCTGGTGCATACTCCTAACCAACTCTTCGCCGCCGGTCTTAAATAACTCAGCTGGCAGCCCATCAGAGCCTGCCGCTTTGTTATTTTTCAGCTTTTTAATAACTGAATCGACACTCGAAATAGTCCGGTGGCTCTACAATAGTGCCATCATTAACTGGTGGTTCCGGTGTCATTTCTCTTTCGGCGGTATTGTGCGCTTCATCGCCGAGTAGGTTGGAGAAATGACTTCTCCATAATCTCAGTGATTCCTGTTCATCCGTTACCAGACTTCCATTCTCATCCTTACAGAAAGTTACTCCGGGCTTAAAACCTTCAGTCAGACGCTTGACCTCTTGGTAGAATTTTCGAGCTTCATTTCTGTTACGTAACATCTCAACATCCTCAAACTCCCGCCTTTCTTGCTCCTTTTCCTTGCGTCTGAAAAGGCGTTTCTCTTCTCTCCGTTTCTCTCGATATCGCTCTCTAACAGCTCGCGTTGCTCCCGACTGCAGAGTTCGCTGATAGAAAGCGTTCTTCTCTGCAGTAGCATTGCGACACTCCTCGTCGTACCAAGAATTCTTCACAGGTTTTGTATAACCAATGACATCCTTGGCAGCCCTATCTATGGAGCGGGTAATATGTGTCCACTGCTCACATATATCTCGAGAAATCGGAGAGGTTTCCCTGAGCAGTCGGGAGAGTGTGTTTGAGAAGGCTGTGGCGGTCTGCTCTGATTGCAGCTTGCCGACGTCTAGCCTTCGTTGCATGTTGGAACGTGAGGCATGCACTGCGCTGAGCCTAGTGCGTACCTTGGCTGCGACAAGATAGTGGTCCGAGTCAATGTTGGGACCACGTAACGTTCGCACGTCCAACACGCTCGATGCGTGCCTTCCGTCAATCAGAACATGATCAATTTGGTTGCGTGTTTTTTGATCAGGACTCAGCCATGTAGCCTTGTGGATGTAAAGATGTTGAAATCTGGTACTACTAACTACCATGTTCCGACCTGCGGCGAAATCGATTAGCCTCTCTCCATTATTGGGGGTAGTGTCGTGAAGGCTAAATTTTCCGACGGTTGGGTCAAAGATTCCTTCCTTCCCAATCTTGGCGTTGAAATCGCCAAGCACAATTTTGACATCGTGTTTGGGACAGCGCTCGTACAGGCGGTCCAAGCGCTCATAGAACTCATCTTTAGCATTGTCGTCTTTCTCTTCCGTCGGGGCTTGCGCATAAATCAGGGTAATATAAAAATATTTAGCCTTGATGCGTATCGCGGCTAGACGCTCGTCAACAGGTGTGACCCTAGAGACGAGGCCAAGTAGTTTCCTACTCACCACGAAACCACATCCAAATTCGTGCTTACTCGCATGGCAGCTGTAGTAGATGTCACAGGATGCTTTTTTAGAGCAACCCTGCCCTATCCATCGGATTTCTTGGATTGCGGTGATGTCAGCTTTGCATTTTTCGAGGAAATCAACCAGTTTGATACTTGCACCATCCCAATTAAGGGTGCGGACATTCCAGGTGCATATCCGTAAATCGTGATCTTTATAGCGTTTGCGGGGGTCGTCATCATTAAATTCCTTCAGAGCCTTTCCTTTAGTTTTCATTGGGGGGTTTTTGTTAAAGCGGCGGGTCCCAAGCCCAGCGCACCAACCCCTTTTTAAAGGAGAGGGGGCCCTTTCGCCTTCTCACGTTAGCTCACCTCTGAACGGATGTTCAGAGGCTACCCAGGAGATACGTGTCCTAACGGACGTGTGAGTTGCTTGGACCGTTTGACACAAGAATCATTGTTGGCCATTCCCAGGTGTATGGCAGTCAACAACTTTCCACACAATGTGCACTTGAGTAAACGAATCCCAATCTCCCAATTGACGAGTCGGACCACAAGAATACCGTGTGAGAAAACGGTTTCATATGGGCTAGAACATGTGCTATAAGTTTGGACAGCAGTACTGCCGCACATAGTTCTAGTCTTGGCATACTAATAGTTTGCAGAGGAGCAACTTTAGTTTTCGCGACTAGTAAATTGGTCTAAGTTTCATTGTTGGGATCGGTAACTCTAATATAAATGGTTACGCAATAGGCCTTTTCGTAGGCGTCACAAAATCCATGAATTTGGGTGGTGTTTTTTGGGGAAAACCCTACCCATCGCGGGATGCGTATATTTTCAATGGACTTAATGTGCTCGAGAAAAACGTTCCATTTTATTAGAGAAAGGGGTTTTACGCATTCGTCCCAATCGGTTCCCCTTCAAGCCATAGTTGCTGAATCAGAGTTTTGGCGATAATCACGATGGGAGCGAGCCACCCGGCAGGATCGTAGAGTGATGCTACTGCCGATTAAATTTGTCGCTTGGTTGCTGAAAGGCTTGTCGAGGGAGCCTTGACTTGATACGAGAATGTATCAGTAACAGCGTTCCAACGAATGCCGAGAGTTTTTGGTGAGCTTTTATCTTCAATATGAAGAATCTAGGAGAACATCTTTGGGGAGATGTTGTAGCAGAGTGTGATGATTTGTTGTCATTTTTTTATAAGGGAAACCAGCAGAGGCTAAGGCAGCGTTCAATTGCGTTTGTGCTTCATGTGCTTCTTCTAGCTCATGTCCACCTGATAGAATGTCATCCACATAGCATTCGTGTTTCAGAATTTGAGTTACTGTGGGAAATTTCGCGATCGAGTCTTGAGCCAGTTGGTGTATAGTTCTAATTGCGAGATATGGGGCGCAATTTTCACCAAAGGGCAAAATCTTCAATTTGACCCGTTGGGAGTTAACGGAATAAAATTCGTTGGAAGTTTTGGTGATCTGGGTGAACACCTATTTGACGATACATTTTTTCAATATCGCCTGTGAAGGCGAAACGATAAAATCGCCAATTGAGAATGACGCTCATTAGGTCGGACTGTAGAGTGGGACCTGTATATACTTGTAGAACGTCATTGAGGGACGGTCCACTTGTAGTTTTTTTGGACGCGTTAAAGACGACCCTGACCTTCGTGGAGAGACGGTCGGGCTTACAACTGCGTGATGGGGAGGTAAAAGGATAAAAATTTACCATCTTTGTATATTTCGGTCGGTTCGACCTTACTCATATGATTGAGTGAAATATACTCAGGTTTCTTCTTTAGGGACGCTTCTATTCGAGTGTATTGCCAGGATGCAATGTTTCTCGATGAGTTAAGCGTTAACTGAGAGTCAAATTCTATTTTAAAAGGAAGTTTGACGACATATCGACCATCAGAAGTTCGAGTCGTCGTTTGACTGAAGAGATCTTCACAGAAAGCATGTTCTTCTGACTTGGGCGTGCTTGTGTGCACTTCTTCTACTTCCCAGAAGCACCTGAGTTGCTTGCTGAGGCTTTCGTTCGAGTCGTTTTCCACCAGTGTGGTACTGAACGAAGCACATTGGAAAGTAGTTGGACCGCTCAAAATCCACCCGATAACGGTGTTTTGAGCTAATAGGGAGCCAAAAATGTTTGGTTTGACACCGTTCAGGATGATATGCGGGAGGATATCACTTCCTAGAACCATGTCAATCTGAGTCGATACATAAAAATTAGGATCTGCGAGAGTGAGATCTCTAATTTCTGCGAAGTTTGGTCTAGCAACCGGGAAAGTCGGCAGCCAATTGGTCAACTTGGGCAGTACAATTGCTGTGACTTTAATCGAGAATCGTCGATTCTTTGAGCAGAGATTTAGGTAGCAAGTCTTGGACGAGGTTTGTACTACATTGCCACCCATACCCGAGATACTCGTCAGAACTTTCTCATAGGGGAGATTAGGGCGATTGAGAACTTTTTCGGAGATGAATGTTCTCTGGGAGCCCTGGTCCACTAATGCTCTCAGTGTGAAGTGTTCACCGGCATGTTCAATAGATACCAACGCTGTGGGCAGAATAACCGTTTGATTATTCGAGGCGAAATATGACTAGCTTGTGTCCGCTCAAGATGAGGAAGGACGGTCTTCCGATAGGGGGGTCGTGTCACAGGTATGACTTTCGACCATATGCAACTTCTTTGAGGTAGAAGGTTTGCTTTTTAATGCGTTCATTTCGGGCTCAATGCTTCATGAGTGTGATGTTTTTTGTGACATAGAGCACAAGTGAAGGTGCTCCTGCAGTCTTTGCTTTGGTGTGAGTAAGCTGGGCAATTGAAGCACAAGTTTTCTTTTGTTACGAAGTCTTTTCTCGCTTTCACGGATAAGGCTTTAAATTTTTGGCAAAGTTTGAGAGGGTGCCCTGATTTGCATAATATGCAGCGAGGAGAAGTAGTTTCTTGTATTCGGTATTCGCCTTTGTATTCGGCGTTTTCTGGGAGAAACTATACTTTTGAGGCTGTGATTGTTGTTGAGGTTTCAGCTTTGGTCTCATGCTACTAACTTTTTCGACAACTTTAAATCTAGACGTTAGAAAGTCGTCCAACTGAGTCCAGGTTGGAAGCTCGGATTGACCGCTTAGCGACTGTTCCCATAGAGAGAGCGTGTCTTCGGGTAGTTTTGTTGAGCACAAGTATACGAGAATGGGATCCCAACTACTCGTGTCAACGTCGTGAGACCTAAGCATTGCCAACGCGTCCGTAAACGTGGCTTGGATCTTTTGAAGGGAAGATCCGCTTTCAACTTGCGCTAGGGAAACCGAAAATATCGATTTCAGCTGGGCGTCAATTAAGATTCTTTTGTTTTCAAATCTTGATTTGAGAGCCTCCCAGGCGACTAAAAAGTTTTCATCACAGAGAGTGTAGCGTTTTACTATGTCACCGGCTTTACCGCTAGTTTTGTTTCTCAGGTGATATAGTTTTTGTGCGGGTGTTAACCTGGGGTGGTTACCATATATGGCTGTGAGCAAGTCACGGAAAGCAGGCAATGTTTCGTAAGTGCCGTGAAAGTGTTCGCAATCACACGCACCAACTTTTATATGGTCGGAAAATGAAGCTTCTATCTTTGACTTCGTACTACCTGCCTCGCTTTGTTTTTCCCGAATGTCATTTTTGAGAAAATCCACACAATGGGATTTGAGGGAAAAGAACTTTGTCTTAGCTTCTCGAACATTTGAACGGAGCTGGGCCTTCACTTCTGTTGTGATTGAAGCTTCACTTGAGAGCATTACATCTTCATATTCAGAAGCTATTCTGTCCCAAAGGTCGGACAGATCCATCATCTGAACCTCTACCTTGGCTTCGGTCTGTTCGCTTATTGGAGACATAAGTGAATCGAAGTCTGACAGCTCTTCGAGCAAAAATTTTAGTTTAGGAAAGCTCATTTTGAATTAAAAACAAAATATTTTTAAATTCTTTTTTTTCCGTTTGAAGGATTTCTATTGTTAATGAGAAAAAAATTTTTTTTTCTAGTTTGGAGTTTTGTTCGAAAAATAACAAGTAAAAAAAATGTTTGTGTGTTGTTCTTGCGACCTTATTGTTGTATTAGTTTGTTGACTTGTAGGCTCAAGGTCCAGTTGTTTAAATAAAACAAGGTTTATTTAATGTTTTATTCTTTTTTCCGATATATTTCGATCCTCATCGAGGATCGTCTTCAGGGAATCTACAATATTTATATAGTTATATATATTACATATAAAACATTCAATCTAACAACCATCTTAAATTAATTTACAAATTCATTAAAACATATACATACATTTTTACACGCTAATTACCGAAAATACAGTCACTTTCCTTCTGCGTGGAGTTTGACACTAATTTGTTTGCGGCAGAATCGTCTGTAAATGTGAGCGAAATTTTCTATGTTGCTCTTATAATTCATCCGTCGATCAGCTGGCGTGTTAATTATATATAGCATCTCTAAGAAGTACCGTTTGTTCTGGTGTTGTTCTTTTTGCAATATTGTTACACTCTCAAAATCAGGGGAGTGCAGAGAGCTTGCACAGTGGGATGCGAGTGCCGTTTTGTGGTCCACTAATCTGCGACATCTGTGGTTCGATTTATGAGCGGATATCCTTGTCTTTAGTTTTGATTTAGTCGTTCCAACATATACTTTGTTGCATATGTTGGACCCGTCTCCACCACAAGGTATTTCAAAAATAATATTGCATTGGTCCTCTTTGGAAATTTTACTTTTAATATTGCTAAATAATACGTCTGTAGTATGAAAAGTCTTATGTGCTATTCTATATTGTTTCTTGTCATATAATTTTGATGCTGCGAATCGGTCGGATAATCCTGGTACATATATAATTGATTTGTAAGAAATGACTTCACTCTCCTTCTTTTTTAGCCCTTTGTTAAAAAATCGTTTTATGAGATCATTAATTAACGGTTTTGTAAAATTGTTTTTTTCTAGAATGTCCCGTATGGCTTCTTTATTTTTGTCATGCAAAACTTTGTCGCTTATTTCTAAAACTCGTCTTATAAAATTGTTGGCAGTATTAATTATGATTCGTTTTGGATGTTTAGAATTATAATTAATTAAGCGTCCAGATGCCATAGGTTTTCTAAACCAGTCCAGTTTTATTAGCGCTCCTTTTCTGCATATTAATGTGTCCAGTATGGGAGATTATTGTCCTTCTCGATTTCCATCTAAAAATAAAAAATTTTTTTTTTTCTTAGAAAAATAAAATTTTTTTTTTTTTTTAGAGAAATAAAAAAATTTTTTTCCTTGTAATCAATTACTCCGAGATAAATATTTGAACGAGGAGACAAAAGAAAAAAAGTATGAAAAATAACAAAATTTTTTTTTTTTAAAGAAATAATTTTTTTTTTTTAAAAACCAATGTTTGTATGAATTACTCCGAGTGAGCATAAATATTTGAACGAGGAGACAAGAAAAAAAAAGTTAAATCAAATAAAATTTTTTTTTTTTTTATAATATTTTTTAGATATTATATTATATTTAGATATTATAGCGACACACTTGCTAATTAATTTCCAAAATAATTAATTTGCTTTTGAGAAACGGCAAAAAATAAAATAACAACTTTTTTTTTTTTTTGAGAACCGAAGTGAAAAATTTGGGTTGCAAAAAAATATTGCACGCGAGAAAAACAAATATATATAACTCAAAAGTAATGTATAAATATATATATATATTTTTTTTTTTTATTTATGGAGCAAAAATCAAAACTAGTGTAGGGTATATTGTCGCACTGCAATAATTGAGTTTTATATTAAAGCAGCTTGACTTAAAAATTTTCCATTGACAGCACTCCTACGCTTTCAGCTGTTGCATACGTTACGATATTAAACGTAGCACCAGGAGCGAACCGGATATGTACTTCAAATGTTGTTTGAAAAATTTTAATCGTAGGGGATAACGAAAAAAAATGTAACCAAAGAGAACGAGAAACAGAGAGGTCATTGAACTTGCGCGGGATGGCAAATTATAACCGTTTTTTTTTTTTTTAAATTAAGAGTCGGTGTGCATATGAGTGAGATTATTAACGCAATTTATTGCACACCGTTACAATTTATTACTGACCTTCGTGACGGACTATACCGTATTCAATATGTTTTTTGTTGCAGCAAGTTCCGTTGCTGTTGCTGTTGCCTTTGCGGTTTCCTTCACCTGGAATTTGCGGTTTGTTGCTGTTGCTCTATGTTATGCGATCGCTCCAGTACACTTGAAGTTTTTTTTTTTCACTGCTTAAACCAAAAAATAAAGGTTTCACGGTTTTCCACGACAAAAAAAAAATTTTATAATAAAAATTATTATTTTATTAGACGCACATTATTTTCAAAAAAAAAAAAAATGAACACTTATGCTTTCTTTTTGGCTCTTTTTGGGCCCTTGAAATTCCGTCACAGTACAAGTCACACAACGCTTCCACTATTTTTTGCGCGTTAATGCAGCGATTTGCTACGGGTTTTTTTTCTCACTTTTGCACTTTTTTTTTCCTACGTTTGGAATTGTTCTACGCTGTATTTTGTTTTGTTTTTGAGCTTCTTTTTTTTTCTTTCTTTTTCAGCGTTTTGCAAATTTAAAAAAAAAAAAAAAAAAAAATTTTTTTTATTTTTTGCTTTTTTCTAGCGCTTATGTAAATGCACTACACTTTTTTGGTTTTGGGGGTTAATCTAATTTTGATCTTTTGCTTTTTGTAGCGCTTGCATATGCGCTGTACACTACACTTCTTTTTTTTGCTTTGGGGGTTGCTTTAATTTTTGCTTTTATTGCTCTTGCACTCACTATTACTTATTATTATTTTTTCCCAGCGCTTTTTCCTAAGCGTTTTCGTGGGTTTTTGGGTTGAACTTTTTTTTTTTACGCTATGCTTTTTTCTAGCGTTTTTACCTGCGCACACTATAATTTTTTTTTTTAGTTTTTTTTTTTTTTTTAGTTTTTTTAGCTTTTGTTTTTTTTTTTCCATGCACTATTTTTAGGCCCTGTACCGAAGGTACAAGAGCCTATTGGGTTTGTGCAAATGTATGTAACAGGTAGAAATAATGGTCGGAGACCCCCAAAGTTACCCCCATTATGGTCAGGAGTGATAGAGGAGTCGATATAGACATGTCCGTCTGTCTGTCCGTCCGTCCGTATGAACGAAAGGATCTCGGAAACGGTAATAGATAGAGACTTCGTGTTTTTTGCATTCGACTAGGACTGCTCCGGAATTTCACAAGTTTATTTTAAAAACTTGCCCCTCTCCCCCCTTCCCCATAAAATCACCCCTTAGGGTAAAAATTTTGTTCGGCACAAAAAAAAGTAAGTATGCCAGTATAGAGATATCGTCCTTCTTAGCCAAAATCCGAAAAGTTCATTAAAATCTGATAATAAATGACGATTTTATAAGCAATTGAATTTGAACGACCCCCCTTTTCTTTTCATTCATATTCGCGCAGTGAGAAGTGGTCATGTGTTTGGTCATAAGCTCGGGAAACATTTAATGTGTTTGTTAGGCGAACTGAACTGGTACAGGGCCTCTTACAGTCGGTTACACCCGACTGTGATTTTCTCACCTGTTTTATATCGTTTTGTTTGTTTTTTTCACTGCCACTTCACTTCACTTTTTTGTTTGTTTATTGAACGCTACTGCTAACAGCTTTCAGCAGATTTTTTTTTTTTTTTTAATTATATTACTTCTGGTGCTTTTACCTTGCTTTTTTCTGCGGTTGCTTCTTAGTCGCTGAGCGCATTGTAAACCGGCCGATGACGATTGATTCGATGCGGTTGATTTTGAGGTCGATTATTGCGCTTTGGCGGCAATAATAAAATTTAAATTGCGTCGAACCCTTGTATTTATTCAAGAGCCAATCCTCTGATGGCTCGAAGGACCAATACAGTCCACAAGGATTCGACGCAATTTAAATTTTATTATTGCCGCCAAGTGAAGTGGCAGTGAAAAAAACAAACAAAACGATATAAAAAAATAGTGCATGGAAAAAAAAAACAAAAGCTAAAAAAACTAAAAAAAAAAAAAAAAAAAAAAAAAGTGTAGTGGAAGGACCAATGTTAAATCTCAGGGCTTACGGGATGCCCAGAAAATTCTGTTGTTGTGATTTATTGATGGTGCGCGGTTAAGAAAGGTTTTTTAGCTGTAACAAAATATATATTCTTTCTTCAGCGACGCAATGAAAAAAATGGCTGTTATTTATATTCTATTGACCTTTATTTTCAGGACCAAGTCCTGGACGCAGCAAATTCGTTGAGATAAAAGAGGTCGAGATTAGTACATCCACCCGTATATATGTAGGCCAGAATTGTACTAATCTCAACCGGTTAAATGAACGATATATAAAGTAATCGATTATTGATACTCGCAGGTATCATTTGACATTTAAATTTAACTGCTGCGAACTGGTCGAAACCGGTCAGGCGTCGACATCGCGCCGGCCTTGCACTTGTGCAACCTGCAGACGAGACCGCAATGAACTCAAGGCCCGGATTGCTATGGATAGCTGTTCGGCTGGCCCAGGGCTTAAGCTTCGTTCGCGTGAGACGTGGCGCTGTCGGGTCCTTGGTCTTGACTCCCGGCTGCTGCGTTTGGTGACAGTTGTTCTGCGCTCGCTGATCGATGCCGCCTGTTGTGTTCGCCCAGTTTTCTGTCCGTTGTTGGAGGCAATAGCCGTTCCTAACCATGCATGCAACAGGCTATGGTGGATGTCCCCACACAGTCGACACACGGCCCTCGAATTGCATTGCCCAAATGTATGGGACGTTGCCAGAAAATTTTGGCAGTAGCCAAGGCGAAGAACCGTCTGACGCCGCTGCAGAATGTCCATACCCAGAAAACGTTTGCAGAATCGCAATGAATGCCATTCCCAGCACTTCTTCCATGAGCTGTATGGAGATAAAAAAGAAATAGAGAACAAAGGAAAAACGGTTGGCGTTAGTATTGAGTTAGCCAATTGATTCATGAGTTAGAGTTAGTGATATCAATGTATGAGTGAGTGTTAAGATGAGAGTTTTATCTTTAAGTGTAAGCTGTCAGTGAGTAGGTAGCACACAGAGCTTTACAATGGGTCGGGTAATGACACCATTTTGTGTGCTAAGTTCAGCGATACGGATTTTTCCGTCTGGTCCGGCTATAGTTTTAAGGATTCGTCCCAACCGCCATTCCGTTGGAGGTAGCTGTTCATCGTTGACGACAACTAAATCATCCCTCTCTAAGTTCCTTTGAGGGTATTTCCATTTATGTCGTTTATGGAGCTCGTATAAGTACTCTTGCTTCCATCGACGAGCAAATTGATGGTGCAGAGCCTTCACTTTTTCCCATCGGTTGATGAGCAAGATGTCTTCCTTGTCAGTTTCTGGAATCATGACCATGGGGAGGCCTCTCAGAAAATGACTTGGGGTGAGCGGAAGCAAATCCGATGGGTTTTCACTCATAGGGGATAGAGGTCGAGAGTTGAGCATTGACTCTATCCACGCTAAGAGCGTATTAAATTCTTCAACTGAGAATTTATGACAACCTGCTTCTTTTTTGAAGTGGGTCTTGAAACTTTTCACAGCTGCTTCCCAAAGTCCTCCCATGTGTGGAGCTGAAGGGGGAATAAACGACCATTCGAGGCCATGAGTACTGTATTTGCGAGATACATCCTCAGAGGTGGTCTGTATAAACTGCTTATATTTATTAAGCAGTGTTTTGCTGGCACCTACAAAATTGCGACCATTGTCAGACACAATCTTTTGAGGGAGTCCTCGGCGACCAACAAAGCGGGCAAAGGCAGCTTGGAATGCGTTTGACGAGAGACTGCTAACCAGTTCCAAATGAATCGCCTTTGTCGAAAAACATACGTATACGCACACATAGCATTTTGTGGTTGAGCTCTTTCTAAGGAGAGATGTTTTTACATCGAAAGGCCCGGCAAAATCAATACCCGTTACGGTGAAGGGTGGAGAAAATGTGACTCGCTCCGGAGGTAGAGCAGCCATGATTTGAGTGCGTATACGATGTTTATGAATTGTGCATGTCTTGCACTGGGAAATGCAATACTTAATTTTGTTTTTCAATTTGGGTATATAAAATTCTTGACGTGCCATCCTCAACATAAGTTGATGTTCTGCATGAAGAAGAATTTTGTGCAAAAATTCAAGCAAATGCGTGCAAAAACGACTGTTTGGGTGAATAATAATGGGGTATCTTGAGCTGTTATCCAGGGTTGAATTAGCTAAACGTTCCATTTTATTAGAGAAAGGGGTTTTACGCATTAGTCCCAATCGGTCCCTTCAAGCCATAGTTGCTGAATCAGAGTTTTGGCGATAATCACGATGGGAGCGAGCCACCCGGCAGGATCGTAGAGTGATGCTACTGCCGATTAAATTTGTCGCTTGGTTGCTGAAAGGCTTGTCGAGGGAGCCTTGACTTGATACGAGAAAGTATCAGTAACAGCGTTCCAACGAATGCCGAGAGTTTTTGGTGAGCTTTTATCTTCAATATGAAGAATCTAGGAGAACATCTTTGGGGAGATGTTGTAGCAGAGTGTGATGATTTGCTGCCATTTTTTTATAAGGGAAACCAGCAGAGGCTAAGGCAGCGTTCAATTGCGTTTGTGCTTCATGTGCTTCTTCTAGCTCATGTCCACCTGATAGAATGTCATCCACATAGCATTCGTGTTTCAGAATTTGAGTTACTGTGGGAAATTTCGCGATCGAGTCTTGAGCCAGTTGGTGTATAGTTCTAATTGCGAGATATGGGGCGCAATTTTCACCAAAGGGCAAAATCTTCAATTTGACCCGTTGGGAGTTAACGGAATAAAATTCGTTGGAAGTTTTGGTGATCTGGGTGAACACCTATTTGACGATACATTTTTTCAATATCGCCTGTGAAGGCGAAACGATAAAATCGCCAATTGAGAATGACGCTCATTAGGTCGGACTGTAGAGTGGGACCTGTATATACTTGTAGAACGTCATTGAGGGACGGTCCACTTGTAGTTTTTTTGGACGCGTTAAAGACGACCCTGACCTTCGTGGAGAGACGGTCGGGCCTTACAACTGCGTGATGGGGAGGTAAAAGGATAAAAATTTACCATCTTTGTATATTTCGGTCGGTTCGACCTTACTCATATGATTGAGTGAAATATACTCAGGTTTCTTCTTTAGGGACGCTTCTATTCGAGTGTATTGCCAGGATGCAATGTTTCTCGATGAGTTAAGCGTTAACTGAGAGTCAAATTCTATTTTAAAAGGAAGTTTGACGACATATCGACCATCAGAAGTTCGAGTCGTCGTTTGACTGAAGAGATCTTCACAGAAAGCATGTTCTTCTGACTTGGGCGTGCTTGTGTGCACTTCTTCTACTTCCCAGAAGCACCTGAGTGGCTTGCTGAGGCTTTCGTTCGAGTCGTTTTCCACCAGTGTGGTACTGAACGAAGCACATTGGAAAGTAGCACCGTGAAAGTGTTCGCAATCACACGCACCAACTTTTATATGGTCGGAAAATGAAGCTTCTATCTTTGACTTCGTACTACCTGCCTCGCTTTGTTTTTCCCGAATGTCATTTTTGAGAAAATCCACACAATGGGATTTGAGGGAAAAGAACTTTGTCTTAGCTTCTCGAACATTTGAACGGAGCTGGGCCTTCACTTCTGTTGTGATTGAAGCTTCACTTGAGAGCATTACATCTTCATATTCAGAAGCTATTCTGTCCCAAAGGTCGGACAGATCCATCATCTGAACCTCTACCTTGGCTTCGGTCTGTTCGCTTATTGGAGACATAAGTGAATCGAAGTCTGACAGCTCTTCGAGCAAAAATTTTAGTTTAGGAAAGCTCATTTTGAATTAAAAACAAAATATTTTTAAATTCTTTTTTTTCCGTTTGAAGGATTTCTATTGTTAATGAGAAAAATTTTTTTTTTTTTTGTCAGCGATAACAAAAAAATTAATGGAGATACGAACAAACTTCTTTTGGGGAAATAACTCTAGTTTGGAGTTTTGTTCGAAAAATAACAAGTAAAAAAAATGTTTGTGTGTTGTTCTTGCGACCTTATTGTTGTATTAGTTTGTTGACTTGTAGGCTCAAGGTCCAGTTGTTTAAATAAAACAAGGTTTATTTAATGTTTTATTCTTTTTTCCGATATATTTCGATCCTCATCGAGGATCGTCTTCAGGGAATCTACAATATTTATATAGTTATATATATTACATATAAAACATTCAATCTAACAACCATCTTAAATTAATTTACAAATTCATTAAAACATATACATACATTTTTACACGCTAATTACCGAAAATACAGTCACTTTCCTTCTGCGTGGAGTTTGACACTAAATTATTTGCGGCAGAATCGTCTGTAAATGTGAGCGAAATTTTCTATGTTGCTCTTATAATTCATCCGTCGATCAGCTGGCGTGTTAATTATATATAGCATCTCTAAGAAGTACCGTTTGTTCTGGTGTTGTTCTTTTTGCAATATTGTTATACTCTCAAAATCAGGGGAGTGCAGAGAGCTTGCACAGTGGGATGCGAGTGCCGTTTTGTGGTCCACTAATCTGCGACATCTGTGGTTCGATTTATGAGCGGATATCCTTGTCTTTAGTTTTGATTTAGTCGTTCCAACATATACTTTGTTGCATATGTTGGACCCGTCTCCACCACAAGGTATTTCAAAAATAATATTGCATTGGTCCTCTTTCGAAATTTTACTTTTCATATTGCTAAATAATACGTCTGTAGTATGAAAAGTCTTATGTGCTATTCTATATTGTTTCTTGTCATATAATTTTGATGCTGCGAATCGGTCGGATAATCCTGGTACATATATAATTGATTTGTAAGAAATGACTTCACTCTCCTTCTTTTTTAGCCCTTTGTTAAAAAATCGTTTTATGAGATCATTAATTAACGGTTTTGTAAAATTGTTTTTTTCTAGAATGTCCCGTATGGCTTCTTTATTTTTGTCATGCAAAACTTTGTCGCTTATTTCCAAAACTCGTCTTATAAAATTGTTGGCAGTATTAATTATGATTCGTTTTGGATGTTTAGAATTGTAATTAATTAAGCGTCCAGATGCCATAGGTTTTCTAAACTAGTCCAGTTTTATTAGCGCTCCTTTTCTGCATATTAATGTGTCCATAATGGGAGATTATTGTCCTTCTCGATTTCCATCTAAAAATAAAAATTTTTTTTTTTCTTAGAAAAATAAAAATTTTTTTTTTTTAGAGAAATAAAAAAATTTTGTTCTTTGTAATCAATTACTCCGAGATACATATTTGAACGAGGAGTCAAAAGAAAAAAAGTATGAAAAATAACAAAATTTTTTTTTTTTAGAGAAATAAATTTTTTTTTTTTAAAAACCAATGTTTGTATGAATTACTCCGAGAGAGCATAAATATTTGAACGAGGAGACAAGAAAAAAAAAGTTTAATCAAATAAAATTTTTTTTTTTTTTTTTATAATATTTTTTAGATATTATATTATATTTAGATATTATAGCGACACACTTGCTAATTAATTTCCAAAATAATTAATTTGCTTTTGAGAAACGGCAAAAAATAAAATAACAACTTTTTTTTTTTTTTGAGAACCGAAGTGAAAAATTTGGGTTGCAAAAAAATATTGCACGCGAGAAAAACAAATATATATAACTCAAAAGTAATGTATAAATATATATATATATTTTTTTTTTATTTATGGAGCAAAAATCAAAACTAGTGTAGGGTATATTGTCGCACTGCAATAATTGAGTTTTATATTAAAGCAGCTTGACTTAAAAATTTTCCATTGACAGCACTCCTACGCTTTCAGCTGTTGCATACGTTACGATATTAAACGTAGCACCAGGAGCGAACCGGACATGTACTTCAAATGTTGTTTGAAAAATTTTAATCGTAGGGGATAACGAAAAAAAATTTAACCAAAGAGAACGAGAAACAGAGAGGTCATTGAACTTGCGCGGGATGGCAAATTATAACCGTTTTTTTTTTTTTTAAATTAAGAGTCGGTGTGCATATGAGTGAGATTATTAACGCAATTTATTGCACACCGTTACAATTTATTACTGACCTTCGTGACGGACTATACCGTATTCAATATGTATTTTGTTGCAGCAAGTTCCGGTGCTGTTGCTGTTGCCTTTGCGGTTTCCTTCACCTGGAATTTGCGGTTTGTTGCTGTTGCTCTATGTTATGCGATCGCTCCAGTACACTTGAAGTTTTTTTTTTTCACTGCTTAAACCAAAAAATAAAGGTTTCACGGTTTTCCACGACAAAAAAAAAATTTTATAATAAAAATTATTATTTTATTAGACGCACATTATTTTCAAAAAAAAAAAAAATGAACACTTATGCTTTCTTTTTGGCTCTTTTTGGGCCCTTGAAATTCCGTCACTGTACAAGTCACACAACGCTTCCACTATTTTTTGCGCGTTAATGCAGCGATTTGCTACGGGTTTTTTTTCTCACTTTTGCACTTTTTTTTCCAGCGTTTGGAATTGTTCTACGCTGTATTTTGTTTTGTTTTTGAGCTTCTTTTTTTTTTCTTTTTCAGCGTTTTGCAAATTTAAAAAAAAAAAAAAAAAAATTGTTTTATTTTTTGCTTTTTTCTAGCGCTTATGTAAATGCACTACACTTTTTTGGTTTTGGGGGTTAATCTAATTTTGATCTTTTGCTTTTTGTAGCGCTTGCATATGCGCTGTACACTACACTTCTTTTTTTTGCTTTGGGGGTTGCTTTAATTTTTGCTTTTATTGCTCTTGCACTCACTATTACTTATTATTATTTTTTCCCAGCGCTTTTTCCTAAGCGTTTTCGTGGGTTTTTGGGTTGAACTTTTTTTTTTACGCTATGCTTTTTTCTAGCGTTTTTACCTGCGCACACTATAATTATTTTTTTTTATTTATTTATTTTTTTTTTTAGTTTTTTTAGCTTTTGTTTTTTTTTTCCATGCACTATTTTTTTATATCGTTTTGTTTGTTTTTTTCACTGCCACTTCACTTCACTTTTTTTTTTGTTTATTGAACGCTACTGCTAACAGCTTTCAGCAGATTTTTTTTTTTTTTTTTTAATTATATTACTTTTGGTGCTTTTACCTTGCTTTTTTCTGCGGTTGCTTCTTAGTCGCTGAGCGCATAGTAAACCGGCCGATGACGATTGATTCGATGCGGTTGATTTTGAGGTCGATTATTGCGCTTTGGCGGCAATAATAAAATTTAAATTTTAATTTCGCAATGAAAAAAATGGCGGTTATTTATATTCTATTGACCTTTATTTTCAGGACCAAGTCCTGGACGCAGCAAATTCGTTGAGATAAAAGAGGCCGAGATTAGTACATCCGCCCGTATATATATAGGTCAGAATTGTACTAATCTCAACCGGTTAAATGAACGATATATAAAGTAATCGATTATTGATACTCGCAGGTATCATTTGACATTTAAATTTAACTGCTGCGAACTGGTCGAAACCGGTCAGGCGTCGACACAATGTTTTGATTATCCATACCATTAGTAAAAATTATCTTGAAATGTTTTGCCAATGTATCTGCTTTCTTTTTTATTACTCTTTGCCCAAGTGCCATTCTCAGTTTTTATAGGTGGCCTATAAATTATTGCATTGTTTAGTTTTTTCGTAGCTTTCCATAGTGAAAAATTCGAAGAACTATTTGTGTCTAAGTTTGAAAGGTTATATTCAAACTTTTTGTCCTTCTCTTCTCTTAGCAGGATTTTTAGGTTTACAGTGGCTTTGTTAAGTTTGGCCTTATCTTGTGGTTGTTTTGTTATATGATATATTTTTCTCAACTTTCTTTTTTCCGCAATTTTTTGTTTAATATTTGTAGGAATAGCTTCTATCTGTGTCTTTTGTAGGATCGACGTAGAGACTGTTGCTGCGAGTATTATTAAGTAACTAGCTAAGCCCGGCGCTGCGCCCAGTAAAAAATATTTTCTTTACACAATATATTCTCCTTCTCGACTCCAAGCACTTCTTTACTTCTTCCAGCAATATTTAAAACCGATAAATCAAAAAACTTTATTATATCTTTTAAACAATGAAACTTTATTCTTTTTTCTTAACTTGATTACTTCATCCGATCCCATTAACATGTACACCAAATTTCATCAATGTACTTCAAGTGGATGCAAAGGTATGTTGAATTTTGTTTATCGCTTGTATGGGGGGTAGGGCACAGCCCCCTTCGTTTTCGACCAAACTTAACACGATTACTTTTCACGATCCCATGAACATGTGTAATAAATTTCGTCCCCGCACCTCAGATGAATGCAAAGATATGTTGAAGTTTGTTTACCGCTTGTATGGGGGGTGGGGCACTGCCCCCTCCGATTTTGACTAAACTTAACACGATTACTTTTCCCGATGCCATTAACATGTGTAATAAATTTCGTCCCCGTACCTGGATGGAGTTTCATGGATGCAAAGATATGTTGAAGTTTGTTTATCGCTTGTATGGGGGGTGGGGCACTACCCCTCCGATTTTGACCAAACTTAACACGATTACTGTTTCCGATCCCATTAACATGTGTAATAAATTTCGTCCCCGTACCTCAGATGGATGAGCTAGTATTTGTTGCGTCTTTGTTGGGTTTAGGTATAGGTATGCGACTTTCCACACTGCAGTAAAATATGCTTGCCTAATTGTAAATATTTCTGATATAACTAATTGCTATATAGCTCTTAAGTGGTTTGCCTACCAAAATCATATCCAGCCGCCTTTCTATCCTTTAGAGTCTTGATTTTTTTTCTTTATTTCTGATATCGTAGTCAATCTAATTGCACAAGGAGAAGTGTTTGCAACATTCGGTAATTCAATGTTTTGATTATCCATATCATTAGTAAAAATTAACTTGAAATGTTTTGCCAATGTATCTGCTTTTTCTTTATTACTCTTTGCCCAAGTGCCATTCTCAGTTTTTATAGGTGGCCTATAAATTATTGCATTGTTTAGTTTTTTCGTAGATTTCCATAGTGGAAAATTCGAAGAACTATTTGTGTCTAAGTTTGAAAGGTTATATTCAAACTTTTTGTCCTTCTCATCTCTTAGCAGGATTTTTAGGTTTACAGTGGCTTTGTTAAGTTTGGCCTTATCTTGTGGTTGTTTTGTTATATGATATATTTTTCTCAACTTTCTTTTTTCCGCAATTTTTTGTTTAATATTTGTAGGAATAGCTTCTATCTGTGTCTTTTGTAGGATCGACGTAGAGACTGTTGCTGCGAGTATTATTAAGTAACTAGCTAAGCCCGGCGCTGCGCCCAGTAAAAAATATTTTCTTTACACAATATATTCTCCTTCTCGACTCCAAGCACTTCTTTACTTCTTCCAGCAATATTTAAAACCGATAAATCAAAAAACTTTATTATATCTTTTAAATAATGACACTTTATACTCTTTTCTTAACTTGATTACTTCATCCGATCCCATTAACATGTACACCAAATTTCATCAATGTTCTTCAAGTGGATGCAAAGGTATGTTGAATTTTGTTTATCGCTTGTATGGGGGGTAGGGCACAGCCCCCTTCGTTTTTGACCAAACTTAACACAATTACTTTTCACGATCCCATGAACATGTGTAATAAATTTCGACCCCGCACCTCAGATGAATGCAAAGATATGTTGAATTTTGTTTTCCGCTTGTATGGGGGTGGGGCATAGCCCTCCCGATTTTGACCAAACTTAACTCGATTACTTTTCCCGATCCCATTAACATGTGCAATAAATTTCGTCCCCGTACCTCAAATGGATGCAAAGATATGTTGAAGTTTGTTTATCGCTTGTATGGGGGCTGGGGCACTGCCCCTCCGATTTTGACCAAACCTAACACGATTACTTTGCCCAATCCCATTAACATGTGTAATAAATTTCGTCCCCGCACCTCAGATGGATGCAAAGATATGTTGAATTTTGTTTATCGCTTGTATGGGGGTGGAGCACTGCCCCCTCCGATTCCATTAACATGTGCAATAAATTTCGTCCTCGTACGTCAAATGGATGCAAAGATGTGTTGAATTTTGTTTACCGCTTGTATGGGGGTGGCGCATAGCTACCTCCGATTTTGACCAAACTTAACACGATTACTTTTCCCGATGCCATTAACATGTGCAATAAATTTCGTCCCGGTACCTCAGATGGATGCAAAGATATGTTGAATTTTGTTTACCGCTTGTATGGGGGTGGAGCACTGCCCCCTCCGATTCCATTAACATGTGCAATAAATTTCGTCCTCGTACGTCAAATGGATGCAAAGATGTGTTGAATTTTGTTTACCGCTTGTATGGGGGTGGCGCATAGCTACCTCCGATTTTGACCAAACTTAACACGATTACTTTTCCCGATGCCATTAACATGTGCAATAAATTTCGTCCCAGTACCTTAGATGGATGCAAAGATATGTTGAATTTTGTTTACCGCTTGTATGCGGGTGGCGCATAGCTACCTCCGATTTTGACCAAACTTAACACGATTACTTTTCCCGATGCCATTAACATGTGCAATAAACTTCGTCCCCGTACCTCAGATGGATGCAAAGATATGTTGTATTTTGTTTATCGCTTGTATGGGTGGTGGGGCACTGTCCCCTTAGATTTTGACCAAACTTAACACGATTACTTTTCCCAATCCCATTAACATGTGTAATAAATTTCGTCCGCGCACCTCAGATGGATGCAAAGATATGTTGAATTTTGTTTACCGCTTGTATGGGGGTGGCGCATAGCTCCCTCAGATTTTGACCAAACTTAACACGATTACTTTTCCCGATCCCATGAACATGTGTAAAAAATTTCGTCCGCGCACCTCAGATGGATGCAAAGATATGTTGAATTTTGTTTACCGCTTGTATGGTGGTGGCGCATAGCTCCCTCCGATTTTGACCAAACTGAACACGATTACTTTTCACGATCCCATTAACATGTGCCATAAAATTCGTCCCCGTAACTCAAATGGATGCAAAGATATGTAGAATTTTGTTTATCGCTTGTATGATGGGTGGGGCACTGCCCACTCAGATTTTGACCAAACTTAACACGATTACTTTTCCCGATCCCATTAACATGTGCAATAAATTTCGTTCCCGTACCTCAAATGGATGCAAAGATATGTTGAATTTTGTTTATCGCTTGACCAAACTTAACACAATTACTTTTCCCGATCCCACGAACATGTGTAATAAATTTCGTCACCGCACCTCAGATGAATGCAAAGATATGTTGAAGTTTGTTTATCGCTTGTATGGGGGGTGGAGCACTGCCCCTCCGATTCCATTAACATGTGCAATAAATTTCGGCCCCGCACCTCAGATGGATGCAAAGATATGTTGAATTTTGTTTATCGCTTGTATGGGTGGTGCGGCACTGTCCCCTTAGATTTTGACCAAACTTAACACGATTACTTTTCCCAATCCCATTAACATGTGCAATAAATTTCGTCCCCGTACCTCAAATGGATGCAAAGATATGTTGAATTTTGTTTTCCGCTTGTATGATGGTGGGGCATATCCCCCTCAGATTTTGACCAAACCTAACACGATTACTTTTCCCAATCCCATTAACATGTGTAATAAATTTTATCCCCGTACCTCAGATGGATGCAAAGATATGTTGAAGTTTGTTTATCGCTTGTATGGGGGCTGGAGCACTGCCCCCTCCGATTCCATTAACATGTGCAATAAATTTCGGCCCCGCACCTCAGATGGATGCAAAGATATGTTGAATTTTGTTTATCGCTTGTATGGGTGGTGGGGCACTGTCCCCTTAGATTTTGACCAAACTTAACACGATTACTTTTCCCAATCCCATTAACATGTGCAATAAATTTCGTCCCCGTACCTCAAATGGATGCAAAGATATGTTGAATTTTGTTTTCCGCTTGTATGGTGGTGGGGCATATCCCCCTCAGATTTTTACCAAACATAACACGATTACTTTTCCCGATGCCATTAACATGTGCAATAAACTTCGTCCCCGTACCTCAGATGGATGCAAAGATATGTTGTATTTTGTTTATCGCTTTTATGGGTGGTGGGGCACTGTCCCCTTAGATTGTGACCAAACTTAACACGATTACTTTTCCCAATCCCATTAACATGTGTAATAAATTTCGTCCGCGCACCTCAGATGGATGCAAAGATATGTTGAATTTTGTTTACCGCTTGTATGGGGGTGTCGCATAGCTCCCTCAGATTTTGACCAAACTTAACACGATTACTTTTCCCGATCCCATGAACATGTGTAAAAAATTTCGTCCGCGCACCTCAGATGGATGCAAAGATATGTTGAATTTTGTTTACCGCTTGTATGGGGGTGGCGCATAGCTCCCTCCGATTTTGACCAAACTGAACACGATTACTTTTCACGATCCCATTAACATGTGCCATAAAATTCGTCCCCGTAACTCAAATGGATGCAAAGATATGTAGAATTTTGTTTATCGCTTGTATGGGTGGGGCACTGCCCCCTCAGATTTTGACCAAACTTAACACGATTACTAACATGTGCAATAAATTTCGTTCCCGTACCTCAAATGGATGCAAAGATATGTTGAATTTTGTTTATCGCTTGACCAAACTTAACACAATTACTTTTCCCGATCCCACGAACATGTGTAATAAATTTCGTCACCGCACCTCAGATGAATGCAAAGATATGTTGAAGTTTGTTTATCGCTTGTATGGGGGGTGGAGCACTGCCCCCTCCGATTCCATTAACATGTGCAATAAATTTCGGCCCCGCACCTCAAATGGATGCAAAGATATGTTGAATTTTGTTTATCGCTTGTATGGGTGGTGGGGCACTGTCCCCTTAGATTTTGACCAAACTTAACACGATTACTTTTCCCAATCCCATTAACATGTGCAATAAATTTCGTCCCCGTACCTCAAATGGATGCAAAGATATGTTGAATTTTGTTTTCCGCTTGTATGGTGGTGGGGCATATCCCCCTCAGATTTTGACCAAACCTAACACGATTACTTTTCCCAATCCCATTAACATGTGTAATAAATTTTATCCCCGTACCTCAGATGGATGCAAAGATATGTTGAAGTTTGTTTATCGCTTGTATGGGGGGTGGAGCACTGCCCCCTCCGATTCCATTAACATGTGCACTAAATTTCGGCCCCGCACCTCAGATGGATGCAAAGATATGTTGAATTTTGTTTATCGCTTGTATGGGTGGTGGGGCACTGTCCCCTTAGATTTTGACCAAACTTAACACGATTACTTTTCCCAATCCCATTAACATGTGCAATAAATTTCGTCCCCGTACCTCAAATGGATGCAAAGATATGTTGAATTTTGTTTTCCGCTTGTATGGGTGGTGGGGCATATCCCCCTCAGATTTTGACCAAACCTAACACGATTACTTTTCCCAATCCCATTAACATGTGTAATAAATTTTATCCCCGTACCTCAGATGGATGCAAAGATATGTTGAAGTTTGTTTATCGCTTGTATGGGGGGTGGAGCACTGCCCCCTCCGATTCCATTAACATGTGCAATAAATTTTGTCCTCGTACGTCAAATGGATGCAAAGATGTGTTGAATTTTGTTTACCGCTTGTATGGGGGTGGCGCATAGCTACCTTCGATTTTGACCAAACTTAACACGATTACTTTTCCCGATGCCATTAACATGTGCAATAAATTTCGTCCCGGTACCTTAGATGGATGCAAAGATATGTTGAATTTTGTTTACCGCTTGTATGCGGGTGGCGCATAGCTACCTCCGATTTTGACCAAACTTAACACGATTACTTATCCCGATGCCATTAACATGTGCAATAAACTTCTTCCCCGTACCTCAGATGGATGCAAAGATATGTTGTATTTTGTTTATCGCTTGTATGGGTGGTGGGGCACTGTCCCCTTAGATTTTGACCAAACTTAACACGATTACTTTTCCCAATCCCATTAACATGTGCAATAAATTTCGTCCCCGTACCTCAAATGGATGCAAAGATATGTTGAATTTTGTTTTCCGCTTGGATGGTGGTGGGGCATATCCCCCTCAGATTTTGACCAAACCTAACACGATTACTTTTCCCAATCCCATTAACATGTGTAATAAATTTTATCCCCGTACCTCAGATGGATGCAAAGATATGTTGAAGTTTGTTTATCGCTTGTATGGGGGGTGGAGCACTGCCCCCTCCGATTCCATTAACATGTGCAATAAATTTCGGCGCCGCACCTCAGATGGATGCAAAGATATGTTGAAGTTTGTTTACCGCTTGTATGGGGGTGGCGCATAGCTCCCTCAGATTTTGACCAAACTTAACACGATTACTTTTCCCGATCCCATTAACATGTGTAATAAATTTCGTCCGCGCACCTCAGATGGATGCAAAGATATGTTGAATTTTGTTTACCGCTTGTATGGGGGTGGCGCATAGCTCCCTCAGATTTTGACCAAACTTAACACGATTACTTTTCCCGATGCCATTAACATGTGCAATAAATTTCGTCCCAGTACCTTAGATGGATGCAAAGATATGTTGAATTTTGTTTACCGCTTGTATGCGGGTGGCGCATAGCTACCTCCGATTTTGACCAAACTTAACACGATTACTTTTCCCGATGCCATTAACATGTGCAATAAACTTCGTCCCCGTACCTCAGATGGATGCAAAGATATGTTGTATTTTGTTTATCGCTTGTATGGGTGGTGGGGCACTGTCCCCTTAGATTTTGACCAAACTTAACACGATTACTTTTCCCAATCCCATTAACATGTGTAATAAATTTCGTCCGCGCACCTCAGATGGATGCAAAGATATGTTGAATTTTGTTTACCGCTTGTATGGGGGTGGCGCATAGCTCCCTCAGATTTTGACCAAACTTAACACGATTACTTTTCCCGATCCCATGAACATGTGTAAAAAATTTCGTCCGCGCACCTCAGATGGATGCAAAGATATGTTGAATTTTGTTTACCGCTTGTATGGTGGTGGCGCATAGCTCCCTCCGATTTTGACCAAACTGAACACGATTACTTTTCACGATCCCATTAACATGTGCCATAAAATTCGTCCCCGTAACTCAAATGGATGCAAAGATATGTAGAATTTTGTTTATCGCTTGTATGATGGGTGGGGCACTGCCCACTCAGATTTTGACCAAACTTAACACGATTACTTTTCCCGATCCCATTAACATGTGCAATAAATTTCGTTCCCGTACCTCAAATGGATGCAAAGATATGTTGAATTTTGTTTATCGCTTGACCAAACTTAACACAATTACTTTTCCCGATCCCACGAACATGTGTAATAAATTTCGTCACCGCACCTCAGATGAATGCAAAGATATGTTGAAGTTTGTTTATCGCTTGTATGGGGGGTGGAGCACTGCCCCTCCGATTCCATTAACATGTGCAATAAATTTCGGCCCCGCACCTCAGATGGATGCAAAGATATGTTGAATTTTGTTTATCGCTTGTATGGGTGGTGCGGCACTGTCCCCTTAGATTTTGACCAAACTTAACACGATTACTTTTCCCAATCCCATTAACATGTGCAATAAATTTCGTCCCCGTACCTCAAATGGATGCAAAGATATGTTGAATTTTGTTTTCCGCTTGTATGATGGTGGGGCATATCCCCCTCAGATTTTGACCAAACCTAACACGATTACTTTTCCCAATCCCATTAACATGTGTAATAAATTTTATCCCCGTACCTCAGATGGATGCAAAGATATGTTGAAGTTTGTTTATCGCTTGTATGGGGGCTGGAGCACTGCCCCCTCCGATTCCATTAACATGTGCAATAAATTTCGGCCCCGCACCTCAGATGGATGCAAAGATATGTTGAATTTTGTTTATCGCTTGTATGGGTGGTGGGGCACTGTCCCCTTAGATTTTGACCAAACTTAACACGATTACTTTTCCCAATCCCATTAACATGTGCAATAAATTTCGTCCCCGTACCTCAAATGGATGCAAAGATATGTTGAATTTTGTTTTCCGCTTGTATGGTGGTGGGGCATATCCCCCTCAGATTTTGACCAAACATAACACGATTACTTTTCCCGATGCCATTAACATGTGCAATAAACTTCGTCCCCGTACCTCAGATGGATGCAAAGATATGTTGTATTTTGTTTATCGCTTTTATGGGTGGTGGGGCACTGTCCCCTTAGATTTTGACCAAACTTAACACGATTACTTTTCCCAATCCCATTAATATGTGTAATAAATTTCGTCCGCGCACCTCAGATGGATGCAAAGATATGTTGAATTTTGTTTACCGCTTGTATGGGGGTGTCGCATAGCTCCCTCAGATTTTGACCAAACTTAACACGATTACTTTTCCCGATCCCATGAACATGTGTAAAAAATTTCGTCCGCGCACCTCAGATGGATGCAAAGATATGTTGAATTTTGTTTACCGCTTGTATGGGGGTGGCGCATAGCTCCCTCCGATTTTGACCAAACTGAACACGATTACTTTTCACGATCCCATTAACATGTGCCATAAAATTCGTCCCCGTAACTCAAATGGATGCAAAGATATGTAGAATTTTGTTTATCGCTTGTATGGGTGGGGCACTGCCCCCTCAGATTTTGACCAAACTTAACACGATTACTAACATGTGCAATAAATTTCGTTCCCGTACCTCAAATGGATGCAAAGATATGTTGAATTTTGTTTATCGCTTGACCAAACTTAACACAATTACTTTTCCCGATCCCACGAACATGTGTAATAAATTTCGTCACCGCACCTCAGATGAATGCAAAGATATGTTGAAGTTTGTTTATCGCTTGTATGGGGGGTGGAGCACTGCCCCCTCCGATTCCATTAACATGTGCAATAAATTTCGGCCCCGCACCTCAAATGGATGCAAAGATATGTTGAATTTTGTTTATCGCTTGTATGGGTGGTGGGGCACTGTCCCCTTAGATTTTGACCAAACTTAACACGATTACTTTTCCCAATCCCATTAACATGTGCAATAAATTTCGTCCCCGTACCTCAAATGGATGCAAAGATATGTTGAATTTTGTTTTCCGCTTGTATGGTGGTGGGGCATATCCCCCTCAGATTTTGACCAAACCTAACACGATTACTTTTCCCAATCCCATTAACATGTGTAATAAATTTTATCCCCGTACCTCAGATGGATGCAAAGATATGTTGAAGTTTGTTTATCGCTTGTATGGGGGGTGGAGCACTGCCCCCTCCGATTCCATTAACATGTGCACTAAATTTCGGCCCCGCACCTCAGATGGATGCAAAGATATGTTGAATTTTGTTTATCGCTTGTATGGGTGGTGGGGCACTGTCCCCTTAGATTTTGACCAAACTTAACACGATTACTTTTCCCAATCCCATTAACATGTGCAATAAATTTCGTCCCCGTACCTCAAATGGATGCAAAGATATGTTGAATTTTGTTTTCCGCTTGTATGGGTGGTGGGGCATATCCCCCTCAGATTTTGACCAAACCTAACACGATTACTTTTCCCAATCCCATTAACATGTGTAATAAATTTTATCCCCGTACCTCAGATGGATGCAAAGATATGTTGAAGTTTGTTTATCGCTTGTATGGGGGGTGGAGCACTGCCCCCTCCGATTCCATTAACATGTGCAATAAATTTTGTCCTCGTACGTCAAATGGATGCAAAGATGTGTTGAATTTTGTTTACCGCTTGTATGGGGGTGGCGCATAGCTACCTTCGATTTTGACCAAACTTAACACGATTACTTTTCCCGATGCCATTAACATGTGCAATAAATTTCGTCCCGGTACCTTAGATGGATGCAAAGATATGTTGAATTTTGTTTACCGCTTGTATGCGGGTGGCGCATAGCTACCTCCGATTTTGACCAAACTTAACACGATTACTTATCCCGATGCCATTAACATGTGCAATAAACTTCTTCCCCGTACCTCAGATGGATGCAAAGATATGTTGTATTTTGTTTATCGCTTGTATGGGTGGTGGGGCACTGTCCCCTTAGATTTTGACCAAACTTAACACGATTACTTTTCCCGATCCCATTAACATGTGCAATAAATTTCGTCCCCGTACCTCAAATGGATGCAAAGATATGTTGAATTTTGTTTTCCGCTTGGATGGTGGTGGGGCATATCCCCCTCAGATTTTGACCAAACCTAACACGATTACTTTTCCCAATCCCATTAACATGTGTAATAAATTTTATCCCCGTACCTCAGATGGATGCAAAGATATTTTGAAGTTTGTTTATCGCTTGTATGGGGGGTGGAGCACTGCCCCCTCCGATTCCATTAACATGTGCAATAAATTTCGGCGCCGCACCTCAGATGGATGCAAAGATATGTTGAAGTTTGTTTATCGCTTATATGGGTGGTGGGGCACTGTCCCCTTAGATTTTGACCAAACTTAACACGATTACTTTTCCCGATCCCATTAACATGTGCAATAAATTTCGTTCCCGTACCTCAAATGGATGCAAAGATATGTTGAATTTTGTTTAGCGCTTGACCAAACTTAACACAATTACTTTTCCCGATCCCACGAACATGTGTAATAAATTTCGTCACCGCACCTCAGATGAATGCAAAGATATGTTGAAGTTTGTTTATCGCTTGTATGGGGGGTAGAGCACTGCCCCCTCCGATTCCATTAACATGTGCAATAAATTTCGGCCCCGCACCACAGATGGATGCAAAGATATGTTGAAGTTTGTTTATCGCTTATATGGGTGGTGGGGCACTGTCCCCTTAGATTTTGACCAAACTTAACACGATTACTTTTCCCAATCCCATTAACATGTGCAATAAATTTCGTCCCCGTACCTCAAATGGATGCAAAGATATGTTGAATTTTGTTTTCCGCTTGTATGGTGGTGGGGCATATCCCCCTCAGATTTTGACCAAACCTAACACGATTACTTTTCCCAATCCCATTAACATGTGTAATAAATTTTATCCCCGTACCTCAGATGGATGCAAAGATATGTTGAAGTTTGTTTATCGCTTGTATGGTGGTGGGGCACTGCCCCTCCGATTTTGACCAAACCTAACATGAATACTTTTCCCAATCCCATTAACATGTGTAATAAATTTCGGCCCCGCACCTCAGATGGATGCAAAGATATGTTGAATTTTGTTTATCGCTTGTATGGGTGGTGGGGCACTGTCCCCTTAGATTTTGACCAAACTTAACACGATTACTTTTCCCAATCCCATTAACATGTGCAATAAATTTCGTCCCCGTACCTCAAATGGATGCAAAGATATGTTGAATTTTGTTTTCCGCTTGTATGGTGGTGGGGCATATCCCCCTCAGATTTTGACCAAACCTAACACGATTACTTTTCCCAATCCCATTAACATGTGTAATAAATTTTATCCCCGTACCTCAGATGGATGCAAAGATATGTTGAAGTTTGTTTATCGCTTGTATGGGGGGGTGGAGCACTGCCCCCTCCGATTCCATTAACATGTGCAATAAATTTCGTCCTCGTACGTCAAATGGATGCAAAGATGTGTTGAATTTTGTTTACCGCTTGTATGGGGGTGGCGCATAGCTACCTCCGATTTTGACCAAACTTAACACGATTACTTTTCCCGATGCCATTAACATGTGCAATAAATTTCGTCCCGGTACCTTAGATGGATGCAAAGATATGTTGAATTTTGTTTACCGCTTGTATGCGGGTGGCGCATAGCTACCTCCGATTTTGACCAAACTTAACACGATTACTTTTCCCGATGCCATTAACATGTGCAATAAACTTCGTCCCCGTACCTCAGATGGATGCAAAGATATGTTGTATTTTGTTTATCGCTTGTATGGGTGGTGGGGCACTGTCCCCTCAGATTTTGACCAAACCTAACACGATTACTTTTCCCAATCCCATTAACATGTGTAATAAATTTCGTCACCGCAGCTCAGATGAATGCAAAGATATGTTGAAGTTTGTTTATCGCTTGTATGGGGGGTGGAGCACTGCCCCCTCCGATTCCATTAACATGTGCAATAAATTTCGGCCCCGCACCTCAGATGGATGCAAAGATATGTTGAATTTTGTTTATCGCTTGTATGGGTGGTGCGGCACTGTCCCCTTAGATTTTGACCAAACTTAACACGATTACTTTTCCCAATCCCATTAACATGTGCAATAAATTTCGTCCCCGTACCTCAAATGGATGCAAAGATATGTTGAATTTTGTTTTCCGCTTGTATGGTGGTGGGGCATATCCCCCTCAGATTTTGACCAAACCTAACACGATTACTTTTCCCAATCCCATTAACATGTGCAATAAATTTCGTCCCCGTACCTCAGATGGATGCAAAGATATGTTGTATTTTGTTTATCGCTTGTATGGGTGGTGGGGCACTGTCCCCTTAGATTTTGACCAAACTTAACACGATTACTTTTCCCAATCCCATTAACATGTGTAATAAATTTCGTCCGCGCACCTCAGATGGATGCAAAGATATGTTGAATTTTGTTTACCGCTTGTATGGGGGTGGCGCATAGCTCCCTCAGATTTTGACCAAACTTAACACGATTACTTTTCCCGATCCCATGAACATGTGTAAAAAATTTCGTCCGCGCACCTCAGATGGATGCAAAGATATGTTGAATTTTGTTTACCGCTTGTATGGGGGTGGCGCATAGCTCCCTCCGATTTTGACCAAACTGAACACGATTACTTTTCACGATCCCATTAACATGTGCCATAAAATTCGTCCCCGTAACTCAAATGGATGCAAAGATATGTAGAATTTTGTTTATCGCTTGTATGGGTGGTGGGGCACTGTCCCCTTAGATTTTGACCAAACTTAACACGATTACTTTTCCCAATCCCATTAACATGTGCAATAAATTTCGTCCCCGTACCTCAAATGGATGCAAAGATATGTTGAATTTTGTTTTCCGCTTGTATGGGTGGTGGGGCATATCCCCTTCAGATTTTGACCAAACCTAACACGATTACTTTTCCCGATGCCATTAACATGTGCAATAAACTTCGTCCCCGTAACTCAAATGGATGCAAAGATATGTAGAATTTTGTTTATCGCTTGTATGGGTGGTGGGGCACTGCCCCCTCAGATTTTGACCAAACTTAACACGATTACTTTTCCCGATCCCATTAACATGTGCAATAAATTTCGTTCCCGTACCTCAAATGGATGCGAAGATATGTTGAATTTTGTTTATCGCTTGACCAAACTTAACACAATTACTTTTCCCGATCCCACGAACATGTGTAATAAATTTCGTCACCGCACCTCAGATGAATGCAAAGATATGTTGAAGTTTGTTTATCGCTTGTATGGGTGGTGGAGCACTGCCCCCTCCGATTCCATTAACATGTGCAATAAATTTCGGCCCCTCACCTCAGATTGATGCAAAGATATGTTGAATTTTGTTTATCGCTTGTATGGGTGGTGCGGCACTGTCCCCTTAGATTTTGACCAAACTTAACACGATTACTTTTCCCAATCCCATTAACATGTGCAATAAATTTCGTCCCCGTACCTCAAATGGATGCAAAGATATGTTGAATTTTGTTTTCCGCTTGTATGGGTGGTGGGGCATATCCCCCTCAGATTTTGACCAAACCTAACACGATTACTTTTCCCAATCCCATTAACATGTGTAATAAATTTTATCCCCGTACCTCAGATGGATGCAAAGATATGTTGAAGTTTGTTTATCGCTTGTATGGGGGGTGGAGCACTGCCCCCTCCGATTCCATTAACATGTGCAATAAATTTCGGCCCCGCACCTCAGATGGATGCAAAGATATGTTGAATTTTGTTTATCGCTTGTATGGGTGGTGGGGCACTGTCCCCTTAGATTTTGACCAAACTTAACACGATTACTTTTCCCAATCCCATTAACATGTGCAATAAATTTCGTCCCCGTACCTCAAATGGATGCAAAGATATGTTGAATTTTGTTTTCCGCTTGTATGGTGGTGGGGCATATCCCCTTCAGATTTTGACCAAACCTAACACGATTACTTTTCCCGATGCCATTAACATGTGCAATAAACTTCGTCCCCGTACCTCAGATGGATGCAAAGATATGTTGTATTTTGTTTATCGCTTGTATGGGTGGTGGTGCACTGTCCCCTTAGATTTTGACCAAACTTAACACGATTACTTTTCCCAATCCCATTAACATGTGTAATAAATTTCGTCCGCGCACCTCAGATGGATGCAAAGATATGTTGAATTTTGTTTACCGCTTGTATGGGGGTGGCGCATAGCTCCCTCAGATTTTGACCAAACTTAACACGATTACTTTTCCCGATCCCATGAACATGTGTAAAAAATTTCGTCCGCGCACCTCAGATGGATGCAAAGATATGTTGAATTTTGTTTACCGCTTGTATGGGGGTGGCGCATAGCTCCCTCCGATTTTGACCAAACTGAACACGATTACTTTTCACGATCCCATTAACATGTGCCATAAAATTCGTCCCCGTAACTCAAATGGATGCAAAGATATGTAGAATTTTGTTTATCGCTTGTATGATGGGTGGGGCACTGCCCCCTCAGATTTTGACCAAACTTAACACGATTACTTTTCCCGATCCCATTAACATGTGCAATAAATTTCGTTCCCGTACCTCAAATGGATGCGAAGATATGTTGAATTTTGTTTATCGCTTGACCAAACTTAACACAATTACTTTTCCCGATCCCACGAACATGTGTAATAAATTTCGTCACCGCACCTCAGATGAATGCAAAGATATGTTGAAGTTTGTTTATCGCTTGTATGGGTGGTGGAGCACTGCCCCCTCCGATTCCATTAACATGTGCAATAAATTTCGGCCCCGCACCTCAGATTGATGCAAAGATATGTTGAATTTTGTTTATCGCTTGTATGGGTGGTGCGGCACTGTCCCCTTAGATTTTGACCAAACTTAACACGATTACTTTTCCCAATCCCATTAACATGTGCAATAAATTTCGTCCCCGTACCTCAAATGGATGCAAAGATATGTTGAATTTTGTTTTCCGCTTGTATGGGTGGTGGGGCATATCCCCCTCAGATTTTGACCAAACCTAACACGATTACTTTTCCCAATCCCATTAACATGTGTAATAAATTTTATCCCCGTACCTCAGATGGATGCAAAGATATGTTGAAGTTTGTTTATCGCTTGTATGGGGGGTGGAGCACTGCCCCCTCCGATTCCATTAACATGTGCAATAAATTTCGGCCCCGCACCTCAGATGGATGCAAAGATATGTTGAATTTTGTTTATCGCTTGTATGGGTGGTGGGGCACTGTCCCCTTAGATTTTGACCAAACTTAACACGATTACTTTTCCCAATCCCATTAACATGTGCAATAAATTTCGTCCCCGTACCTCAAATGGATGCAAAGATATGTTGAATTTTGTTTTCCGCTTGTATGGGTGGTGGGGCATATCCCCTTCAGATTTTGACCAAACCTAACACGATTACTTTTCCCGATGCCATTAACATGTGCAATAAACTTCGTCCCCGTACCTCAGATGGATGCAAAGATATGTTGTATTTTGTTTATCGCTTGTATGGGTGGTGGTGCACTGTCCCCTTAGATTTTGACCAAACTTAACACGATTACTTTTCCCAATCCCATTAACATGTGTAATAAATTTCGTCCGCGCACCTCAGATGGATGCAAAGATATGTTGAATTTTGTTTACCGCTTGCATGGGGGTGGCGCATAGCTCCCTCAGATTTTGACCAAACTTAACACGATTACTTTTCCCGATCCCATGAACATGTGTAAAAAATTTCGTCCGCGCACCTCAGATGGATGCAAAGATATGTTGAATTTTGTTTACCGCTTGTATGGGGGTGGCGCATAGCTCCCTCCGATTTTGACCAAACTGAACACGATTACTTTTCACGATCCCATTAACATGTGCCATAAAATTCGCCCCCGTAACTCAAATGGATGCAAAGATATGTAGAATTTTGTTTATCGCTTGTGTGGGTGGGGCACTGCCCCCTCAGATTTTGACCAAACTTAACACGATTACTTTTCCCGATCCCATTAACATGTGCAATAAATTTCGTTCCCGTACCTCAAATGGATGCAAAGATATGTTGAATTTTGTTTATCGCTTGACCAAACTTAACACAATTACTTTTCCCGATCCCACGAACATGTGTAATAAATTTCGTCACCGCACCTCAGATGAATGCAAAGATATGTTGAAGTTTGTTTATCGCTTGTATGGGGGGTGGAGCACTGCCCCCTCCGATTCCATTAACATGTGCAATAAATTTCGGCCCGCACCTCAAATGGATGCAAAGATATGTTGAATTTTGTTTATCGCTTGTATGGGTGGTGGGGCACTGTCCCCTTAGATTTTGACCAAACTTAACACGATTACTTTTCCCAATCCCATTAACATGTGCAATAAATTTCGTCCCCGTACCTCAAATGGATGCAAAGATATGTTGAATTTTGTTTTCCGCTTGTATGGTGGTGGGGCATATCCCCCTCAGATTTTGACCAAACCTAACACGATTACTTTTCCCAATCCCATTAACATGTGTAATAAATTTTATCCCCGTACCTCAGATGGATGCAAAGATATGTTGAAGTTTGTTTATCGCTTGTATGGGTGGTGCAGCACTGCCCCCTCCGATTCCATTAACATGTGCAATAAATTTCGGCCCCGCACCTCAGATGGATGCAAAGATATGTTGAATTTTGTTTATCGCTTGTATGGGTGGTGGGGCACTGTCCCCTTAGATTTTGACCAAACTTAACACGATTACTTTTCCCAATCCCATTAACATGTGCAATAAATTTCGTCCCCGTACCTCAAATGGATGAAAAGATATGTTGAATTTTGTTTTCCGCTTGTATGGTGGTGGGGCATATCCCCCTCAGATTTTGACCAAACCTAACACGATTACTTTTCCCAATCCCATTAACATGTGTAATAAATTTTATCCCCGTACCTCAGATGGATGCAAAGATATGTTGAAGTTTGTTTATCGCTTGTATGGGGGGTGGAGCACTGCCCCTCCGATTTTGACCAAACCTAACACGATAACTTTTCCCAATCCCATTAACATGTATAATAAATTTCGTCCCCGTAATGGATGCAAAGATATATTGAATTTTGTTTACCGCATGTTTTGGGGTGGGGCACAGCCCTCCAGATTTCGACCAAACTGAACACGATTACTTTTCCCAATCCCATTAACATGTGTAATAAATTTCGTCCTCGTACCTCAAATGGATGCAAAGATATGTTGAATTTTGTTTTCCGCTTGTATGGGGTGGTGGAGCACTGCCCCCTCCGATTCCATTAACATGTGCAATAAATTTCGTCCTCGTACGTCAAATGGATGCAAAGATGTGTTGAATTTTGTTTACCGCTTGTATGGGGGTGGCGCATAGCTACCTCCGATTTTGACCAAACTTAACACGATTACTTTTTCCGATGCCATTAACATGTGCAATAAATTTCGTCCCGGTACCTCAGATGTATGCAAAGATATGTTGAAGTTTGTTTATCGCTTGTATGGGGGTGGAGCACTGCCCCCTCCGATTCCATTAACATGTGCAATAAATTTCGGCCCCGCACCTCAGATGGATGCAAAGATATGTTGAATTTTGTTTATCGCTTGTATGGGTGGTGGGGCACTGTCCCCTTAGATTTTGACCAAACTTAACACGATTACTTTTCCCAATCCCATTAACATGTGCAATAAATTTCGTCCCCGTACCTCAAATGGATGCAAAGATATGTTGAATTTTGTTTTCCGCTTGTATGGTGGTGGGGCATATCCCCCTCAGATTTTGACCAAACCTAACACGATTACTTTTCCCGATGCCATTAACATGTGCAATAAACTTCGTCCCCGTACCTCAGATGGATGCAAAGATATGTTGTATTTTGTTTATCGCTTGTATGGGTGGTGGTGCACTGTCCCCTTAGATTTTGACCAAACTTAACACGATTACTTTTCCCAATCCCATTAACATGTGTAATAAATTTCGTCCGCGCACCTCAGATGGATGCAAAGATATGTTGAATTTTGTTTACCGCTTGTATGGGGGTGGCGCATAGCTCCCTCAGATTTTGACCAAACTTAACACGATTACTTTTCCCGATCCCATGAACATGTGTAAAAAATTTCGTCCGCGCACCTCAGATGGATGCAAAGATATGTTGAATTTTGTTTACCGCTTGTATGGGGGTGGCGCATAGCTCCCTCCGATTTTGACCAAACTGAACACGATTACTTTTCACGATCCCATTAACATGTGCCATAAAATTCGCCCCCGTAACTCAAATGGATGCAAAGATATGTAGAATTTTGTTAATCGCTTGTATGGGTGGGGCACTGCCCCCTCAGATTTTGACCAAACTTAACACGATTACTTTTCCCGATCCCATTAACATGTGCAATAAATTTCGTTCCCGTACCTCAAATGGATGCAAAGATATGTTGAATTTTGTTTATCGCTTGACCAAACTTAACACAATTACTTTTCCCGATCCCACGAACATGTGTAATAAATTTCGTCACCGCACCTCAGATGAATGCAAAGATATGTTGAAGTTTGTTTATCGCTTGTATGGGGGGTGGAGCACTGCCCCCTCCGATTCCATTAACATGTGCAATAAATTTCGGCCCGCACCTCAAATGGATGCAAAGATATGTTGAATTTTGTTTATCGCTTGTATGGGTGGTGGGGCACTGTCCCCTTAGATTTTGACCAAACTTAACACGATTACTTTAACCAATCCCATTAACATGTGCAATAAATTTCGTCCCCGTACCTCAAATGGATGCAAAGATATGTTGAATTTTGTTTTCCGCTTGTATGGTGGTGGGGCATATCCCCCTCAGATTTTGACCAAACCTAACACGATTACTTTTCCCAATCCCATTAACATGTGTAATAAATTTTATCCCCGTACCTCAGATGGATGCAAAGATATGTTGAAGTTTGTTTATCGCTTGTATGGGTGGTGCAGCACTGCCCCCTCCGATTCCATTAACATGTGCAATAAATTTCGGCCCCGCACCTCAGATGGATGCAAAGATATGTTGAATTTTGTTTATCGCTTGTATGGGTGGTGGGGCACTGTCCCCTTAGATTTTGACCAAACTTAACACGATTACTTTTCCCAATCCTATTAACATGTGCAATAAATTTCGTCCCCGTACCTCAAATGGATGCAAAGATATGTTGAATTTTGTTTTCCGCTTGTATGGTGGTGGGGCATATCCCCCTCAGATTTTGACCAAACCTAACACGATTACTTTTCCCAATCCCATTAACATGTGTAATAAATTTTATCCCCGTACCTCAGATGGATGCAAAGATATGTTGAAGTTTGTTTATCGCTTGTATGGGGGGTGGAGCACTGCCCCTCCGATTTTGACCAAACCTAACACGATAACTTTTCCCAATCCCATTAACATGTATAATAAATTTCGTCCCCGTAATGGATGCAAAGATATATTGAATTTTGTTTACCGCATGTTTTGGGGTGGGGCACAGCCCTCCAGATTTCGACCAAACTGAACACGATTACTTTTCCCAATCCCATTAACATGTGTAATAAATTTCGTCCTCGTACCTCAAATGGATGCAAAGATATGTTGAATTTTGTTTTCCGCTTGTATGGGGGGGTGGAGCACTGCCCCCTCCGATTCCATTAACATGTGCAATAAATTTCGTCCTCGTACGTCAAATGGATGCAAAGATGTGTTGAATTTTGTTTACCGCTTGTATGGGGGTGGCGCATAGCTACCTCCGATTTTGACCAAACTTAACACGATTACTTTTTCCGATGCCATTAACATGTGCAATAAATTTCGTCCCGGTACCTCAGATGTATGCAAAGATATGTTGAAGTTTGTTTATCGCTTGTATGGGGGTGGAGCACTGCCCCCTCCGATTCCATTAACATGTGCAATAAATTTCGGCCCCGCACCTCAGATGGATGCAAAGATATGTTGAATTTTGTTTATCGCTTGTATGGGTGGTGGGGCACTGTCCCCTTAGATTTTGACCAAACTTAACACGATTACTTTTCCCAATCCCATTAACATGTGCAATAAATTTCGTCCCCGTACCTCAAATGGATGCAAAGATATGTTGAATTTTGTTTTCCGCTTGTATGGTGGTGGGGCATATCCCCCTCAGATTTTGACCAAACCTAACACGATTACTTTTCCCGATGCCATTAACATGTGCAATAAACTTCGTCCCCGTACCTCAGATGGATGCAAAGATATGTTGTATTTTGTTTATCGCTTGTATGGGTGGTGGTGCACTGTCCCCTTAGATTTTGACCAAACTTAACACGATTACTTTTCCCAATCCCATTAACATGTGTAATAAATTTCGTCCGCGCACCTCAGATGGATGCAAAGATATGTTGAATTTTGTTTACCGCTTGTATGGGGGTGGCGCATAGCTCCCTCAGATTTTGACCAAACTTAACACGATTACTTTTCCCGATCCCATGAACATGTGTAAAAAATTTCGTTCGCGCACCTCAGATGGATGCAAAGATATGTTGAATTTTGTTTACCGCTTGTATGGGGGTGGCGCATAGCTCCCTCCGATTTTGACCCAACTGAACACGATTACTTTTCACGATCCCATTAACATGTGCCATAAAATTCGCCCCCGTAACTCAAATGGATGCAAAGATATGTAGAATTTTGTTTATCGCTTGTATGGGTGGGGCACTGCCCCCTCAGATTTTGACCAAACTTAACACGATTACTTTTCCCGATCCCATTAACATGTGCAATAAATTTCGTTCCCGTACCTCAAATGGATGCAAAGATATGTTGAATTTTGTTTATCGCTTGACCAAACTTAACACAATTACTTTTCCCGATCCCACGAACATGTGTAATAAATTTCGTCACCGCACCTCAGATGAATGCAAAGATATGTTGAAGTTTGTTTATCGCTTGTATGGGGGGTGGAGCACTGCCCCCTCCGATTCCATTAACATGTGCAATAAATTTCGGCCCGCACCTCAAATGGATGCAAAGATATGTTGAATTTTGTTTATCGCTTGTATGGGTGGTGGGGCACTGTCCCCTTAGATTTTGACCAAACTTAACACGATTACTTTTCCCAATCCCATTAACATGTGCAATAAATTTCGTCCCCGTACCTCAAATGGATGCAAAGATATGTTGAATTTTGTTTTCCGCTTGTATGGTGGTGGGGCATATCCCCCTCAGATTTTGACCAAACCTAACACGATTACTTTTCCCAATCCCATTAACATGTGTAATAAATTTTATCCCCGTACCTCAGATGGATGCAAAGATATGTTGAAGTTTGTTTATCGCTTGTATGGGGGGTGGAGCACTGCCCCCTCCGATTCCATTAACATGTGCAATAAATTTCGGCCCCGCACCTCAGATGGATGCAAAGATATGTTGAATTTTGTTTATCGCTTGTATGGGTGGTGGGGCACTGTCCCCTTAGATTTTGACCAAACTTAACACGATTACTTTTCCCAATCCCATTAACATGTGCAATAAATTTCGTCCCCGTACCTCAAATGGATGCAAAGATATGTTGAATTTTGTTTTCCGCTTGTATGGTGGTGGGGCATATCCCCCTCAGATTTTGACCAAACTTAACACGATTACTTTTCCCAATCCCATTAACATGTGTAATAAATTTTATCCCCGTACCTCAGATGGATGCAAAGATATGTTGAAGTTTGTTTATCGCTTGTATGGGGGGTGGAGCACTGCCCCTCCGATTTTGACCAAACCTAACACGATAACTTTTCCCAATCCTATTAACATGTATAATAAATTTCGTCCCCGTAATGGATGCAAAGATATATTGAATTTTGTTTACCGCATGTTTTGGGGTGGGGCACAGCCCTCCAGATTTCGACCAAACTGAACACGATTACTTTTCCCAATCCCATTAACATGTGTAATAAATTTCGTCCTCGTACCTCAAATGGATGCAAAGATATGTTGAATTTTGTTTTCCGCTTGTATGGGGGGGTGGAGCACTGCCCCCTCCGATTCCATTAACATGTGCAATAAATTTCGTCCTCGTACGTCAAATGGATGCAAAGATGTGTTGAATTTTGTTTACCGCTTGTATGGGGGTGGCGCATAGTTACCTCCGATTTTGACCAAACTTAACACGATTACTTTTTCCGATGCCATTAACATGTGCAATAAATTTCGTCCCGGTACCTCAGATGGATGCAAAAATATGTTGAATTTTGTTTACCGCTTGTATGGGGGTAGCGCATAGCTACCTCCGATTTTGACCAAACTTAACACGATTACTTTTCCCGATGCCATTATAATGTGCAATAAATTTCGTCCCAGTACCTCAGATGGATGCAAAGATATGTTGAATTTTATTTATCGCTTGTATGGGTGGTGGGGTACTGTCCCTTTAGATTTTGACCAAACTTAACACGATTACTTTTCCCAATCCCATTAACATGTGTAATAAATTTCGTCCGCGCACCTCAGATGGATGCAAAGATATGTTGAATTTTGTTTACCGCTTGTATGGGGGTGGCGCATAGCTCCCTCAGATTTTGACCAAACCTAACACGATTACTTTTCCCAATCCTATTAACATGTGTAATAATTTTTATCCCCGTACCTAAGATGGATGCAAAGATATGTTGAAGTTTGTTTATCGCTTGTATTTGGGGTGGAGCACTGCCCCCTCCGATTCCATTAACATGTGCAATAAATTTCGTCCTCGTACGTCAAATGGATGCAAAGATGTGTTGAATTTTGTTTACCGCTTGTATGGGGGTGGCGCATAGTTACCTCCGATTTTGACCAAACTTAACACGATTACTTTTCCCGATGCCATTAACAAGTGCAATAAATTTCGTCCCGGTACCTCAGATGGATGCAAAGATATGTTGAATTTTGTTTACCGCTTGTATGGGGGTGGCGCATAGCTACCTCCGATTTTGACCAAACTTAACACGATTACTTTTCCCGATGCCATTAACATGTGCAATAAACTTCGTCCCCGTACCTCAGATGGATGCAAAGATATGTTGAATTTTGTTTATCGCTTGTATGGGTGGTGGGGCACTGTCCCCTTAGATTTTGACCAAACTTAACACGATTACTTTTCCCAATCCCATTAACATGTGTAATAAATTTCGTCCGCGCACCTCAGATGGATGCAAAGATATGTTGGATTTTGTTTACCGCTTGTATGGGGGTGGCGCATAGCTCCCTCAGATTTTGACCAAACTTAACACGATTACTTTTCCCGATCCCATGAACATGTGTAAAAAATTTCGTCCGCGCACCTCAGATGGATGCAAAGATATGTTGAATTTTGTTTACCGCTTGTATGGGGTTGGCGCATAGCTCCCTCCGATTTTGACCAAACTGAACACGATTACTTTTGACGATCCCATTAACATGTAGAATTTTGTTTATCGCTTGTATGATGGGTGGGGCACTGCCTCCTCAGATTTTGACCAAACTTAACACGATTACTTTTCCCGATCCCATTAACATGTGCAATAAATTTCGTCCCCGTACCTCAAATGGATGCAAAGATATGTTGAATTTTGTTTATCGCTTGACCAAACTTAACACAATTACTTTTCCCGATCCCACGAACATGTGTAATAAATTTCGTCACCGCACCTCAGATGAATGCAAAGATATGTTGAATTTTGTTTTCCGCTTGTATGGTGGTGGGGCACTGTCCCCTCAGATTTTGACCAAACTTAACACGATTACTTTTCCCGATCCCATTAACATGTGCAATAAATTTCGTCCCCGTACCTCAGATGGATGCAAAGATATGTTGAAGTTTTTTTATCGCTTGTATGGGGGGTGAGGCACAGCCCCTCCGATTTTGACCAAACTTAACACAATTACTTTTCCCGATCACACGAACATGTGTAATAAATTTCGTCACCGCACCTCAGATGAATGCAAAGATATGTTGAATTTTGTTTTCCGCTTGTATGGGGGTGGGGCACTGTCCCCTCAGATTTTGACCAAACTTAACACGATTACTTTTCCTGATCCCATTAACATGTGCAATAAATTTCGTCCCCGTACCTCAGATGAATGCAAAGATATGTTGAATTTTGTTTTCCGCTTGTATGGTGGTGGGGCACTGTCCCCTCAGATTTTGACCAAACTTAACACGATAACTTTTCCCGATCCCATTAACATGTGCAATAAATTTCGTCCCCGTACCTCAGATGGATGCAAAGATATGTTGAAGTTTTTTTATCGCTTGTATGGTGGGTGAGGCACAGCCCCTCCGATTTTGAACAAACCTAACACGATTACTTTTCCCAATCCCATTAACATGTGTAAGAAATATCGTCCGCGCACCTCAGATGGATGCAAAGATATATTGAATTTTGTTTACCGTATGTTTTGGGGTGGGGCACAGCCCTCCAGATTTCGACCAAACTTAACACGATTACTTTTCCCAATCCCATTAACATGTGTAATAAATATCGTCCCCGTACCTCAAATGGATGCAAAGATATGTTGAATTTTGTTTTCCGCTTGTATGGGGGTGGAGCACTGCCCCCTCCGATTCCATTAACATGTGCAATAAATTTCGTCCTCGTACGTCAAATGGATGCAAAGATGTGTTGAATTTTGTTTACCGCTTGTATGGGGGTGGCGCATAGCTACCTCCGATTTTGACCAAACTTAACACGATTACTTTTCCCGATGCCATTAACATGTGCAATAAATTTCGTCCCGGTACCTCAGATGGATGCAAAGATATGTTGAATTTTGTTTACCGCTTGTATGGGGGTGGCGCATAGCTACCTCCGATTTTGACCAAACTTAACACGATTACTTTTCCCGATGCCATTAACATGTGCAATAAATTTCGTCCCCGTACCTCAGATGGATGCAAAGATATGTTGAATTTTGTTTATCGTTTGTATGGGTGGTGGGGCACTGTCCCCTTAGATTTTGACCAAACTTAACACGATTACTTTTCCCAATCCCATTAACATGTGTAATAAATTTCGTCCGCGCACCTCAGATGGATGCAAAGATATGTTGAATTTTGTTTACCGCTTGTATGGGGGTGGCGCATAGCTCCCTCAGATTTTGATCAAACTTAACACGATTACTTTTCCCAATCCCATTAACATGTGTAATAAATTTTATCCCCGTACCTCAGATGGATGCAAAGATATGTTGAAGTTTGTTTATCGCTTGTATGGGGGGTGGAGCACTGCCCCTCCGATTTTGACCAAACCTAACACGATAACTTTTCCCAATCCCATTAACATGTATAATAAATTTCGTCCCCGTAATGGATGCAAAGATATATTGAATTTTGTTTACCGCATGTTTTGGGGTGGGGCACAGCCCTCCAGATTTCGACCAAACTGAACACGATTACTTTTCCCAATCCCATTAACATGTGTAATAAATTTCGTCCTCGTACCTCAAATGGATGCAAAGATATGTTGAATTTTGTTTTCCGCTTGTATGGGGGGGTGGAGCACTGCCCCTCCGATTTTGACCAAACCTAACACGATAACTTTTCCCAATCCCATTAACATGTATAATAAATTTCGTCCCCGTAATGGATGCAAAGATATATTGAATTTTGTTTACCGCATGTTTTGGGGTGGGGCACAGCCCTCCGATTTTGACCAAACCTAACACGATAACTTTTCCCAATCCCATTAACATGTATAATAAATTTCGTCCCCGTAATGGATGCAAAGATATATTGAATTTTGTTTACCGCATGTTTTGGGGTGGGGCACAGCCCTCCAGATTTCGACCAAACTGAACACGATTACTTTTCCCAATCCCATTAACATGTGTAATAAATTTCGTCCTCGTACCTCAAATGGATGCAAAGATATGTTGAAGTTTGTTTATCGCTTGTATGGGGGGTGGAGCACTGCCCCTCCGATTTTGACCAAACCTAACACGATAACTTTTCCCAATCCCATTAACATGTATAATAAATTTCGTCCCCGTAATGGATGCAAAGATATATTGAATTTTGTTTACCGCATGTTTTGGGGTGGGGCACAGCCCTCCAGATTTCGACCAAACTGAACACGATTACTTTTCCCAATCCCATTAACATGTGTAATAAATTTCGTCCTCGTACGTCAAATGGATGCAAAGATGTGTTGAATTTTGTTTACCGCTTGTATGGGGGTGGCGCATAGCTACCTCCGATTTTGACCAAACTTAACACGATTACTTTTTCCGATGCCATTAACATGTGCAATAAATTTCGTCCCGGTACCTCAGATGGATGCAAAAATATGTTGAATTTTGTTTACCGCTTGTATGGGGGTAGCGCATAGCTACCTCCGATTTTGACCAAACTTAACACGATTACTTTTCCCAATCCCATTAACATGTGTAATAAATTTCGTCCGCGCACCTCAGATGGATGCAAAGATATGTTGAATTTTGTTTACCGCTTGTATGGGGGTGGCGCATAGCTCCCTCAGATTTTGACCAAACCTAACACGATTACTTTTCCCAATCCTATTAACATGTGTAATAATTTTTATCCTCGTACCTAAGATGGATGCAAAGATATGTTGAAGTTTGTTTATCGCTTGTATGGGGGGTGGAGCACTGCCCCCTCCGATTCCATTAACATGTGCAATAAATTTCGTCCTCGTACGTCAAATGGATGCAAAGATGTGTTGAATTTTGTTTACCGCTTGTATGGGGGTGGCGCATAGTTACCTCCGATTTTGACCAAACTTAACACGATTACTTTTCCCGATGCCATTAACATGTGCAATAAATTTCGTCCCGGTACCTCAGATGGATGCAAAGATATGTTGAATTTTGTTTACCGCTTGTATGGGGGTGGCGCATAGCTACCTCCGATTTTGACCAAACTTAACACGATTACTTTTCCCGATGCCATTAACATGTGCAATAAACTTCGTCCCCGTACCTCAGATGGATGCAAAGATATGTTGAATTTTGTTTATCGCTTGTATGGGTGGTGGGGCACTGTCCCCTTAGATTTTGACCAAACTTAACACGATTACTTTTCCCAATCCCATTAACATGTGTAATAAATTTCGTCCGCGCACCTCAGATGGATGCAAAGATATGTTGAATTTTGTTTACCGCTTGTATGGGGTTGGCGCATAGCTCCCTCCGATTTTGACCAAACTGAACACGATTACTTTTGACGATCCCATTAACATGTAGAATTTTGTTTATCGCTTGTATGATGGGTGGGGCACTGCCTCCTCAGATTTTGACCAAACTTAACACGATTACTTTTCCCGATCCCATTAACATGTGCAATAAATTTCGTCCCCGTACCTCAAATGGGGCACTGCCCCCTCCGATTTTGACCAAACTTCTAAAGATTTTCTCGATAGTCCGTTAGCATTCCAGATTGCTATGGTAGGGTTTTTATTTGATAGACCCATCTAATTTAGTAACCAGTATAGTGACGAGATTCATAATATTTGTCATTTGTGTAATAAGCTGTTTCATCATTGTTTTGAGTTCTGAAAAATCATCGTTCTTATTTGTTTTGGTTCCGATTTCACTATTTTTAGTAATGTTACTAAATTTTTTATTCGATGTGAATGCAGCTGCTTCTGCATGTGTTAAGCCAGCTGGCATTCTTGGAACTGTATTCAGAGTTGGATTAGATGTCGATAGGTTTTGTGTTTGTGTGGTTTGGAGTTCTTTCTTTCTCAATGGTGGATATAGTTGTATTTGCAGCGATTTATAGACAAGGCAGCCTTTGTAGTTTGCGGTGTAGTTATTGCCACATATGGCGCATTTGATTTCTTGTTTATCCTCGGTCTTTAATAAATAGTTAATTGTGATATCCAACGCATTTGACAGAGGCAGGGTGTTCATTGTTGCTTTTGTTTTTTAATTCAACAGAGAATATTGGTAGAGGTTGTTGAGTGGAGTCTTTTTGCATATTGTGTATGTTTATAACTTCGTGACCTAATTCTGCTAATTCAGTTATAATACTTTCTGTTTCTGTCGAGTAGTGCATGTGTCGAAAACCACCTGAAAACCTCTTTCCTCATTGAGCTTAAATGTGTAGTATTTTTACTTTTATCCCTAAGTAATTTTATAATTACAGTGTAATGGGCAGATTCTTCTGCTTGTATTTTAATTTCATTCTTAATTAAAGCTTTTATTATATATTTTGCATTAAATAACATTCCTATTGCACTTGTTAGAGCACTTACGTTATTAATATTTTGTACCTATATTGGGGGAGGTTTTTGTATGCGCTGTACTTTTGGTTTTTGTATTGTAGTAATTGTCTCTGTCCCACTGTCGTCATCATCGGCCAAGGATTCGAACAATATTTTTGCAATGTTGTTTGTTTTGTTCTGGTTTAAGGTTTGTCTTTTTAATTGTGTTTTATTTGTATTAGTTTTGTTGTTGTTTAACTTTTGTATGTTTGTTGTTCTTGGTGATGTTGCTTTTTTTTTAGATGACATTATCGATGCGCTGATTGGTGCAGCTACACAACAGACCGTTGGCTTGGCGCTTGATGATGCGATCAGTGACGTCATAAAAAAGGCCGTACAGTATAATGTTGTTGTTGTTGCTAATGAAGCTATTGTTGTAGTGGATGGACTTTATGTTGTAATTGTTGCGGATGATATAGTTGCTGCTATTGATCTGCCATAAATGTTGTTATAGATGTTTGATGCTATTGCGGGGTGCACGGTTGGGAGCGGCGTTGTCGGAGTGACGCACTGTGATTTCCAAGTTAGTGGAGTTGATGTTGCATTCGTGTTGATGCTGTTGCATTCAAGCAGAGCTGGTGAGTGCAATTGGATTGTTGTTAAAGATTTCTCTTTTTCAACAGTAGAGTTGTTGTTATCATTGTTTGAAACGAATGAGTAATATGCTTTTCTCCCATCCGATGAGCGTAGCTCATATTTTTGCAAACTGCTTTTCACTTTATTATTTTGATTTTTTAAACATAAATTTACTAAGTGACAAATAACTTTCACTTAAATAGCGTCTTTTCGCTTGTTGTAAATAAAGAATTTTTTCTTTGTTTTGTATCAACTTTGTTTTATTTAGTTTCCACATATAAATATTAAATTTAGTTTCGCAGTTTTCGCACGTCTGTTCTGATGAACTATGGATGATGCAGATAAGTTGATAAGTGAACTGAGCACATAAATGTAACTAGGTGCTAAGCAAACGAAAAAGAGATTGTATGTCAGTATTAAATGGGAAGTAAGACAACGAGTGTGAAGTGGACAAATTGATTTGCGCAGAAGATTTTTCGAGAATGCAGTTGAGTAATTGACTACATTAATTAGGTCTACCAACAACTGGCACTAAGGCCACCAAGGTAATAAGATTAAATGAGGTGCTAGGGAGCGGAGCGTTGAAGGTCTGCCGGAGCCATTACCAGTGCATTACTGTATACACTAAAAAACATGAAAAAGGTTGACGACGCAGCGGTTACAGCAAACGAGACAGTGCCTGCCAATGAACGCGAAAGTGACGCCAACGAAGATAAAAAACCACAAATATTTAGAAGCAACAACGGTAATCAGCTTGTGGACGATAGCGGGGTCGGGAGTGTTGCAAAGGATCGAACAAAGTAGGTGTGAACGAGTGCGCAAACAACGATGACAAAGGATCGAACAAAATGATTGTAAATGAGAAAGAAACCAACAATGACAAAAACGAATTTGAATTGATGAAGCGTCAGTTTAATCTTTAATTATGACATCATATGTCAATAATGTTGTTAGCGTGAAGAGTGTTGCAAACATTTACAAACTAGATGAAAACATGCCTGCTATGGTTGCGGAAATTTCGACCGCATCGTTAAGATTGGGATTCGTTTGCTCAAGTTTACATTGTGAGAAAAGTTGTTGAGAGTCAATCACTTGGTAATGGCCATGAATAATTCTTGTTACAAACGGTCCAAGCAACTCACTCGCCCGTTAGGATACGTATCACCTGGGTAGCTTCTGAACACCTGTTCAGAGGTGAGCTAACGTAAGAACGCCAAAACCCCCTCCCCTTAATTAGGGGTTGGTGCGCTGGGCTTGGAACCCGCCACTGTAAAAATATATCTCCAATGAAAACACAAAGGAAGCCTGGGAAGGAACCCGATGATGACAATCCCCGCAACCAAAATAAGGATCACGATTTACGGATATGCACCTGAACTCCCCACGCTTTATTGGGATGGTGCAAATATCCAACTGGTTGATGTCCTCCAAACATGCAAGGCTGACATCACCACAATCCAAGCAATCAGATGGATAGGACAGGGTTGCTCTAAAAAAGAATCCTTGTGACATCTACTACAACTGCCATGCGAGTAAGCCCGAATTTGGATGTGGTTTCGTGGTGAGTAGGAAACTACGTGGCCACGTCTCCAGGTTCACACCAGTTGACGAGCGTCTAGCCGCGAAACGCATCAAGGCTAAATATTTCTATATAAGCATTGTACGTAAGAGAAAGACGACGATGCTAAAGATGAGCTCTATGAGCGCTTGGAACGTCTGTACAAGCGCTGTCCCAAACGCGATGTCAAAATCCTGCTTGGCGATCTCAACGCTAAGATTGGGAAGGAAGGAATCTTTGGCCCAACCGTCGGAAAATTTAGCCTTCACGACACTACCTCCAATAATGGAGAGAGGCTAATCGATTTCGCCGCAGGTCGGAACATGGTAGTTAGTAGTACCAGATTTCAACACCTTAACATCCACAAGGCTACATGGCTGAGTCCAGATCAAATAACACGCAACCAAATTGATCATGTTTTTAATGACGGAAGGCAAGCATCGAGCGTGTTGGACGTGCGAACGTTACGTGGTCCCAACATTGACTCGAACCACTATCATGTCGCAGCCAAAATACGCCCAAGGCTCAGCGTAGTGCACGTCGCACGTTCCAACATGCAACGAAAGCTAGACGTCAGCAAGCTGCAATCAGAACAGACTGCCGTAGCCTTTTCACCACACACTCTCCCGTATGTTCCGGGAAACTTCTCCGTATTCTTAAGATATATATGAGCAGTGGAAACATATCACCCGCTCCATGAATAGGGTTGCTAAGATGACATTGGTTATATAAAACCTGTGAATAATTCTTGGTACGACGAGGAGTGTCGCAATGCTACTGCAGAGAAGAACTCCTCCTATCAGCGAACTCTGCAGTCGGGAGCAACGCGAGCTGTTAGAGAGCAATATCGAGAGAAACGGAGGGAGGAGAAACGCCTTTTCAGATGCAAGAAAAAGGAGCAAGAAAGGCGGGAGTTTGAGGATATTAAGATGTTTAGTGACAGAAAAAAAGCTCGAAAATTTTATGAAACGGTCAAGCGTCTGACTGAAGTTTTTAAGCCCGGAGTAACTTTCTGTAAGGATGAAAATGGAAATCTGGTAACGGATGAAAAGGAATCACTGAGATTATGGATATTTGCAACCTACTCGGAGGCGATGAAGAGCACAATACCGCCGATAGAGAAATGACACCGGAACCACCAGTTAATGATGGCACTATTGTAGAGCCACCGGACTATAACGAGGTCGATTCAGTTATTAAAAAGCTGAAAAATAACAAAGCGGCGGGCTATGATGGGCTGCCAGCTGAGTAATTTAAGACCGCTGGTTAGGAGAATGCGAAGAGCTGGTTAGGAGAATGCATCAACTTCTATGAAAGATATGGTACGATGAACGTATCTTTAAGAAAGGAGACCCCGTTGTTTGCCAAAATTACCGCGGAATAAGTCTTCTTTCCATTGGATATAAGATTCTGTTGAGCGTATTCTGTAATAGGGTGAAGATATATACAGATTGACTGATAGGACTATATCAGTGTGGCTTCAGACCAAAAAGGTCGACCATTGACCAAATATTCACATTACGCCAAATCTTGGAAAAGACCCGTGAGTTTAACAAAGACACACACCACCAATTGGCCAACTAAAAAGCCGCATTCGACACGCAGATACGATCGAAGTTTTTCGACGCCCTGTCTGCATTAGGTATCCCGGCAAAGATTGTCCGTCTTTGCATGACGACGCTTTCTAACACACAAGACGAAGTACTTGGTGTCTTCTCGCACTCCGTCTCGCGTCTTGGACGGTCAGTGACGATGGAGAATTTCAACTTTAGTGTTGTAGAAAACTTCGTCTATCTTGGAGCAACAACAACGTCAGCCTGGAGATCAGTCGAAGAATCACACTTGCAAACCGATGCTTTTTTGGGCTGAGCAAGCAAATGAGAAGGAAAGCCCTCTCTCGACGGACGAAAATAAATATATATAAGACGCTGATACTCCCGGTTCTACTGTATGGCGCAGAGGCATGGACCGTGATTGAGTCGGACGAGACAGCGTTGGAAGTCTTCGAGAGGAAGATTCTTCGCAGTATCTTTGGTCCTATTAGAGTCGGCGACGAGTTTAGGTACCGTATGAGCCGCGAGCTGTACGAGCTATTCGATGAGGTTGACATAGTCCAGCGCATAAGATTCCAGCGGCTGCACTGGGCTGGGCACCTTATTCGAATGGATGAAAGAGCTCCAGCACGCATGGTTTACATGGGGGGTCCAAACTTAATTGGTAGACGCCGACATAGAGGACGACCGGGCACTCGATGGAAGCACCTATTCCCTTTGACACAATCCATATAGACCACTTAGGCCCTTTGCCAAGTATTACTTCAAAACGAAAGCATTTATTAGTGGTGATAGATTCGTTTACGAAATATGTAAAATTGTTCCCTGTCAATTCAACGAGTACAAAAGAGGTTATTGCAAGCTTAACCAAATATTTCGAATTCTCTGTAAAAGGCTCACTGTTATTAGTATCACTGATAAAATACATACTAACATATCTTACATATTCGTTGTTGCCGGTAGCTTTCGGCTTCTTCTTGTAATGCTTACAGACTGGCAAAGTGTCTAAAATCTCCACACATAACATACGCCGTTGGCTCGTTTGGGTTTGCGCACTCAGCAGCAATGTGACCCAAACTGTGGCAATTGTAGCACTTGTACGCCCTCTGGTTCGGGGCCCGCGGATTGTTGTTAGCCTGCACTTTGCACATGACGGAATGCACACAGCATTTCGTCTGGAGTTTTGAAGCATTATAGCCGTGCTTGATTTTTTAGCAGACGATCCGGTTTGCCGTCGATTAGGTATTGGACTTACTCGTCGCAGTTCATTTTGAGCTTAAGCGCCATATTGCTCTTGTCGAGGAAATAATTTGTAATTTTTTCGTTAAACTCCCACTTAAGTTGTTCGAATTTGCGCCGATTTTCTACAACGTTGTCGTCTACTTCATACGTTAAATTTAGCTGCTTCACGTCAGCCAGCAACAACTTCTTATCTGATAACAACCAAGCTGCAGCTTTACCCTTTAGACGCGTATAAATTAACGGGTGCAATACATCGAATGCATTAGGAACGGCTTTCGTTTGGGCAATCCACTCACCCACCATCGAATTCAGAGACAAATTGATTAAGTGTGCTAAACGGAATATTGTTCTGGCTGCATAGCTGCTCGTTATGTCGTTTTAAATCCGCAACTGCTAGTTTATGCTTATCTAATGCATCGTTGTTGTTGTTGCTTTGATTTTACTCCACATTGTTGTTTATGTTGCTCAGGCGAAGTCGATCGCTTTCATGCAGCAGCTCATATACAGTCGCTTCAAGTGCTGCAATCGTACGCTTGTCCTTTTCGTTTACATTGTTATTGCTTTTTATCTCTTTTGTTGCAGCGTGCGGACGTTTTATTAACTAGCTCTTGAATAAAATTCAAAAGTAACGTTTAAAGTGCTTATTAAAAGCTCGAAAGCTTATTAACGAGTGTCTAAACCATGATGCAGAAGATGCAGAAGACTATAGAAAAGTAACAAGAACGCTTTCCAATTCAAACATTTCGTGGTACAGTCTTGAAAATAAACAGGAGCGTCCAATAAGGGTGATTGCAAAACATCTACATCACTCGTGTGAACCAGCAACAATAGTCGACGATCTGAAATCACAAGGTTCTGAATTGAAAAACAGTCTCGGCCCATGGGTCTAGCGGTGAAAGTGGACAAGACGAAGTACTTGGTGTCTTCTAGCACTCCGTCATCGCGTCTTGGACGGTCAGTGAAGATGGAGAATTTGAACTTCGTCTATCTTGGATCAGATATTACCAGAAAGAACAACGTCAGTTTGGAGATCAGGCGAAAAATCACGCATACAAACAGAGGCTTTTTTGGGCTAAGCAAGCAAATAAAAAGTAAAGCCCTCTCACGAAGGACAAAAATCAAGATCAATAAACGCTTAGACTCCCTTGTCTATTGTATGGCGCGGAGGCATGGACCGTGATTGAGTCCTATTAGTCCTATTAGTGTCGGCGACGAGTTTAGGTTCCGAATGAACAGCGAGCTGTACCAGCTAATCGATGGGGTTGACATAGTCCAGCGCATAAAATTCCACTGGGCTGGGCACTTCATTCGAATGGATGAAAGAGCTCCAGCACTCATGGTTTATGTTGGAATGACAAGTTATGGAGAGATCTCTCCGTACTTGGCATTCAAAATGACTGGCACCAGCGCGCACTAGACTATGGAGGCGCTTTCCTAAATGCGTCCATGACGGAAGACGGTTGACAGCTAGTTAAGTATGTAAGTAAGCTTCGTGAACTGCCCAAAATGGAAGACTACAACCAAGGTTGGAGAAGACGATGATTGTATACGATAGTTTAATTTGTTTTTTAATAAATATTTATATACATTTATTAAACTCAACACTAATATTCCTTTATATTTAGACTGTCTCATAGATCAGTTTCGCAAAAGTTTCGTGATAAAAAAATAATTTAGAATATGTTAAATTGGAAAATATTTCTTATTTTGGATTAAATAAAAGTAAATTGAACATTATCGGCAAGGTATCATGTTTCATTCTGTTAAATGGAAAACGATTTTTTTTTTATTTCGAACGAATCTATGAGCAGAAATGTTGTAATGGGAAGGAACTTGATAAAAATATGTAAACTACAATTATTTTTTTTTTTGGTTTTTTATTCACTACTTATACAAATGATATATGTATTTGGAAAAAGAAAATATGGGAGTGGATACAAAAATTATGTAAACCAAAATAATAATAATTTACGAAGGGCAAAAATTGAGGGTAAGAACGAATCTGACGAAATACAAACGAACTCAGAAATAGAGAGTAAACTTGCAATCGATAGTTCAGATAATAACGTTGAGCACCATCTATATATTGACGCAAAATTGATCTAAAACTAACGGACGGCTCAAATGTGTTTATAAGAATTATTATGCTACACTAGACCAACCCACAGAGCCAGAAATAAGGTGTAAAATGAAATAAATGTAGAAACAGACTGTAAGGGCACAAAATATGCAGATATTTTGGCCTTACCAGTAACAGCAATAAACAGCAACAGCTGTTGTAAGAGGGCCACGCAGCTTACAACACTAAGTTCATGTTCGTCGAACATGTAGGCGTCCGCCAACCTTGTTACGATTGTCGATCACCGGACAACCGCGTGAGTGCGAGAGGGACAACCACTGCAACCGAGGTTGTTTACCGATGTGGACTTGTTCATGATCGTTGGTCTACATCGGGTGGCTATATCGGGATATGACAGGGATGCGGAAAAATCGAAGTTACAGTGGCGCTAATGGATTGTGAAGTTTAACGGATTGCTGTTAAAACACTGTTAAATGTCTGCAGCTTTGCTATTATGTTAAAATTATGAATATTAACTTTTAGCGCAGCAGCATTGTTCTCAGCCTGAGGAATGAGACTGCGGAAAATGCATTGGGACAAATCAAAATGGACTGAGTCACGTCATGAGTGATACAGGTAATATGGTGCCGGAATGGATACATCAGAGGGAAACTGGTGTGGTAGATGTCAGTCGCATATACGCTGAGCGACGGGGTCAATGTCCGACAGAGGCCAAAACACCGAGTCAGCAGCGCTGTTAGCGGTTTGGCGAGAAAGTCGAATATGAATTTCTGCAGGACGGCTGTAAAGTAGTGGTGATCCTTTCTGTTTAGCGGCGCAGCAGCACGTAACGTACGGTAATTCTGTTAGCAGTGTTGTTGCGGCTCATTAGCAGAAATGGTATAAAAGGAGCGGCACTTTACACCGAAAAACAGTCTGACTTTGAGCTTTGAACTGAAAGCTAGACAAGTATTTGAACAACGGGTTTCAAATAAGTTTTGAACAATGGGCTTCAAGACAACAGCTAAGGAACTTTTTGAACACTGGGCGTCAAATAGGATTTCAACACTGGGCGTAAAATCTATAGCTGAAGAACTATTTGAAGAAATATTTAAACACTCGGCGTCAAATAGGGTTTGAACACTGGGCGTCAAATCTGCAGCTGAAGGTACTATCTGAACACTGGGCGTCAGATAGAGGTCGAACATTAGACAACAGATCAACAACAAAGGCGATATTTGGCCACTGGGTGTCAAATCAACAGCTGGATCGATATTCGAACACTTAGTTCAAATCAGCGGACAGGGAACACACAAACATAACATCTGCAAACCTTAAAAAGGGTGTGTACATTAGCCTCAAGAGAAAAGAGGTGTAAAACTCGATAATAAAAGCACGAAACAGATAAAACCAAAACAAACACTGTTTAATTTTCCTCGCCGAAAGCTGGCGAAGCTGAGTTATCACAGCCTTCGACCCGGATAAACCGGGAGTCCTTTACAAGAAAACCATTTCATTGTCCCCCATGACGCCTTCCGTATGCAGGAAAGAGCAACTTACAAAAATTGATTGATGAACAGCTTTCAAAAGGCTATATACGTCCGGGTGAATAAGAAATTGTTTCGAAAATAGTTTTAGTTAAGAAAAAGGCAGGTGAATTGAGATTGTGCGTGGACTATCGAACGTTGAACAAGGTTGCATTGACAAATTAATAGATAAACAATTTTTCACTAAATAAGACTTAAAAAAATATATTTTTTCATGTTTTTATGGACGTTGAGTCAGCCAAATATACTTCTTTTGTTATACCAGTCAGACAATACGAATGATTAAAAATGTCCGTTTGGATTTCGCAATGTGCCGTCAGTGTTACAAAGATTTGTTAACAACATTTTTTCGGATATGGTTAGGCTATTGTGACGATGTCTCTGGCTGGGATATTCTCAAGCTCCAATCCCGTGGACACTAGTTACTTCTATGCTCCTGTCCCGTGAGCTGCTATGGCTGTCCCGATCCCGTGGACACTAGTATCTTCTAAGCTCTGATCCCTTGAGCAGCTACGGCTGTCCCGATCCCGTGGACACTTCCTTTTTTTAAGCTCCGATCCCGTAAGCTTCTAAGGCTGTCCCGATTACGTAGACACTAACTACTTTAAGCTCCGTTCCCTTGAACTGCTACGGCTGTCACGAACCCGTGGACACTACTTGCTTCTAAATTCCGATCCCGTGAGCTACTTTTGATGTCGCGTTGAGACTAAATACTTTAAGCTCTGATCCCGAGACCTGCTACGGCTGTCCGGATCCTGTGGACACTAACTACTGTACTACTAAATACTTTTAAAATACTAACTACGGCTACAACGAGACAAGAAGCAATTATTATTCTCCGCCGGGGTGTTCCCATTTAACTCGACTGAAGCTATTACCGTTACTGCTGTTACCGCTGCTTCTCCGCAGGCGATGACTGGTCTACTTGCCAGTCAGGCACGAAGCAAACCAGATAGTACTGCTGCTCCTTCACCGGAGCTGACCGACCACTCTATCGGTCCGAGACTAATTAGCTCTGCTACTAATTTGCCTGCTTAGACAAATATTTGGTGAGAGTCTTTTTATGAACTCACGGGTCTTTTCCAAGATTTGGCGTAATGTGAATATTTGGTCACTGGTCGACCTTTTTGGTCTGAAGCCACACTGATATCGTCCTATCAGTGAGTCGGTATATGGCTTCAGCCTATTACACAATACGTCCGACAGAGTCTTATATCCAATGGAAAGGAGACTTATTCCGCGGTAGTTGGCGCAAACAGCGGGGTCTCCTTTCTTAAAGATAGGACAGAGAACACTGAGATTCCAGTCATTGGGTATGCGTTCATCGGACCATATCTTGCATAAAAGCTGGTGCATACTCCTAACCAACTCTTCGCCGCCGGTCTTAAATAACTCAGCTGGCAGCCCATCAGAGCCCGCCGATTTGTTATTTTTCAGCTTTATAATAATTGAATCGACCTCGTTATAGTCCGGTGGCTCTACAATAGTGACATCATTAACTGGTGGTTCCGGTGTCATTTCTCTATCGGCGGTATTGTGCGCTTCATCGCCTCCGAGAAGGTTGGAGAAATGACTCCTCCATAATCTCAGTGATTCCTGTTCATCCGTTACCAGATTTCCATTGTCATCCTTACAGAAAGTTACTCCGGGCTTAAAACCTTCAGTCAGACGCTTGACCTTTTGGTAGAATTTTCGAGCTTCATTTCTGTTACGTAACATCTCAACATCCTCAAACTCCCGCCTTTCTTGCTCCATTTTCTTGCGTCTGAAAAGCCGTTTCTCCTCTCTCAGTTTCTCTCGATATCGCTCTCTAACAGCTCGCGTGGCTCCCGACTGCAGAGTTCGCTGATAGAAAGCGTTCTTCTCTGCAGTAGCATTGCGACACTCCTCGTCGTACCAAGAATTCTTCACAGGTTTTGTATAACCAATGACATCCTTGGCAGCCCTATCCATGGAGCAGGTGATATGTGTCCACTGCTCACATATATCTCGAGAAGACGGAGAGGTTTCCCGGAGCAGTCAGGAGAGTGTGTTTGAGAAGGCTGCGGCGGTCTGCTCTGATTGCAGCTTGCCGACGTCTAGCTTTCGTTGCATGTTGGACCGTGCGGCGTGCACTACGCTGAGCCTAGTGCGTACCTTGGATGCGACAAGATAGTGGTCCGAGTCGATGTTGGGACCACGTAACGTTCGCACGTCCAACATGCTCAGGACTCAGCCATGTAGCCTTGTGGATGTTAAGGTGTTTAAATCTGGTACTACTAACTACCATGTTCCGACCTGCGGCGAAATCGATTAGCCTCACTCTATTATTAGAGGTAGTGTCGTGAATGCTAAATTTTCCAACGGTTGGGCCAAAGATTCCTTTCTTCCAAATCTTGGCTTTGAAATCGACATGCACGATTTTGATATCGTGTTTGGGACAGCGCTCGTACAGACGTTTCAAGCGCTCATGGAACTCATCTTTAGCATCGTCGTCGTTCTCTTCCGTTGGGGCGTGCGCACAAATCAGGCTAATATAAAAATATTTAGCATTGATGCGTATCGTGGCTAGATGCTCGTCAACTGGCGTGAATCAGGAGACGAGGCCACGTATTTTCCTACTCACTACGAAACCACATCCAAATTCGTGCTTACTCGCATGTCAGCTGTAGTAGATGTCACAAGGATGCTTTTTTAGAGCAGCCCTGTCCTATCCATCGGATTTCTTGGATTGCGGTGATGTCAGCCTTGCACCTTTCGAGGACATCAACCAACTGGATGTTTGCGCCGTCCCAATTAAGGGTGCGGACATTCCAGGTGCATATCCTTAATTCGTGATCCTTATATCGTTTTCGGGGGTCGTCATCATAGAATTCCTTCTAAGGCTTCATTGGGGGTTTATTTTTTTAAAGTAGCGGGTCCCAAGCACAGCGCACCAACGCCTTCTCACGTTAGCTCACCTCTGAACTTGTGTTTAGAAGCTACCCAGGATATGCGTATCCTAACGGACGTGTGAGTTGCTTGGACCGTTTGACATAAGAATCATTGTTGGCCATTCTCAGGTGAATGGCAGTCAACAACTTTTCTCACAATGTGAACTTGAGCAATCGAGCCCTAATGTCCCAACTCTTGATGATGTACTCATAATTGTCGAAACTTATGAGACCAGCACAAAAATTTCGCTACAATAAAAGAGGACTGTGAGAGACCAATACCAGTAAACGCATTGCACATAAACAAATTCAAAAACAAAGTGAAGCGACATGATTACAAAGCAAGCACTAATAAGTTAAAATCTTGCTCAAGCTGTGGATATTCTCATGGTAAAGAGAGATGCAAGTTTCGTGATTCTACATGCCATAACTGCGGTAAAAGGCAGCCGTTTGTTTGTGAAAGGAAAACAAACGTAATAACAACTACAGCGAAAGAAAATGCAACAACAATCAAAATGAGAGCAATTGCACGAATACGATCATTGCGTTTAACACGCATCTTAACAATAGTATACAAGTAGTAAATTTTCAAAAATCATCAAATAAAAACTTTACTGACATCGAACTACTAAACAATGTAAAAACTTTTCAAATGGACTCTCGTGCAACTGTCTCTGTAATTAATGTTAAAACATACAAGAAGTTAAACAGTCCAAAATTAATAAAATACAACCGCGTTTTGCATGCGTTTCGACAAACGCCAATTCCTATATTTGGTGAGCTACACACTAAAGCAAAGTGTGGAAACAAACATAAAGACATTGCAACAATTGTTGCAAATGTAGAAAATGCAAATAATCTTTTCGGATTAAATTTATTCAAAGCATTCGGATTCGATATTCAACAAGTATCAAGCTTGGTAGATGTCTATGCGCCTTAAATAGCTGACTTGTGCTCCAAGTACAAAACTGTGTTTGAGTCGGCTCTTGTTGTGATAAAATATTTTAAGGGAAGTGTATATTCATAACAAAATGCTACACCAACATTTTTTAAAAGCAGAAAAATACTTTTTGCACAACTGGACAAATTTAAAGCAGAAGCTGAACGACTCAATAAAGCAGGTATTTGGTAACCGATTAAATTTAGCAATTGGGCATCGGCTATTGTGGTATCTTCGAAACCAAACAGGTTGACAGACAAATTGACATTGAAAATTAACCTTTACCAACACTCAAATATTTATTGCACATTCTACGCCAGGTAGACATTTTACAAAAATCAATTTAAAGGATGCGTATATACAAATGGAACTTAATGAACATTCAAAACACCTGATGGTCGTGAACACACCGCTGGGCTTATTTTAGTATCAACGTCTACCTTATGGCATCGCCAGCGCACCAGCTATTTTTCAGCGTTACATAGAACAACTTCTAAATGGCATTGAAGGATGTGGTAACTATGTTGACGACATTATCCTTACAGCAGCAACAGTTGAACAACACCTTGGTCGTGTTACGGAATATCTTGAAAATTCTACAAAATAATATCATCAAATTGGTTTTTTTTAAGTAACGAAATAGAGAATTTAGGACGACGTATAAGTGATAAAGGCATTCTTCCCGACTATTCTGGTCTGCAAGCAGTTAAAGAGTTAAAGCCGTCGACAAATCTTCAACAATTAGAAGCGTTAATGTGAAAAGTGAACTATTACTGCCACTTCATTCCAAACTACTTTCAGTTGGCTGCACCATTAAACAAACAAGCTTTCTCAGCATTGAAATCGCTTATCATCAATGCAATGCAACTGGCACATTTCAACGAAGAGTTACCCGTAACTCTTGCCACTGATGCATCATCTTACGGTATTAGTGTAGTATTATCACATATTCAGAACGATGGCAGCGAGAAACCAATCGCTTCTGTATCAAAAACTCTTGAAAAGCATCAAGTCAAGTATAGCCAAATCGAGAATCTTTGAAGATAACGTTTTCATCCATATCTCTACGGTAGAAAATTTTTACTTATAACTGATCGCAAAGCACTTGTAATGATATTCAATCCAAGTAAACAATTATATCGTATATGCATACGACGTTGGGCAGTTATACTTATGGCGTACAACTTCGATATAAAATACCGTTTAACAAACGTACACGGTAACGCCGATGCACTATCGCGCCTATCTTTAGGCACAAATGAAAATTTCGATAGAGATGGAGCATTTTACAAGGTTAGTGACATTTCACCACCGATCAACGCAGCAGTATTGACAACGACGTCATTCTACAAAAAGTACGCAACTATGTATTAAATGGTTGGCCAGACAAACTTCCGCCGAGTAATGAAAACATTATGCCGTATTTGAACCGCAAATGCGCACTAACTGTTTATGAGAACATTATATGCAGATGCAAATCGAATAGTTATTCCTAACTCTTTACGCCATAAGATTCTTCAACTTCTACACGAAGGACTCCAGGGAATAGTAAAAATGAAGCAGCTAGCTTGACAAAACGTTTGGTGGCCTAATATAGACGACGATATCGCTAAACTGACAACTTCTTGTGGCATATGTAAACGTAACAATCCTTCATCAGTCAAGGGATATCAAAATTGGCCAATTGCTTCTTCCGCATGGGATAGATTAGTATTGACTTCACTGGACCAATTTTTGACTCAATGTGGCTTATATGTGTTATGCATATGCGAATTTTTCTTTTGTTCTACAAATGACTTCAACTACAACAGACAACACTATAGTAGGTCTATCAGCAATTTTTGCAATTGAAGTTTAACCAAGAACCTAAGTAAGAGATAATGGACAAAACGGCATAACTCACATAACGACAGCGCCATTTCATCCAGCATCGTATGGCTTAGCAGAACGCTTGGTCAATCATTCAAAATGTCCGTCAACAAAAACATTCAAGAGGGATTACCAGTCAAATCCGCATTACTTATATACCTCGCATCATACAGATTTACACGCAATGCATAGGGTAAAACACTTCCAGTCCGCAATTTTTTTGAAAAGCCAATATTAGCCAAGCACAACCAACAAACTACAAAATACGCTTCAAATCATAAAGCTTAAGCGCAAAATTACGCGCAGGGAAAAAAGTGGATTGAAGGTATAAAAAATAGTCAGATTGACAGAATGATCAAATGGTTATTTCGAACGACATGAAAATCAACTCAAACCTAAGTTAACTTCGAGCACAGAAAAGTTGATCTTCCATTATTTTCGTGGTCAAACGAAAAT
>JAWNNP010001897.1:0-19196 GCA_035044805.1 Leucophenga maculata
CATGCGGGAATACCAGGAAACGAGCAAGCAGATGACTTGGCCAGGAGAGGAGCAGCGTCTCCTTTCAAAAACCTAGTGGCCTTTTTCAGGGCAGTAGGGCTGGATGAGTAGCTGTAAGTCAACAACTGTTAGGGAACAATAGACCTGTAAAGGTCGCAGTGCCTACTACCTAATAATAATAACTGCGGACGGCGCACAGCGCAAACAGGCAGATTTTAGTAAAATAAACCTATGGTTTGCGATTCTTTTCAGCCATATCGAATAAGACGCAACAAAAAAATAGCATTGTCATAGAGCCAAAACAGAGGCAGTGTTGTCAAATTACTGTCGGATCTTTGACTCTGTTTGTATTACACAAAAAAGGAAAAAAAAAAGCTAAACTTTGGTACAATCACATACACTCCTGAATATTTAATTTCGTGTTTTAAGAAGTTAACTCAGGAAATAAAGAGTTTTATGTCCAATATTCAGCAGACAAGCAAAAGACTTGCCAGTGGTGCATAGTCTGCAACACCAGCCCAAGTAAATGGTATCAAAGATATTTCCAAAAGGTTTGCGAACCTAAATAGAGAGAGAATGGGAGCAAGACCGCAGCTATGCGAAGTTGGTAAAAGGCAGTTCTTCCACGTTCTCACCCGGCCAAAATCCTCTCTCGAAAGGACCTTGCTAACGTAGAAGACGCATTAAATGTACCGATGAAGCGAGGCTGGATCTCGCCACTAAAGTTTAACGGGAACGACTTCGGGGGCTAATAATGATACTGACAAAACTGAATATCATGAAGTGGTGACCGCGGCTAGCTACATCCCATGCGACCAAAATTAACATTTTTCCTGGAAGAATTGGTTAAGTAATGTAAAAAAACGAATATACCGTAACTCATTTGATGCGATGTCAATTCACATAACCTTGTGTGGGTAAGCACAGATAGAAACCAGAGGGGTGAGTAAATGCTGGCGATTTTCTTACAAGATTCCATTAATATATTGAACTTAGACAATACTTTTGTAACCAGAGTTAAGCAAGAAGTAATTGATAGCATCTTATGCAACACTTGTATGTACAACTTCGTGGGATCATACTGTTAAACATAGCATAGCATAGTCTCGGATTATATGATATGTATGAGAATCTTAGATGAGCTAGCTGAGAAATTTATGAAACGAACCTTTAACAAATTTAAAGGAATTAAACACTTAAAGGGAATTTGACTCAACGCTAAACTAATGGATGATGGTTATAATGGTTATAAAGACTTTATGGAAAATAGGGGACAACCACATACGGGCTAAATACTTATTTATACTGATAAGGGCATCAAGGCTATGCAGGACGTTATAATTACGCGTTAAGAAAAATTAAGAGGCTTATTGTATGATCAGATCAAAATGGGCATCAATATCATAAGAACTATGTGCTCAAAAGCAGAACTGCGTATTAGCTTAGAGCTTAGAGCATTATATAAAGATTTTATTGAAATAACTCCAGTCAGTATGCGTTCACGAAACGCTGCTAGAATTTTCCAATGACGTAACATATCTAGACTAAAGCCAAAATGGCCATCAAAGCTTAAGGATTACTACTTATTATATTTAATCCTAAGATATAAGAAAGATTTCAAATAAACTAATAAACTAAAAATATTTCAAACAAAACTGTTACAAGTTTGTCAGTTGTTACAAATTGACGCACAAAATAAATTAATTTTACTGGGTACATTTTGAATAAAATTTTCCAAGGGTATTTCTCATTGTAAATTTGTAAATTTCAGGGGTTCGCAGCGTAATTGATATGAAAAAAAGAAATAACTTGTAACAAATTTTCATTTTAACAACTGAAATATAGTTAGTAAACTCTGGATTAGAAAAAAAAAACGAAATATGTCATTTGTATTACTCTCACATACTTTTGGATGATTTATTATTAACCAAAGATTCGCATACTCGTAATGCTTTTTATTTAAGATTCTTTTTTGTTTATTAGGCCCTGTACCGAAGGTACAAGAGCCTATTGGGTTTGTGCAAATGTATGTAACAGGTAGAAATAATGGTCGGAGACCCCCCAAAGTTACCCCCATTATGGTCAGGAGTGATAGAGGAGTCGATATAGCCATGTCCGTCTGTCCGTCTGTATGAACGAAAGGATCTCGTTAACGTCCCTCTTAGTCAAAATCCAAAAAGTTCATCAAAATCGGATAATAAATAACGATTTTATAACCAATTGAAGTTGAATGACCCCCCTTTTCTTTTCATTCATATTCGAGCAGTGAGAAGTGGTCATGTGTTTGGTCATATGCTCGGGAAACGTTTAATGTGTTTGTTAGGAGACCTGAACTGGTACAGGGCCTCTTACAGTCGGTTACGCCTGACTGTTTTTCTTACTTGTTTTTCTTATCTCGTTTAGTACAAAATCTAAGTCATAATTCATTTTGAGCAAATATTCCATAATCCTTATCCTTGTAAGTATTTATTGATTTATAGAAAAATGAACTACATAATAAAACAGTTTCTTAAAACTAATTATATAAAAGTAAACATTTAAGGAGAGAAATTATTGTAGATAGAGCAGATAGTCGTACAAAAACAAATTAATTTGCGAGTTGCTCGAAAGGGACATTTAATGAAATTGATTGGAGCAATTAAGGATTTATTTTAATTTGTCATTATAAGTTGGGAAATTTACAATTAAGACAGCGAACAACAAGAAGGAGAAACTGTTTTTGAACCAACTTAATACAGTCTTGGTGAATACTATGGTATAGAAAGGGTTCAATACACAAGATCCAAATTCTAAAATTGTGCGAGCAACACTGAACAAAGCCAAGAATATATTTGGATTCCATCTATCAAATGACTTAATGAAGTCTGTATATATTACATTAGTTTGTCATCCGGACAGCTTTGTAATGCCTCTATAATTCGATGTGTCTGACTTGTTGCCTTTTTTATTAAGTGGAATAATGAAAGATTCTCTCCAAAGAGATGGAAACTTACATAACGAAGAGATTGAAGAGAAAAGATGAATAAAAACAAATGGAGCCAGAACACTGACTTAGTATTCTATGTTAAACATACCTACTTAACAAACATACTAACATAGTATCAGGTCCAGCTAGAAACAAATAGAGATCATTGGACAAGATTTGAAGTTATATGATTGTTGTTAGGATATTACGGTAGGATTAACAAAGTTGTATACGCACTTTGGAATATTCAGAAAAAAAACTTTAAATAAGTATAACTGTCTTTATTTAAGGCTATAGTCGGAGTGTGGGACACAACACTTACAAAAACCAGAGTTAATGCCACTTCAAGTATAATTATATATTAGCGTACTGATATATATATTCGTAAAAATATATATATATTCAAACAAACGCATACAGGCAGACGTACACTTCTAAATCGTCTAGACTTTTGGGGTCGAATAAAAAAATCTAGAAAGCCGATTGTTCCAATAAAATGGAATTTTAAATAAACTTTCCAGTACTGCTATGTACACCTGATACTTTATTGCATTAACCATACCCATAGATTAAGAGCTTTGCTGCTGGACTGATAATATTTCTTAGCGGATATACATATAAACACGTATTTCAGTTGCTATTGAAATCTATGTTATTACAAAGCTTTTACAATTGTTACTCTTCATGTTGAATAAAATATATTTAAGTATATTTATCATATAAAAAATACACCAAGTCTGTTAAAAATATAGGTTGCTAAATACAATACATTAATTTATTTTCTTATATAAATCAGACGGTATCAGATATCGGACACATTTATTATTGGAAATAGTGTGAAATAATTTTCCTATCTTTAAGAAATGAGATCCCTCGGTTTGCTCCAAGTACCGTGGAATAAGACTTTTTTCCATCCGATATAAGAATCTGTCGCGCGTATTGTATAATAGGTTGACGGAATATACGGATTAACAGATAGGACAACATCAGTGTGGCTTCAGACCAAAAAAGGTAGACCAATGACCACATATTCACATTACGACATATCTCGACATTTTTCGACGACCTGTCTGCAGTAGGTATCCCAGCAAAGATCGTTCGTCTTTGGATGATGACGTTACACAAAGCGTTGTCAGGCTAGAAAAGAACCTCACCCTGGAGATCATGCAAAGCATCACGCATGCAAACATATGTTTTTTTTTTTTTGCTGCGGTTTACATGGTACCCCAAAGTTGATTCGTGGAGCACGTAATACAAAATGACCGAGAACGAATGGGAATGATCAAGTATAGAGAGAACTATGAGTACTTGGCACAAGACCAAAGCAGCTGGTGCGTCTTAATGCGGCCATGACCGAATGACGGTTGAAGCCCATCTAAGTTAGTAAGTGAAATTATTACGTAATTCAATGAGTAGGGACAATAAACAAAACGAAAAAAGAAGAAACATAACGCAATTTTCCTGATGATGCAAGTCTATTTTTTAATAATAATGGACTTACATCATTGTTACATTTTGTCCATAACTCCAATTTGCGGTTCCCGTTTTTAATTAGTATCTTTTTCTTCAAAAAGAATTTCTTAATAATCTTCAATTACTGTAATTGCCTAGGAATGCAATCGCAAGTTTAACTATTTCCTAGTGAGAGAATTATGTTAGTTATTTTTTTGTAAGAGGTTAATTTTGTTGAGTTCAATTAATATCGATAAGAAGACGGAAGTTACAAACGAGTTTACGCCGCGAACAATCAAATTCTTCGTCGGCCCATCACACACAGTATTCAAGCACCACTAAACTGATGCATTGAGAAAGATGACAATAATAAATTTTTGATGGCGTAGATAAATCACGTAATAACTGACGTAACGATTAACGTATATGCACAGCTCGCTATTCCTAGAACCGAAGATTCAAGTTACATTGTTACCAACACGGAAATATATTGTATGTGAAGGGTCAGAGTGAAAACACTTGCCTAAAAGTATTTGAAGCTTTTAGGGTTTGCGCAGCTACGCACAAACGATTTTAAGGTAAAGAAATACGAAGGAGTAGATGTATTGTTATAAATGAAATAACTATTAAAATGTATGTAACAGAATGCAGGAATGATCAAATCAAAAATATACCCTGAGCACATTCGATCTAGTGAACACTTTTGCATCCTGGTGCATCCAAATACAACTATGAGGCATTCACTTAAAAAAAAAAGTACTCCATTTTTCCTGACAATTATATATCTTGTAGTATATGTTAAAACTAAAAAAAAAATAAATAAAATAAAATAAAGTTTTTTAGAACAAATTTTTCGAGTCCCCATAACTTTTAAACGAATAAACGGATTTTAAAATACCAAGAGACTTTTTTGTGCACATTTTCTTAAACTTTAAAACTGTGTATCGTAAAAATTAATATTTCATAGAAAAAATTAAAAAAAAAAAAATTTTGTTTCAATTTTTAACCCTTTATGTCCCCTTCGATTTTTTTTTTAAATGCCTTAAAATGTTTCTTGTCTCATCACCTTTCTTCCCCCCAAAGGGCAATTTGATCCAGACATATTTGTATGAGTTACAAATAAAAAACCAGCTCAGCGCATCAATACTTCATAGAAAATATTTGAAAAAAAAAAAAAAAAAATTTAATTTTTAACCGTTTATGCCCCCCTGGAAATTCATTGCGTGAAATGTGCTCGAAAAATCTTTAAAGGTTAGATTTTCTTCAGCGAAAAGAATAAATGGTACCCAAAAATATCATGCATTTATTCCTATCGACGGCAAAGAATTGTTATTAAAAACATTTAGTTTCTCTGAAGAATCTGCAGTTTTTCCACCAAAGCGTGGACATAAACGCAAAACCACATAACCATTAAGTTAAGCTTAATGTTCAGAATATTTTAATTTTTATCTATCGATAAATTACGGAAACTTTAAGGCAAGCAAAGCATTTGCTCTAATTCAAGGCTTTGCGCTGAGCTAGTTTATTATTTGTAACTTATCCAAATATTGCTGGCCCAAAATGTCCTTTAGGGGGTAGGGGGGTATTTACAAAAGAAATCGAAGGGGGCATAAAGGGTTAAAAATTGAAAATGAAATATTAATGCGGTGAGCTGGTTTTTTATTTGTAACTCATACAAATATGTCTGGTCCAAATTGCCCTTTGGGGGAAGAAAGGTGATGAAATAAGGAACATTTTAAGGCATTTAAAAAAAAAAAATCGAAGGGGACATAAAGGGTTAAAAATTTAAACAAAATTTTTTTTTTTAATTTTTTCTATGAAATATTAATTTTACGATACACAGTTTTAAAGTTTAAGAAAATGTGCACAAAAAAGTCTCTTGATGTTTTAAAATCCGTTCATTCGTTTAAAAGTTATGGGAATTCGAAAAATTTGTTCTAAAACACTTTGACCCCCGACAGCATGGCAACCCTGGATCACACGGACCCAAAATCATATTTTTTTTTTTAGTTTTCACATATACTACAAGGTATTGTCAGAAAAAATGGAGAACTTTTTTTTTAAGTGGCATTTTTTTCAGAGAATGCCTCCTATGCAAAAGCTTAATTGATAATAAAACAACAATCCAATTCATTGGTAAAATCGCTGACCCAACAGAGTGCCAAATGCGATTCAGGAGAAATTACCTTCCAGCATAGTGTTAAAATTAAGTCATACAAACAAAAGAATTTTCTAACCTGAGGCATAATAAGTAGCGAATAAAATTAAGATCTTTCATTCACTACTTATTATGCCTCCAGTTAGAAAATTATTTTGTTTGTATGACTTCATTTTTACCACTATGCTGGAAGTTCATTTCTCCTGAATCGCATTTGGGCACTCTGTTTTCAGACTCTTCTTCCCGCGAGCAACAAGTTTCAACTGTATTAGGTTACATTTTCTATTTTTTTTTTTAAAACGACCGCCATAATGGATTCTCCATTTTGAATTTTCAAAGGTGCAACTTTGCATATAAAAGTAGACATAAGCTAAATTTTAAGCCTATGTATACATTTTTTTCGTTAAAACCTTTTTAATGATCCATTGATGAAACAGATTCAAATACTCTTGAAGGCAATTAAAAGCCTCTATACGACAAATAGATTTAGCCCTAACCACAGTATCATTCGTGTACGTAGCAAGCAACATGTGTTCACTAATTGGTTAAGGCATCTCTGCACTGTACAGTGTATTAAGTAGGGCTCATTCTTCGAAAGCTTAAATGTGATGTGATGTAAGATCAACAAATATTCAAATATCTTTGAGAGCCAATGCGTGAATGTATGCGTGTGTTTTGCACTGAGAAAAATTTTAAGCGATTATTTCATTGCATTTTTTTTTTGAGTGAAAATTGAATTGGATTGAGAAATTACAGCTTGAAAATGCCCACGATTATGACGTTGTTATGACTATTAGGTGCGTCTAGCGCCACATACATTTTTATGAGGTAGGCAAGGACTTTGTGTGACTGCAATAAATGGTACTTCTTGATTAACAAAATGAATCGATTGCACATTTATTACTATTTCATTATACCGATTTTTTTTTAAATATAATAAATACCTCCTGTGTACCAGAGAGCTGCAACGGGTATGTTCCAGTATGAACGATCACCCTTGCCGAAATTTCGATCAAATGAATTTCGCGCTTAGCAGCTATGTGTTCGATCATCCGATCATTCTCAGCAATCATAAGTTTGATCGAACTTGCATTGTCTAATATTTACGATCACGATCGAGTAGCTGGCACATTCGATTTGTTTACAAACTAATCGGGCTCGTTCAAGGTTCGACTCAACTCGAGCCTGATCGCTTAGAATTTTTATGTGCACTATACATACATACATAAAATTTCATTCTTGCTTGTTACGTATACAATTAAGCGGAATTATATGTATGTATGCGTGCAAGGAAACTTCTCTCGCTTTATGAGCGACTCTAGCAGGCATTTCGATCCTGCATGTATGATTATGAGTCAAGTGTTCGATCATTGCTGGGTAGTCGGCAAAACCTCACAATCATAAACGAACACGTATTAGTTTGCAAGTTGTGATTGTAACCGATCGTTCGCTTTGAGCTTATTCTTAAACGATCATTCCGATCACCTAAATTGTATAATCACAACGAGTTCGAGTCAAAACTCGAGTGTGAGCGAACATGCTTTACCCGTTGCAGCTCTCTGCTGTGTACCATAAAAATGACATGTAGACAGATCAATTTCAAGCAATTTAAGGTACGCATGTAATTTTTTTAATAAAAATACTTTTGTCACATCTTTTAAAAATGAATGAAAGTAATTTGCTTTATTACATTTTTTAATGAAAATTTAATTGAATTGGTTTGAGTATTGAATTATTTCTTCTATTTCAAATGTCTTTTTATAACATTTTAGTTCTAGAAGATCTTCGAAATGTTCGTTGGTAATAGAATAATAATAAATATAGGTATTCCCACTCCTTGTCCCCCATTTTTAATTGAAAGATAATATATTTTAATAATTTGTCAAATTATTTAATAGTTAGCAATAATAGTAATGAAAATAATAATAAAAAAGTATAATAATAATAATAATAACAATAATAGGAATAATAATATTACTTAATAATATGAAAAGTAATGATAATTACGAAAAATAATACTACTATATAAATCTATCTACTTATTACATAAATTATATCTATTTCTTAATTAATTATTAAAGTAGTACGAATATATAATTATTATCTAGAGTGTTCAAAATGTATTGCGCAATGCGAAGTAACCCTCACGCAGTGAAGGCTTAACAGCAACTGAGTAAATAGTATTATTTCTCTTAAGCAAAAAGCAGCCGACTTCGGCAAGACTTCGTGCGTATGCATGTGCGAACACGAAGGTGTTCGGTCCCTAGGAGATATGGCTGGCTTGTCTTGTTGTATTACTTTCTCATACGCAACTTGTCTAATATTCTCTGTTGGAGGACAAGGAATCGAAAGTTATTGTATATTGTGATCAACATCTGAATTATTTTTTGATCGTCGTTTCATGAAGGCTCTGGAGCTGCGTGTAGAGAGAGCTTTACTAGCCGATTGCCGTCGGAAGCATTCTCCAAATGTTCTGTCTGATGATTGAATTAGACCCGCATAATTTGCTGGAAATTCGACGAACTTCAATACTGGGAGATTATGAGTTATTCAAGACTGCCGGGTAAGAGTTGATTAGGAGTATGCACCAACTTTTATATAAAATATTGTCCGATAAATAAAAGCATTCTCAGAGATTGAAAATTAGCTATGACTCACGGACTTAGTGGCGAATGCTTGCAAGTCAACGATTTGTTCGCCTGCGAAAAAAAGAATTTCACTTTCAGTGTTATAGAAAACTTTGTCGAGTGATTTAAATTAAAAACACTAAGAAGTTGCAAATCACGCTCCTGCTCTATGGATTATGATTAAATCCCATGAATTGTCGAATAAAAATTTAAATTGAATATGTGTGAAATTGAAAACGGGATCTTATTCTACCGTTTTCTTCCAATCTACTTAAAAATTTGTATTAATACTCTCTAGAGTCGACTCGTTGAGAATGTCTAAGTCGGTATGCCCAAGGTATACTTAACAAGGTAAGAGTCTAAGCGTCACTCGGTGGCATAAATTTTGAGAGAGGCAGAATGATCAAAAGAGAGAGAAGCCAACAACAACTTGTAGTTGAAAACAAATGAACGCAATGTATTGCGTTGTTGTAAAAAAAAAAAAATAATAAAAAATTCTTTCAGTTCAAAATACATTCGCACACACCAATGTATTTGCATATGTATTAGAATAAGAAAAACAATCACGCGTGGCAACAACCTTTCCGTTTGACTATCGCAAGCGAACTAAAATTTAAGACACTGGAAAGAAGAAGATAAATATGTGGGCTCTTACCTTGTTAAGTACACCTTGGGTATGTCCACTTTTTCAAGTTACTGCCACACAAACATCTTGTTTAGTTATTTTAATATGTATAGTATTTTTTATTATAGTGAATATTTGCTGGATTTGCACGTTTGTGGCTCTTAAGATCCTATGCTAATGCACACTCTCGAAAAAGTTTCGGCAATTAAATTAATTAAAATTTCCCGGGAAATAGTAAGGTAGGTATATATTTACATATATTTCCTTACTATTCGTAATTATACCAATTTTTAGCACGACCTATCAACCAGCGTGTTTCATCTGCTGTTTAAAACAGTTGACCTCAGAAGTGCTTGGCGATTTTTAGGCCCTGTATCGAAGGTACAAGAGCCTATTGGTTTTGTGCAATTGTATGTAACAGGTAGAAATAATGGTCGGAGACCCCCCAAAGTTACCCTCTCTACGAGCGTTGTATGAAGGTAGGATCTTATATGGCTCTGGAACTCCTGGAAAAAGAAGTTCAGCTGTATTGGAATAAGTTTTGCAGTAACGCTTGTGTACCCATTTTTCTTGCATAGTCGTACTTAAGCTCTCATAGTTACTTTTCGCAACGAGTTCCTTTACCTTATCGACGTTATCGTCGGTAAACACTCGTTGAAGGCCGTCCAGAAAGAGGAATGTCTTCGACGGTTTCCCGACCGTCCTTGAACGCTTTCCACCACTCGTAAGTGCGCGTTTTTAATAAAGCAAACAATTTCAATGTATCGGCACACGAAATTTCGTTCGCAACACAAAGCTTAACAGAAATACGTTGCAAAAATATTTTCAAACAATATAAAAAATCGACACTTTTCGCACTACTGAAGTCGAAAAAAATTTATTGTTGCTATAATGGTTGAATATCAACCAGTGAGCGAACTCTAGTGTGGATAAAGAGGCATTGTGAAGCCCTACTAGCCGTTTTAAAGTTTTAGAATATTGGAAATCAAACCACATATTTTATTTGCTGAAGTGTCACGACTTTAAAATCGAAATTAGGTATTTAGGAGCGTGTGTGATAAGCTTTTATTGTTCAAAGTTCGTTTTCCTTTAGCCCGCTACTGAAAAAAATTTTGTAAATGAACTTACCAACTCAGTGTAAATATTTCATTTCCGGTCTGAAGGTTCAATATACATACCTCATAACCAAATTCTGATAGCGGCCAGAGTATTCAGCTCTGGTTTTTTATTTTAAGTTGTATTTGAACGGAATTGATTATCAAAATTTAAGCCCAAAAGTAAAACACATTTGACAATAACACAGTGCTACCGTGGATTTTTTCTTTTAATGAGATCGAGTGGTGTTTATAGGTCTTGTCGAGTAGATCAGGTGGCTATGCATAAAATCTTTAATATGCTCTTAAAATATTTTTTAATGGTAAAAGTCGTTCTTTTCTAACTTGATACACTAACAAATTTATAGCTCCGCAACGCGGAGTCCACATATATATGTCCGATAATATTGGATTATGATTAAAGAGATACCCTGTTAAAGTTGATGGCTGGTTCTATTTTTTAAGTTTTTTTCAACTTTGAGATTTTTACCGCTTAAAAATATTTTGACGGTATACAGCAAATGTTATACATAGCCACGTGATCTACTCGTCTCATCAAAGGTAATTTCATAAAGTTCCATTTTGTAGCAGTGTGTAATTAAAGACTATGTTATTTCATTTAATTTTAATATTTATTATTTATTCTTTTCATTAAACGAATTTGACATATGTATACATAAAACTAATCAGAAAAATCACTTCTATGAAGTTCATTTCCCTTTTACCAGTTCTGTTGAAACTTGCCTTTGCATGTTCGAATTTCTACTTACAAGTAAACATTTTAAACGTTATCTTGATTACAAATATTTTGTCAAATCTGTTCTTTGTGAATTCTTGTATATATACGATACATTTCTGGCTCTATTTGAACCAAAAATTTAGATTATATGTGTGTCCGACATAGTCCCAGGTCGCATCGATCGGTTCCACTCTATAGACGATAATTATCTCTGTATCATTTTCATAACATTCCCATTTGAAATTTTTAAGTGAGAACTGTTTTGAAATTAAAAAAAGGGTGAACATTTACCCAATTTATATGTATGTACAGATATATTTAGTTCTAATTAAAAGCTTCAAAATTTCATTTTATATTTCAGGTTTTTTTTTTGTTTTGCTTAGTAATATAATATTATCCAACATTTCAAATAACCTCGATTTTTTAATGAGTAATATACAAGTAGGTATGTCTATACATAGATTGCAAAACTATGAAAATGCATTTAATTGTATTTGGATATTATTTGTTGCTACTTTTATTTGTTCTTTCTATTCTTACTTTTTTTGACTGAAAAAATTCCTTATAAATTTACAAGATCGTTTTCAATTAAGGTACTTCAATTCAAATTAAATTTTAATGTTTTAGCAAGAAGGAATGATGCGAATCGAGTAGCATTTTAACTCCATTAAAAAATAGAACAAATTAGAAATTTTTGTCAGCTCATTAATGTATTATAATTTAAAGTAACACAGTAATCCTTTAATTACTCGTAATAGTTTAAACGATTTTGTTTTTCATCTGCAAATTCATGTTTTACAGACATCTACTCAAGCAGAGATTTGTACTCGGTATAGAAATGTCGGCTCGAGTAGAACTTTTTCGCTTGTGTAATGAATTATATCTAATTGAAATAAAGGAGAGTATATCACAAAAATCTTATTCGAATCGCATCACTAGATAGAAGTAAATATCTGGCTCAATTTCATTCGGGAAAATTTATTATAAACAAGTAAGGAAATTTCAGTCGGGCGTAACCGACTGTAAGAGGCCCTGTACCAGTTCAGTTCGCCTAACAAACACATTAAATGTTTCCCTAGCTTATGACCAAACACATGACCACTTCTCACTGCGCGAATATGAATGAAAAGAAAAGGGGGGTCGTTCAAATTCAATTGCTTATAAAATCGTCATTTATTATCCGATTTTGATGAACTTTTCGGATTTTGGCTAAGAAGGACGATATCTCTATACTGGCATACTTACTTTTTTTTGTGCCGAAGAAATTTTTACCCTTGGGGGTGATTTTATGGGGAAGGGGGGGGGAGGGGCAAGTTTTTAAAATAAACTTGTGAAATTCCGGAGCAGTCCTAGTCGAATGCAAAAAACACGAAGTCTCTATCTATTACCGTTTCCGAGATCCTTTCGTTCATACGGACGGACAGACGGACATGTCTATATCGACTCCTCTATCACTCCTGACCATAATGGGGGTAACTTTGGGGGGTCTCCGACCATTATTTCTACCTGTTACATACATTTGCACAAACCCAATAGGCTCTTGTACCTTCGGTACAGGGCCTAAAAATATTCATATTTAAAATTCCTTTTTATGTGTCAATTCCGTTTTACATCTCAATCGAGAAAAAGGAATATTTTAATGGTTTCTATTTATGTATATGTGGGTTGCTATTTATATTACTAGCCTAAGAATGAAAATACCACCGATTTATAATCAAAATTAAATCTGTTTGCACCGCCTTATAAATAATTAAGTTCATCGATACACTTATCTTGATAATCTCCATCAGAACTTATAAATAGTGATCGTTTAAAAATGTTGAAGACTTAACTTAATTTTTATGCCCGAGATGATTTTCTCAAGTTACGCTCAAATAACAAAATGTTAGTACCAAGTTTCTAATAGAAATGTCAGCAAGACTTCCTGTTGACAAGGCCAGATATATAAATAGCAGCCTTAGCAATCGCAGTTTCATTTTAAATGTTCTCTTGTAATTTCAAAACGAATATTTTCAAAATTTATTTAAAGAATTTTTTGACAATGTAGTCGCTCAAATATGTATTGAAATTCATGCACAACAATTATCTCGCAAATTTTGTTTATATCAAAATGATTTCTTCATTAGCAAGCAAGGAATTACCAGAGTTTTATAGAATAACAAGCAATTTTTTTTTGGTTAATTTCAAAATATCAAATAAACAGCGAATAGCTCTACGAACTTCTCGCAATGTTTGTAATATTGTATACAAAGTATTGGAGACCTCATAAAGTTTAATATCTAAATATATATGTACAATGTACATATAAATACTTATATACTCGTGTTCGTGTTCGCACACTAATTACTATACTTTTGCATTTCTCAGTCCCGCCCCTGATTTATCCGTGCATACATTGTACTATATATATGTAAATATTGAGCTCTACTCGTTCATCAGTCTGGCTAATAAGTATTTTCAATGACAATCGAATTTTGATATTAATTTCTATATGAACTATTATTACAAATTAATTCATTGATCAAAATTGTGTTTCCCATGAGATATTTTTCGTGATTCACATGCTTGCAGTGCGAAATTTAACCATTATGTGAGGAACACCAATTGCTTAACCAGCTCTTTTACTTATCGTTAAATGGTCGAATAAATATGCCCTTATTGTGTATGGCCTGTGTTTAGAGCCTGCTAAAAATTAACAGCTGGTTATTCTGGCTGTTAACAAAATTTAATGTTTTGATTTGATTTGGAAAATTTTGTAAACAAAGCAAAACAAAGCTAACAAAAATACCTGAACAAGTTCATATCGGTTCGATAAATAAAACGAAATTTCGTTTTATTTTGCAGGGCTTCTGTAATATTTTGTTAGTCGTTTGTCCGTCCGTTTCAATACGGACATCTTGGAGACTAGTACGGCCATTCGCATTCGCAAAGAGGTTGCGTCTTACTTTTTAAATCGCAAGAATCTCAGAAGATCGCAGATAACAAAATTTTTTCGTTTTTAAGTCAATTGCAGTTGTGCAAGTGGATTGAAAAATAAATGCAATATTTCAAGAAAATACCCACTTCCACTTTGAAAGTATTTTTCGTTTCTTCTGTACTGTTTTAAAATAATTTTGTTATTGATACTGACTTTAAATTTGAAAAAGTTCTTTAATCAGTGTGCCTCAAATTTTATCTATTGAAAGAACAATCATACAAAAAAACTATTTCCGATTTGCTTAGACCGATAACATATAATATAAAACATATTAGAAATGAAACATATCTAAAGCAATTTTTTGGGAGCATGTTCAAACGAAATCGTACGATTTCATTGAAATCGCAAAAAGCCAAAGTTAATATGGGAGCATGACTTATAGGCTCTCTTTATAAAACGAAAACAAAATGGTTCTTATCATGTGACATTTTTATATCTTTGTTCCATCTGTTCGTCTATATGCCTGTCCGAAAGAACGTTTTTTTTAAGTAGACGACTTAGTGATACTAAACTCATGAATTGAGAATCTATATGTGTCGCAGTGAAACCGTCATCATACTTTTTTTTCTCGTTATACGTAATTACGTCACATGGTAATTTTTTTAATTTTTCTTAGCTTCCAAATATCTTTTGAAAGTAGCAACAAAATCTATGCAATTAAACTAGGAACAACATTAACTTCGGTTGCACCGAGGCTCTAATACCATTTATTCGAAATTTCAGTAATAAAACCCATCGAAAGGAACAACTTTACTTTGTAAGATTGAATCATGTGTAATATGGTCTACCCCAAAATAAAATGTATTTGAAGGGGGTATCCCCAAAATGTAACGGAACATAGTAAAGGAATATGAAGCGAGAAGTTTTCATAAATAGTCCCAAAAAGTGCGACAGGTTTGATTGGGGGCTACCTCAACAATTAAGCGTGGCATATCAATATGAAAACTTTTCCTGCTAATAACAATAATAGATCTCTATGCCGGAATTCAGCCAGATAACCACAATTAATACAACGGCCTGATCTCGTCAAGAATATTTATACCGACGATGTCTCCTTTAATGCGTTACAATGCTTTCGACAAAGAGTTAATACCGTTTTACACTATGTGTGAATGGTATAAAAATATGTGTAATAATACGAAAACAGAGCATGTTACGTCATGCTTAAGAATTTCATTCTTTGTACCACGCTACAAAATTAAATAAATTGTTTTATTCCGAAATAAGATTAGTCGAAGGAAAAATAGCGTGTCAATTCATTGACTATGAAAAAGTTATCAAAAACTAAATCTAATTAAGTAAGAACTAATGATTGAACAAAGGCTCTATACGCTAGACAAACTGTATTGTGCGCGCTGTGGGTTTGCAATGTTTCTTTCACTTTAACTGAGGCAAAAAAATTAAAATTTCGTTGCTCCATCTTTAATAGTCTCCGATGTCTCGTTGTTCAAACATACGAACGACGGCGGAACGGACAGATATAGGTACATCGTCGTGTGATATCTACCCTTCAACTATATTCCACTTTCTGCCTTTTGAAAAAACTTAGTATAGCCTCCAGGGCACACTATAAAATCCTATGAAAACATAGTACATACAACTGAAATTGTAGAAACGTAACAAATACTATTTTTTGCGTTTCGTATTTTTATTTCACTGCCTACGAATCTTATTCTGAAATTTGTATATAGCTGATTACTTAACTTTTGAGTCTGATTGAGCTAATGATTATTCATCTCTCCCTGTCTCTGTCTCTAATGTGAATAATATACAATATATAGATTAGAACCTCGTATAATGGTAAAATGCAAAATTCGACTTACACATAACATGCAGTTTTTCAATCTTAATACATACCATTGGATATACCTATATATAACCCGACTGCCACAGTGTATGAAATAGTCTTTCAGATATCGGTGTTATATAGACGGACATCGCGGAATGTTCAACGCCTGCTTCCAAATTAACAAACGTTTCCACAATCTTATACATTTTAAAACCAAATTGCTATATATATACGACCGTTTTACATAAATTTAGTAATATAAACCATATTAATGGCTATCTATATATTACTAAAATAATGTATTTTTTTTAACTAATATGTATTTGTTTATTTAATTTCTTTTTATATCGGTCGAATCGTTGTTAACATTGCATCGAAAATTGAATTGGGCAGAACAACGCTCAGAATCTATTAACAATATTTTAATACAATATTTACAATTTATTTAATAACCTATTTTATTTCATTGGGTGAACGAATTAAATTAAATTTCTAGATAGATGATTGCTTCAATAAGCCTAAACTTGTTCAATGCGTCAAACCTATCAGTGTTGTTTGTACGTGTGAGTAACTCCAAGAATATTAGATGTATGTACAAAAGGGAGATATATTTTATGAGAATCTAATTACTACATTAATCAGTTCTTAAATTGAAAGACCCAAGTACATTGGCTTTCTCAAATCCCTCTTTTTTTCTTTCCTCCAGGTCCCGTCCAATTTGTATACGGAAAATGTTTTTCTGAGGAAGCCCGACAAATTGAAATCGTATCGTCTAATAATAGTTAATAAATGCATTTTCTTGATAACTAAATGTTCATGCAAACAATGCCGAAGAACGTGGCAATCGTGGCCAATCCACCCTCGCATAGTTGAAGGCCACACTCTATTACGATGCAATTGTTTGATGAAATTGGAAGTAGATGTCTATTTACATATTTGAAATGCGCCATTCCCAACGTTCACGGCATATTTTCCTACAACTCATTCCTACTGCAGATCGTAGTTCTCGCCATAAAGACAGAGTTACTATATAAACGGCGCACTCGACTGAGCACTTACATTCTTGTTCCAAATCAATTATTGGCCCTGCAAGTGCTTCACAATCTTCACCTCTTAATATTGGAAAAAATTAATAATACTGAGGAACCAAAGAGAAGCAAGGTCCCTTTGAAGTGCTGTGTTGAGAATGATGACATTAGTAAAATTAGTGAAGAGAACAATGTTATGCAAGTAAAAGGTTTATCGCTGAAATGGAATGCACTGCTGACGCCATTGCTGATTCCTCCGATTATCCCGATGCTGTTGTTACTACTGCTGATGTTTTCACCATCTAGAACGCTCCGATTTGCGTGTTGCATTGCAGCGGGTCGCTCACCTAATGCAATTGAAACAAATAATAAACGAAGTTTACAGAAAATTATACTAAATACAATCATATATAAAACGGAGACAAGCTTTGGCTTACCTCTGAGAACATGCACGGTGATGCTTGTGGGTCGTGCATTGGATGGGGCGCATGTGTAATTGCCGGCGTGTTGAAAATGGACTTCTTTGATTGTGAGAACGCTTATGGAAGGCGTAAGTAGATAGGTTGATTGGTGTTGCACTACTGTACCACTTGGAGAGGACATTGTGGACGAGTGCATAATATAGCTGCTGTTACTACTTCCGTGGCTTCCATTTTGGCTGGAGCTGGGCACTCCACCACGAGGTTTCAATAAACCGCCATTGACACCAGCAGGTGACAAAGCTGACCCATTATCAATTATCGGAGGACTACTCGCTATTGTTGAAGTAACTGAGAAACCTCCTTGCGTATCGTAATTGACCATTTTGTTGTCGTGGTACCTAATGAGAAAATAATATTCGAGAGTTAATAAATAGAAAAATTATAGTTATACATCAGTTTACAGACTAGTTTTGATCGTTATATATTATCTCAAGTGTAAAAGAGAGTGTTATATGATGTGGTAACCATTCCTAAATACTCTTCACGAGGGCTTTGGAGTGTCACAATTTTGAATAAATATGCTCTCTTTCTAAAAGTTTGTGGCGCTACGATCTTTGATATAATATACGAGTATAAACAAGTATAAAAATAATTTTTATACCATTCACATATCCATTGAAAAATTTTAATATCAATTTGTCTACAAGTTTTTAACTAAATTATGACTAAATCGATTATCCATAAAAGTACTATAATTTTAAATGTCCGTTTGTCTGTCCGTTTTTTTTTAAAGATATCTAGTGTTATGAGTAGAGTTATTTATTAATATCAAATATTTTTTTGTTCATAACTCCATTTTATTTAATACAATCTGTTCTTCGAGAAACATTCAGTAATACTTATATATAATTAATTTAAAGAGGCATGCGTAAGTTAGTCCAATGACTAAATCTTACACAAAACAAAAATAAAAATAAATTTAGTGTTGACGACGGCGAATATTGGCAGTTCGGTGGGTTAAATCTTCTGGGTGATACCTCTTAGTCTTCTCGTGTGAGTGAAGTTGTTAACTAGTTGTGCTGCTATTGGGTTTGGATGTGCGGATTCGGTAGTTTCTGCTGATTTCAACTATTTCTTCGAGAACCGCTGGTACTCTTAAGTCATGGTGGATTATAGCATTGTTTATGGAGAATTTATACAAAGGCGGAGAAGTTTGGACTAAAATCGTTGAAGGATTTCCAGATTGGTCCTGGATGCAGAGCCATAAATATGAATTCCATAAGTCCATATTGGTTTTAAAACTGCTTTATATATAAGTAT
>JAWNNP010001898.1:0-13325 GCA_035044805.1 Leucophenga maculata
TTCTAATGTTTTAATTCACTAATAACTCAAATAATATGAACGAGAAAATTTAACTACAAATTAAACTACGAAGTTCTCCCCACCACGACGATCGACTGATAACTGGCGCAACCTGGACTTCGAATCCACCACCACCATGAAGAAGCGGGAACTTTACTATTATACAATTATTTTAACAACACTCAAGTAAGATAAACTATTTAAGGAAAATAAAATAGCACAGAGTGCAGCGTAATAGTGAATATATTGTGCAGTGAGTGATGTGAATGTAAAAAAAAAAAAAGAAGTAATAATAACCGTAATGAATGTATGAACGAAATAAATAAGTAAAATTACTAGCCGATTGCTAACTATAGACGCTGTCTGTCCGCATTTTAATATCTGTTCAAAACATTTTTTATATTATTTTGAGTGCTTTGCATTGCGCAGAGTCGGGTATTCAGCTTCAGTACGTCTAAGCTAAGTAATCATTCATACAAACTAAGTGACGTGAAAATCTGCGGTGGGTGTATATCCGTGTGGTTTCAATTGCTGATTACCGCTGCCGTCTGTTTACACAAACGAAACGTATAAACGTATAAAAAAAGAGCTAGAAACAAAATAAATCAATAATTTACGTAAAGTTGTGGTACGAATATATCTGAGTGGTTTTAATCGCTGACTACCGCTGCCGTCTGTATAGTACAGGGCTATCTATTACAAGTGGAACGAATAAAATATATAAAAAAAGAGCTAGGAACAAACGAATACAACTAAATAAATCAATAATTAACGTGAAGTTGTGGCACGAATATATCTGCGTGGTTTCAATCGCGGACTACCGCTGCCGTATGTATAGTATAGGGCCGGATATGTATTAAAAACAGAACGTATAAAAATAATTCATCGCTACTGCACACATAGTTAAAATAAGAGGAAATAATAACTAAGAAACAACAATAAATAATAAATAAGAAATATATATTTATATAAAAAAAAAAAAAAAATAAAAAAATAATAATAATAATAATTTGTTGGTGTGAGGAATAATTTTAAAATATCTTTCATATTACGCATTTATATATCAAAAAACATTTTATATATTATTACAAATAACATTTATGTTCACTAGGAACATGGCCAAACTTATCGGCTTCAACCCATTTAGCCCTCGACATCTTGAGGAAATACGTGCTCATAAGGGAAAAACTGCACTTCTGTTATCGGGTAATGTTTGCGAGGTAATACTTGACCCACCGGATTTGAAATAAGGGTGTCCACCCCTGTTATCAGGACGCTTTTGTTTTGGTGGCATTATTACCAAGGGGTGGTGGTTGAACGAGTGCAAGGAGTGCCATGGCTGCCTTGTTGTTGTGGCCTATGAGAATCAGATTTTTGTTTTTCCGCCCTTTCACTTTCGTTAGAGACGTATTACCAAGCCTTTTCTAGGCTTGGAAATCTCATTGACCTGACCACTAGTCCCAACTGACCTTTAATGCCTTGAAGGAACGCGTTGAGACAAGCTTCCGAGGTAATGTATGAGGCTAACATAGGTTTGGAGTGGAACGTTATTAAGGAACACTTGATTTTACACTTTTCTAGTGGGAAAATTGAAACAACCTTACTTGGCGACTTGTACGCTTTGTCCCACAAGAACCTTCCCATTAATGCGTTGTATGAAGAAGTGGTCAAGACTAAACGCGTCAACGCGTTTAGTCTTGACCGGCAACCTTCCAACGAGCAATATATAATGTGTTATATGTGTTGTCTCGTTTACCTAGATGACATAATTGTATTCTCACCTTCTCTGCAGCAACATATCCAAGACTTGCGTTTAATATTCACCCGTCTTTAAAAAGCAAATTTAAAAATTCGAGTAGAGAAATCAGATTTCCTTCGTAAGGAAATAGATTTCCTAGGCTACATCGTGACAGAAAACGGGATTAAGCCCAACCCAAATAAAATTGAAGCTATGCAAAAGTTCCCAATTCCGAAAACCCGTACGCAGATCAAATCATTCTCAGGGTTACTTCAGGAAGTTCATTAAAGACTTCGCAAAAAAAACCCAGCCACTTACCAAGCAATTAAAAGGAATCTGTAAAGTACAAACTGATGACGAATACATAAAGACATTTGAATTTTGTAAGTCATTGCTTTGTACCGATCCTATATTACAACAGACGCTAGCAATTTCGCACTAGGTGCAATCCTTTCCCAGGGTACCATCGGCAACGACAGGCCAATTTGTTACGCTAGTAGAACTCTTTCCGATAAAGAAGTAAATTATTCTACTATCAAAAAAGAAATGCTAGCAATAATTTGGGCCACTAAACAATTCAGGCCTTACCTTTTCGGTAACAAATTCACAATCGTAACAAATCACCAACCATTAACCTGGCTCATGAGCATTAAAGAACCTACCTACGGCGATACAGTCCATTCTGCTAACGAAAATATTAGCAATTATATAGGTATATCGGAAAAACCAACCAATGAATTCAACAACCAAATTATTTTAGAACTTGGCACCACCCCCGGGAAGTCCACTGAAGCACCGTTTAGGAACAAATTGAGACGTACTTTTTTTGCGAACAATTTTGATGTCCGTACTATTACGAATATATTGAGGAACGTCTTGAAACCTAATAAGAACTGTGCAATATTCACATCGGACACGATTTTTCACATATTTTTCACAAAGCTCTTTATATAAAGTGTATCGTTGCATGTCACTGCTTCCAGATCTAATAAACTCGGATGAACAAGAGTCTGCAATAAGGCAGTACCATATTAACAATAACCATAGAGGAATAGATGAAACCTTTTTACATTTAAAGAGACAAATCTATTTTTCAAACATGCGTCATAAAATCACAAAAACAATAGGAAATTGTGATACGTGTTTATTATTGAAATACGTTCGCCACCCACAGAATCTTGTTTTTCAGATCCCACCCACACCATCGAAACCACTCGATATCATACATATCGACCTTTATTTTATCAACGGAAAAAAGTTCTGACCATTATTGATAAATTCTCAGAACTCGCAGCGGGATATACTATACCAGCCAGAGACTCACTTTACGTCATTAAGTCTCTTACACAGTTCATTTCAGCTCACGGTATTCCCAAACAGAACGTTTACGACCAAGGAGCAGAATTTTCCTCGAATATTTTTAAAGACTTCTGCAAACAATATAATATTGTTGTGCACTTTACTTCATTCCAGCAATCCTCGAGTAATGCTCGAGTTGAGAGACTCCATTCTGCACAAAAGAAACAACTTTAACTTTCTATTGACCATTACGATATCTTTGCTGAAACTCTTATAACGTATAACAATTCTATCCATTCTACCACCAAACACACACCCTTCGAACAGTTTAGCGGTAGAACACATAGTTTCGACCAAACCGTAAAATTCAGTGTTGAACTCGAATATTTACAAAATCTGAACGGGTCATTTATCTCAGATTAAAGGAACCTTGACACAAACGATCTCGGACAGAATCGAGAAGCAGAATGCTTCTAAAAGTTCACCAACTCAGCTGGAGACAAATGACACTGTATTTAGAAAAGAATATAGAAGAAATAGGACTACTCCCCGGTTCTCGAAACACAAGAGGACAAGAGTATTTCTTTTACCTCTTGTCGTGGACAGAAAATCCACAAAAGCAAAATACGGTTAAAAGTTTTCAATGATGCTGAACGTACTTAATTATTTCAGACTTTACCACCTGGACTCACAAACCATCAAGATGGAAAACATTGGACACGGACAACCTTTGGTGAAAATTGACCTAGGACTTTCGAGGATCATTTTCTCTTATAAGAACCTACTACTCGTGATTGACCTAGACTTCAAGAGTTGTGCGGACCAATTTAGGAAAAGTATCCTATTCCTACGTTCGAGCAGCGACACAACTCTAGCAGTCCCAATTAAAACACTAGATGAAAAATTAAACCAGCTAGAATCGAGGATTAGTAGTTTTATACCACTTTTTAGACCGAAAAGAGGCCTGGTAAAAGCTTAGGTAGTATTGTCAAGTTCATAACCGGTAACATGGATACTACTGATGCAGAACAAATCAACATTGAATTAACTCGCATCAGTAGTAAAGAGCAAACAGTTACCGATTATATTGCAAAAGAACAAGAACTTATTAATAATTTTTTAGAAACGACACAGAACTATATCAAAAAAGAGTTAAACGAGGAAAACGTAAACCTTCAAATGCTAATCCATATTAACAAAATTGGTAATAATATTGATGTAATCTTCAACCAACTAATTAATATTGGAGAAAGCATGTTATTAGCGAAATTAGGCATTACACCTAAGTTCCTTTTGGATAAGGGGGAAATTACGAAAGTTATCAAAATATTACATGAACAAAACACTACAATTTTCTCAGAAGAACAAGCTTATGAGCACGTACAACTACAAGCATTGCAGAAGGCTAACAAGATTACTTTTAATTTTCGCATTCCGTTATTTAACCCAGAAATTTTTAGTTTTTCTCACATCATTCCAATTCCAATAAACATTACTAAACGTATATTAAGCTCTAAATATATAAGCTATACTAAAAATTGTATAAGCCACTTCAATGCACCGGAAATCCATGGCACTTATTTTTGCCAACAATCAACTCTAAAAACATCAACCGGCTTGGACCACGTAATCAAAAATTTACCACCGATATGTGACGTAGAGGATGTAGGAGATAAAGAAGAATTCTTTGAGCCAGAAAAAGATATATATTTATCTTTAATGCTCGAAATCTCCTCATTGAATCTAACTGCGGGACCAAATTATAGTGAATGGATCGGTTAATCTATTATGAAAATCTACATTCGCAACCTACCATTCGATGACTCAAACCTGACCATTGAGAAACACTACCAGGTGACTCTACCACAAATTTCACACATGCATAATAATCGCACAAGAGACGTCGTCAACTTGCATAAATTACACCTTGCACACATCAGAAGCCTGCTAGAATTCCAACAGTTTAAAAACCTCACATTGCAACACGGCATCGGAGTATACTCGCTAATAATAACACTCTTAATAATATTAGCAGTGGCAGTAAAAAGAAGGAAAAAGAAAGACGACTTATATTCCTGATACTTCAGTACCAACCACCGTATCATTCGCCACTCCCTCTTTCTGGCCGGCACTTCACAATGGAAGGGAGGAGTTACCGTATTTACAAGCAATACGGCACACGCTAAATCCCCTCGCAACTTAATCGCCACCACTGACAATCGAACAATGCTTGATGCGGAAATCCGATCGCATTAAATATTGTTCGCCGTCCAACGACCAGCACCCTCTTAATGAAAACGAGCGACAACGGCATAAAATTAAGCTAGAGTTAGCATATTTGTCAAAATAAACATTTGTTAGAATAAGCATAAAAACCATTGCGACACTTTGTATCGCTAAAGTAAACAAATTCAAATTCACTGCAAGCTATTTTAAGAATAATTTTTCTGGCATAACTTCAGTCTCTTGTGAGTTCTGAATGTTTGCACTCGATCGTGAAAGATTTGAATATTAAAAAAATCTGTGAATAAATCTAAATTCTACAATTTAATACAAGAAAAGGAATTCTAATGTTTTAATTCACTAATAACTCAAATAATAAGAACGAGGAAATTAAGCTACAAATTAAACTAAGAAGTTCTCCCCATCACGACGACTCGACTGATAGCTCGCGCAATTATTTCAAGTTCAAGGGTGCATTGACCTTTTGTGAACAATCAAAGTAGTTCCATACATTACTCAACATAAAATCATTTTTAATTCGGACAAGTGGTTTTTTAAAAGATGTCAACCGGTGTACTTATTTTGTCTATCGATTCAAATGCAAATCGTATGCAGTTTTTTAAGCTCAAAGCAAAATCGATATATAAAGAGCTTCAATCGCAAAAAACTATTTACACAAGTGAAATTGTGCGAGCATTGCAAGATGCCTTATTTGTAGTGCATCTTAAGCGTCTTGAGTGTATGCAAAACTCTTTAATAATGAACTTGAAGAACTCAGTTTTGACGAAATTAGGAGTGAGTTGCGGAGCAACTTTGATATTGAGCTAATTTCTGCTAAAGAAAACCTACTTATTAAGTAGCAAAGGCGCAGTGATGAACTGCATTTTGGGAAAAACCCTGCCGCACACTAGAAAACGTGGAAAGCGCTAAGTACGCCCATGCTCCTGCTGGTCATGGTAAGCTTACCAAAAATACTTACGTACTTAAATGTCCCACAACCATCTTCCAGTCATGGCCGCATTTGAAAAGAAGCGCCAGCCTACAAAATCTTGAGCGCTCTGGCGTTGAATGCCAAGTACGGAGAGATCTCTCCATACCTGGTCATTCCAACGCGTGATCGGTCGTCCTCTATTTCGGCGTCCTTCAATCAAGTTTGGGCCCCCGTGTAAACCATGCGTGCTGGAGCTCTTTCATACTAGAGCCTAGCGCAGCCGCTGAAAGTTTATGCGCTGCACTATGTCAACCTCATCGAATAGCTCGTACAGCTCACGGTTCATATGGTACCTAATCTCACGCCTTCTGTAGTAGATCCGAAAATCTTGTGGAGAATCTCCCTCTCAAAGACTTCCAACGCTGCTTCATGTGACTCAATCACACAATAGGTACGAGAGTATCAGCGTCATAGATCTTGATTTTTTTCTTTCGAGAGAGAGTTTTACTTCTCATTTGCTTGTTTAGCCTAAAAAAGCATCTGTTTGCAAGCATAATTCTTCGCCTGATCTCCATGTTGACGTTGTTGTTTCTGGTTATCTCTGTTCCAAGATAGACGAAGTTTTCTACAACACTAAAGTTGAAATTTTCCATCGCCACTGACCGTCCAAGATGCGATGACGGAGTGCGAGAAGACACCAAGTGCTTCGTCTTGTGCCCATTCACCGCTAGACCCGGAGCCGACACTGTTCTTACATTCTTAGAGCGCCTTGCTGACTCGCCTTTCCTGCGTACCGATGATATGGATGTCATCGAAGTAAGCGAACAGCATCTGGCATTAGCGTGGATGTATTCCATCAGAAAATTGAAAAAATCGCAAGACAGATCATCGACCTGCCTGAAAACTCTCTCGGTATCAAAGGGGTCGGTGACTCCTGTGTGTGAGGCAGCGTCGTCATGCAAAGACGAACGATTTTTGCAGGAATACCTTATGCAGACAGGGCGTCGAAAAACTTCGACCGTTGCTTTATAGCCGACAAATAGGTGGTGTGTGTCTTTGTTAAACTCACGGGTCTTTTCCAAGATTTGGCGTGAAGTGACTGTTTGGTCACTGGTCGACCTTTTTGGTCTAAAGCCCCACTGATATTGTCATATCAATGAATCCGTATATGGCTTTAGCCTATTACACAATACGTGCGGCCGAAACTTATATCCAATGGAAAGAAGACTTATTCCTCGGTAGTTGGCGCAAAATTGGTTATAATTAGTACAGGATAAACCTTGTTATTAGCGAAATTAGGCATTACACCTAAGTTCCTTTTGGATAAGGGGGAAATTACGAAAGTTATCAAAATATTACATGAACAAAACATTACAATTTTCTCAGAAGAACAAGCTTATTAGCACGTACAACTACAAGCGTTGCAGAAGGCTAACAAGATTACTTTTAATTTTCGCATTCCGTTATTTAACCCAGAAATTTTTAGTTTTTCACACATCATTCCAATTCCAATAAACATTACTAAACGTATATTAAGCTCTAAATATATAAGCTATACTAAAAATAGTATAAGCCACTTCAATGCACCGGAAATCCATTGCACTTATTTTTGCCAACAATCAACTCTAAAAACATCAACCTGCTTGGACCACGTAATCAAAAATTTACCACCGATATGTGACGTAGAGGATGTAGGAGATAAAGAAGAATTCTTTGAGCCAGAAAAAGATATATATTTATCTTTAATGCTCGAAATCTCCTCATTGAATCTAACTGCGGGACCAAATTATAGTGAATGGATCGGTTAATCTATTATGAAAATCTACATTAGCAACCTACCATTCGATGACTCAAACCTGACCATTGAGAAACACTACCAGGTGACTCTACCACAAATTTCACACATGCATAATAATCGCACAAGAGACGTCGTCAACTTGCATATATTACACCTTGCACACATCAGAAGCCTGCTAGAATTCCAACAGTTTAAAAACCTCACATTGCAACACGGCATCGGAGTATACTCGCTAATAATAACACTCTTAATAATATTAGCAGTGGCAGTAAAAAGAAGGAAAAAGAAAGACGACTTATATTCCTGATACTTCAGTACCAACCACCGTATCATTCGCCACTCCCTCTTTCTGGCCGGCACTTCACAATGGAAGGGAGGAGTTACCGTATTTACAAGCAATACGGCACACGCTAAATCCCCTCGCAACTTAATCGCCACCACTGACAATCGAACAATGCTTGATGCGGAAATCCGATCGCATTAAATATTGTTCGCCGTCCAACGACCAGCACCCTCTTAATGAAAACGAGCGACGACGGCATAAATTTAAGCTAGAGTTAGCATATTTGTCAAAATAAACATTTATTACCATTGCGACACTTTGCATCGCTAAAGTAAACAAATTCAAATTCGCTACAAGCTATTTTAAGAATAATTTTTCTGGCATAACTTCAGTCTCTTGTGAGTTCTGAATGTTTGCACTCGATCGTGAAAGATTTGAATATTATAAGAATCTGTGAATAGATCTAAATTCTACTATTTAATACAAAAAAAGGAATTCTAATTTTTTAATTCACTAATAACTCAAATAATATGAACGAGGAAATTAAGCTACAAATAGAACTACGAAGTTCTCCCCACCACGACGACTCGATTGATAACTCGCGCAGTTATTTCAAGTTCAAGGGTGCATTGACCTTTTGTGAACAATCAAAGTAGTTCCATACATTACTCAACATAAAATCATTTTTAATTCGGACAAGTGGTTTTTTAAAAGATGTCAACCGGTGTACTTATTTTGTCTATCGATTCAAATGCAAATCGTATGCGGTTTTTTAAGCTCAAAGCAAAATCGATATATAAAGAGCTTCAATCGCAATAAACTATTTACACAAGTGAAATTGTGCGAGCATTGCAAGATGCCTTATTTGTAGTTCATCTTAAGCGTCTTGAGTGTATGCAAAACTCTTTAATAATGAACTTGAAGAACTCAGTTTTGACGAAATTAGGAGTGAGTTGCGGAGCAACTTTAATATTGAGCTAATTTCTGCTAAAGAAAACCTACTTATTAAGTAGCAAAGGCGCAGTGATGAACTGCATTTTAGGAAAAACCCTGCCGCACACTAGAAAACGTGGAAAGCGCTAAGTACGCCCATGCTCCTGCTGGTCATGATAAGCTTGCCAAAAATACTTACGTACTTAAATGTCCCACAACCGTCTTCCAGTCATGGCCGCTTTTAAAAAGAAGCGCCACCCTACAAAATCTTGAGCGCTCTGGCGTTGAATGCCAAGTACGGAGAGATCTCTCCATACCTGGTCATTCCAACGCGTGATCGGTCGTCCTCTATTTCGGCGTCCTTCAATCAAGTTTGGGCCCCCGTGTAAACCATGCGTGCTGGAGCTCTTTCATACTAGAGCCTAGCGCAGCCGCTGAAAGTTTATGCGCTGCACTATGTCAACCTCATCGAATAGCTCGTACAGCTCACGGTTCATATGGTACCTAATCTCACGCCGTCTGTAGTAGATCATGCAAAGACGAACGATTTTTGTCACTGGTCGACCTTTTTGGTCTAAAGCCCCACTGATATTGTCATATCAATGAATCCGTATATGGCTTTAGCCTATTACACAATACGTGCGGCCGAATCCTATATCCAATGGTAAGAAGACTTATTCCGCGGTAGTTGGCGCAAACAGCGGGGTCTCCTTTCTTACAGATAGGACAAACACTGTGCGTTCATCGGACTATATCTTGCATAAAAGTTGGTACATACTCCTAACCAACTCTTCGCCGCCGGTCTTAAATAACTATGCTGGTAGTCCATCTCAGCCTACCGCTTTGTTATTTTTCAACTTTTTATTAACTGAATCGACCTCATTTTAGTCCGGTGGCTCTACAACTGGTGGTTCAGGTGTCATTTCTCTTTCGGCGGAATTGTGCGCTTCATCGCCTCCAAGTAGGTTAGAAAAATTACTCCTCCATAATATCAGTGAATCCTGTTCATCCGATGTGGGTGATATGTTTCTACTGCTCACATATATCTAGAGAAGACTGAGAGGTTTCCCAGAGCAGTCGGGAAAGTGTGTTTAAGAAAGCTACGGCAGTCTGTTCTGATTGCTGCTTGCCGACGTCTAGCTTTCGTTGCATGTTGGAACGCTGAGCCTAGTGCATACCTTGGCTGCGACAAGATAGTGGTCCGATTCAATATTGGGACCACGTAACGTTCGCACGTCCAACACGCTCGATGCGTGCCTTCCGTCAATGAGAACATGATCAATTTGGTTGCGTGTTATTTGATCAGGACTCAGCCATGTTGCCTTGTGGATGTTAAGGTGTTGAAATCTGGTACTACTAACTACCATGTTCCCACCTGCGGCGAAATCGATTAGCCTCTCTCCATTATTGGAGGTAGTGTCGTGAAGGCTAAATTTTCCGACGGTTGGGCCAAAGATTCCTTCCTTCCCAATCTTGGCGTTGAAATCGCCAAGCACGATTTTGACATCGTGTTTGGGACAGCCCTCGTACAGGCATTCCAAGCGCTCATAGAACTCATCTTTAGAATCGTCGTCTTTCTCTTCCATCGGGGCGTGCGCATAAACCAGGCTTATATTAAAATATTTAGCCTTTATGCGTATCGCGGCTAGGCGCTCTTCTTCTTCTCAGGTTAGCTGACATCTGAACTGGTTTTCAGAAGCTACCCAGGAGATACGTGCTCTAACGGACGTGTGAGTTGCTTGGACCGTTTGACACAAGATCATTGTTGGCCATTCCCAAGTGAATGGCAGTCAACAACTTTTCTCACAATGTGAACTTGAGCAAACGATCTCAATCTCCCAAAGCATAGTTCAACTACTGCTAATACTCATGCACCAGATTTCGAGACGCTTCTCGAACTTGAAGAGTTTTGACCATTTTCTAAAACTAACCATGGACTAGTAAAACCAGTGGTAATCATGACGGTTGATGGAGGGCCAGATGAAAATCCGCGTTATCAAAAAGTCATAGGGTTTGCTATACAACACTTTAAGCGACACGATCTCGATGCATTGTTTTAAGCTACCAATGCTCCTGGAAGAAGTGCGTATAACAGAGTAGATCGCAGAATGGCTCCTCTTAGTCCGGAACTGGCTGATTTAATATTTCCTCATGACTATTTTGGGTCTCATTTGGATGAACCTGGCGTTACAATTGATGAACATTTAGAAAGATCTAATTTCGAATTTGCAAGAAATGTGTTAGCTGAAGTATGGAGTTCAATGGAAATTGATATTATAGCCATCAATTTCCATTGAACTCCATTACTGCAAAATATGTTGGGGCAGGTGAACAAGATCTTCCTGATTTTCCAGACATTAAATGTTATTCAGAACATGTGCGTGAAAGCCAATACTTGCTTCAAATTGTAAAATGTAGAAATTCAGAATGCTGTCTTCGAAGAAGTGGCCTATTTAGATTACTAGACAATAGGTTTCTTCCACCACCTGTAAAAGTAAAACAAACAGATTATGACTTGGTTCTGGATGAGGGAGGGCAATTTCTTAATCTTCCAGTCAATTCAGCTCTACGCTTAAGTGCTTCACTCAAAGATTTCCTGCAAATGCCCTACGATTATATTTGTCCGACGGTAAAATTGAGGCTATCAAGTCGAACATGCAAAACGTGTGGTCTTTATCTTGCTTCCATCAAGTCACTAAATCGTCACATCGAGAAGATCCATAAAAGAGTAAACACGCACACTGATAGGACATTTAGATCTGTAAGAGTCGCTGCTCGTGCTAATGAGCTTCCAAAATCGGATGAAAGTGAGCAGACTCACAACACTGAGCAGCAAACGTCCAATGTCATCGAAAACTTAGAATCATGGATTCGGGATTCATAGACTGAAGACTGTTAATTTGAATTAAATATGTGCACCAAAAATTTAAAAAAAGTTTGTTATGTTCGTAAGATTATAATATTTTTGTACCTTACTCTATGTTGAACACCGTATCAGTAAAATGTAATCTCTATCTTTAATCTATTTTCATATTTGTAAAATTATAATTTATAACATTAAAATTATAATATTAAGAAAACAATACATTGATTGAAAAATGTTTACGTAAGCGTGGGGGAAGGGGTAAGAGCTTTGCTTACTTTTGCTGACAAGGGGGATGATGAGGTAAATAAATGTAAAAAATCTGCTTACGTAATACTTGAACGGCCCCTTTACAATTTTTTCTAAATTTAGTACTTTTTTTAATTTTTGTTATATTGTAAAGCATCACAGCAAAAGACGAAGGCACTTTGCCGAAGCGAAAAAAAAGTTTTTCGTTATGTATTTGACATAAGCAATCGCTCATTAACATTGTTAAAAAAAGTTGTAATTCATGATTGTATACACAAATTTAGAATACACAACCAAACTTGTATGTGGTATATTCCAGCCAGCATTTTGTTGAATTTCGGATCATATTCAAGTCCTCTGTCTGATTAAAATAATAAAAAATGCGCTCATTTTCTAAACATAAATGATTCTTTTGTCGGAAGAATATGGTACCCTAGCCGCCACTCTTCTTGAAGACTCTTTTATTAGCCGCTATTTTGATCAGATTTTATTCATTTTCAATACATATTTCTAATCATTTACGAGTTTTTTGCGAGTCATATATAAGTCATCTCTATTATCATTTACGAGTCTTTTTTAGTCGTATTTCAAAAATATTTCTAATTTTAAATTTGACATGGAAATATCTAAAACAAATAATATTAATTTCATTTTAAAAATAATTGAAATATATATGTACCTACTTTTAATATTTGTTATAAGGAAACATTTTTCGGCGCTTGGCATTGTGCTAGTCCTCTCCCAGCAATAAGCAGAAACGAATTCATCAGAGGACACTTTTCAAATTGCTGATCTTATGAATTGTGCAGGTCCCTCTCCTCTTTTTTTTGCTATTATTTGTTTTTGAAAATATTTTTAATATAAATTAAAAGAAAATATATTATTTTTATATTTTAAATATATTTATTACAGGCACTATGTGCCTTTCTTTGAGCTGTTTTAAGACCAATTTCACAATTGGTAAATAGCTTACTTCTAACTTTGCCTACAGTCGCATCGCTGTCGACT
>JAWNNP010001905.1:0-12008 GCA_035044805.1 Leucophenga maculata
GATGTGGTTTCGTGGTAAGTGGCCTCGTCTCCAAGGTTCACGCCTGTTGACAAGCGTCTAGCCGCGATACGCATCAAGGCTAAATATTTTAATATTAACCTGATTTGTGCGCACGCCTCGGCGGAAGAGAAAGAAGAAGATGCTAAAGATGAGTTCTATGAGCGCTTGGAAAGTCTTTACGTCCCAAACACGATGCCAAAATCGGGTAGGAAGGAATCTTTGACCCAATAGTCGGAAAATATTGCCTTCAAGACGCCACCTCCAATAATGGAGAGACGATAATCGATTACGCCGGAGGACGGAACATGGTAGTAAGTAGCAGCAAATTTCAGCACCTTTACATCCACAACGAACGATACGTGGTTCCAACATTGACTCGGATCACTATCTTGTCGTAGACAAGGTACGCAATAGGCTCAGCGTAGTGCACGCCGCACGTCCCAACATGCAACGAAAGCTAGACGTCGGCCAGCCTCTGCGTCTTCTCAAAATATATAAGAGCAGTTAAAACATAGCATCCACTCCATAGATAGGGCTGCCAAGGAGGTCATTGGTTATACAAAATCTGTGACTCATTCTTAGTACGACGAGGAGTGTCACTATGCTACTGCAACGTGAGCTGTTAGAGAAACGAGAGGAGAAACGCCTTTTCAAACGCAAGAAAAAGGAGCAAGAAAAGCGGGAGTTTGAGGATGTTGAGAGGTTATATGACAGAAATGAAGCTCGAAAATTTAATCAAAAGGTCAAGCGTCTGACTAAAGGTTTTGAACCCGGAGTAATTTTCGGCAAGGATGGAAATGGAAATCTAGTTACGGATGAACAAGAATCACTGATATTATAGAGGGTCATTTTTCTAACCTACTCGCCTGAAGCGCACGATTCCGCCAATAGACACCGGAACCACCAGTTAATGACGGCACTATTGTAGAGCCACCGGACTATAACGAGGTCGATTACGTTATTAAAAAGCTGATAAATAACAAATCGGCAGGGTCTTTTGGGGTCCCAGCTAAGTTATTGAACACCGGCGGCGAAGAGTTGGTTAGCAGTATTGTATAACAGGCTGAAGCCATACACGGATTCACTGATGGGACGATATTCGTGTGGCTTTTGACCAAAGAGGTCGACCAGTGCCCAAATAATCACATTACGTCAAATCTTGAAAAAACATGTTCAAAGATTAAAAAACAGTCTAGGCTCATGGGTCTAGTGGTAAATGAGGACAAGACGAAGTACTTGGTGTCTTCTCGCACACCGTCATCACGTCTTGGACGGTCAGTGAAGATAAAGAATTTCCACTTCAGTGTTGTAGAAAACTTCGTCTATCTTGGATCCGAGTTAACCAGCAACAACAACGTCAGCCTGAAGATCAGGCAAAAATCACTTGCAAACAGATGCTCTTTTGGGCTGAGCAAGCAAATAAAAAGTTAGGCCCTCTCTCAAATGACGAAAATCAAAATCTACAAGACGCTGATACTCCCGATCCTAATATATGGCGCAGAGGCATGGACCGTGGTTAAGTCAGATGAAACAGCATTGGAAGTCTTTGAGAGGAAGATTCTCCGCACGATTTCTGGTCGGCGACGAGTTTAGGTCCCGTATGAACCGCAAGCTGTACGAGTTATTACGAGCTACTATATGGCGCAGAGGCATGGACCGTGGTTAAGTCAGATGAAACAGCATTGGAAGTCTTAGAGAGTGAAGTACGTAATTCTTTGTCGCGAGCTCAGCACAGACCGACTCTTCTTTATTGCACATTCTGTTTTAATACTATTGCTGCTGAGAACACACTCTCAGCAGCTCATCGTACAGTGGGCCTTAGCCTATCATATTACAATGATTTACTGCTACACTAATATAAATTAGTGCTACAGCTCGGCCGTCCTGACGATAAAGATCTCCTGATCCTGGCCATAGTGCTTCTTCTTTTTACTCTACTTTTACTTAAATTTTGACTGTGACTCGGCCGTCCTGACGTTGAGGAACGCCTGAGCCTCGTTGACATGCTTCTAGTTACAATTTTATTTGTGTTCTCTACATTTTGCGTACAATATTATTACTTATTTCTAGTTCTTTTGTCATTATTTTCTACATTTTCATTTGTTTTGTTGTCTTGATTACAATATTTTTTTTTTTTATTTTGACAATTTTTTCTTTTACTTTGTATACTAAAGCCTTGTCTCTTACTTGCTCCAAATTTCTTATTTTTTTTTTAAATTTATTTGCCTTTACATTTTCATAAAATTTTTTTTTTTTTCAACTACATTTTCTTTGGTAACTTCTCTAAAAGATTTTTTTTTTTCAGTGACATTTAATTTTTCTTCTAAATTACTTGTCTTTGCATTTTCATAAACATTTATTTTCTTTTCACATTTCTTGTCTTTGTTTTTTTTTTACTACTCTGTCTTTGACATTTTTGTTATTTATACTTTGTTGTGACTTTGTTATATTTTCTCTACCTTGATCTACTACTTCTAAAACTACCAGTTTCAATTTGCTCGCTTTTATAAAATCTCTACCTTCTCAATACTCTACATTTGTTAATAATTTTGCAAAACTTATATCAAAACTTATATACCAACCCACTGGTCCGGGGTCAGTGCATTTTTTGTCGCACGAACTGGAATTTCCACACTCTGGAACGCTCGTAACACCTGCATCGGTGAAACAAAACATTGAAGCTTAGCAATGTTTTTCAACTGGAAGTCTGATATTCCGTCGATTAAATAGTTCACCGACTCATCATCGTTCATTTTAATTTTTGCAGCCAGCATCATATTTTCGTTGTAATACATTATGAATTTTTCGCCTGCAACCCATTTGCGTCTCTCGAACTTTTTGCGAACCTCTACAAAGTTCTCTTTGGCTCCGAACATTAGTTTTAGTTGTTCCAACATGTTGTCTATGTTGCTTGTCAGAAGCAACATGTTTGACATAAACCATGCACTCGCACTGCCCACCAACGGCATGCAAAGTATTGCACGCATGTCGTCGTCGTGTTGTTTAATCGTAACAGCCACTCCCCTATGTCGCTCTCACCATTGTACTCTGGCACCAGCTCTTTGATCGTTGTCAACGGCATTGTTGCTTTGCTTTGCAGTTTTTTGTTCTCACTGCGCAATTCGGCGATTGTGTGTAATAATGCTTTCATTTCACTCGCACTTATTTGCATATTTTGATCGTTGTTTGTGGGTTTTCCTTTGGCTGCCGCTAGTGTCGTTGTTGTCTGCGTCGCAGTAAACCACCTTGTTGCTATGGCACGCTTCTTCGTAGTTTTGTAACTTCTTTTTTCTGTTTGCATTGTCCTCTACGTTGCTCACTACTTCGATGGAATTTTCCATTGCGTTGTCCTCCGCCTCCACGTTTGCCGCTTCTTCATTATGTTTCTCCACGTTTGCCGCCTGCGTTGTTTTGTTCCTCTACGTTGCTCACCACTTTGATGGAATTTTCCATTGCGTTGTCCTCCGCGTCTACGTTTGTCCTCCTTCTCACCTACATTTGCTGTCTCGTTGCTTTGCCCCTCTACGTCTGCCGCTACTCCTATACGTACTTGCACCATCCGAATTGTTTAAACGTTTTATTATTTCGCTTTTTGTTCCGCTCGACTTTTTTTTAAACTTTACGCACAATTCTTTTAATGTTTTCAATGTTAAATTGTTTAAATCTTTTCCAGACATTTATCTTTAACTTTATTATATATATGAATATATATATTTGTTGTATGGGCGTGATTCGACCGCTTCTGAACTGAAGTACGTATTTCTTTGTCGCGAGCTCAGCACAGACTGACTCTTCTTTATTGCACATTCTGTTTTAATACTATCGCTGCTGAGAACAAACTCTCAGCAGCTCATCGTGGGCCTTAGCCTATCATATTACAATGATTTACTGCTACACTAATATAAATTAATGCTACAAGAGGATGATTTTCCGCACGATTTTTGGTCCTATTAGAGTCGGCGACGAGGTCCCGTATGAACCGCAAGCTGTACGAGCTATTCGATGAGGTTGACATAGTCCAGCGCATAAAATTCCAGCGGCTGCAATAGGCTGGTCCCTCGTTCGAATGGATGAAAGACTTTAAGCACGCATGGCTTACATGGGGGGCCCAAACTTTATTGGAGAACGCTGAAATAGAGGACGAACGGGCACGCATTGGAATGACCAGGTATGGAGATATTTAAGTACTTGGCATTCAAAACAACTAGCGCCATCGCGCACAAGAATACAGAAGTTGGCGCGCCTGCCTAAATGCGACCATGACCGAAAGACGGTTTGTGGCCATTTAAGTATGCAAAATATTAATGAACTTGTCTCATAATTTTTTTTTTCAAATGTTTTTTTTATCATTTTTCCTCCCCAGTAGATCATAATATCTGTTATTATAAATACCACGCCATCCGATTTTATACAAATAAGCCTAGGGATAGTGTAGCTTTTATACACATATATATATATATATATATATATATGTCTATGTATATATATAAATATATCGTAAAAATTTTTAAAATTAATATTTCATAGAAAAAATATAAAAAAAAAGTTTGTTTGAATTTTTAACCCTTTATGTCCCCTTCGATTTTTTTTTTAAATACCCCAAAATGTTCCTTATTTCATCACCTTTCTTCTCCCCAAAGGGCATTTTGGGCCAACAATATTTGTATGAGTTACAAATCAAAAGCTAGCGCAGCGCTATATTCTATATATATATATGTAAGTTAACAATACCCTACCCATTTAGCTTTTATGGCCAATATAAACATTTAAATCTTTTGCGCAGTTGCGCCTGGCCACCAAGCCACTTAACACAATTGCGCTACATCTACGCACCACAAAGTGACATATATCATTGTCAAATAAGGCACCGAGCCTTGCGCTTGACCATTAAGCCACTTGAGTAAGACACTTGAGCTATTTGCGTCACAGCTGCGCACTTAGAAGCGACACATTTCTTTGTCACATAGAGCGCTAAGTCTTCGTTGCAAAGCAACTCGCTTACAATCCAAACTATGAAACATAAACATAAATAAGTTGTCGTCAGTTTATGTGTTCGCTGTGCCGCTCCTAGGCTTTGGAACACCCAAAATATAAAAATTGTAGTTGCTGGCGCAGACAGGTGGGGTGGGTCGTCAGTGCCTGTAAAGCACTCGCACGAAAAACAATAAATAAAACACGCGTTTATATATTAAAATAAATAATTGTAGCGCGCTCGCTTTTATTTAATACATCAGTGTATATAAAAAAAACGGGGTGAAATAAACTTGGCGCAAAATTCAAATCGAATATTTGTAGCACTAAGTGGTAGCGTACTCGTTTGCAGTAGTTTGATAACTGACTAACTCCTCTCTCCTCTCAGAGTTAGTGTTCGAGTAGATGAACAAGACGAGTAGCAAATTAGCGCGGTGTGGTAAAAAACGTTACACACCACAAATTCAAATTTGGCGCTAACATTACCGCCCGCCTTGCAGCATCCCTGCAAAATAAAAATATATTGCAGCACAAATCGAAATTTAGCTCATATAAAAAATGAACTGTATTGCTACCACTTTGCTGTCAGCGACGCCAAACACGCGGACCTTCCAGGCAGTGTCCAGTTTAACTTCTCGTTTGACCCGTGCCACAACATTCAAAACCGCACTGGGGCCACACCTCTACAGTGAAACCAACATACGATAACTGTGGTTTCCTGCTCGCAGGTGGGCATGCACGGGTCAAGCAGCGCTCGTTTGATAATTGAGCGCCCGTGAACATAAGCTTGATACTCGCAGTAGGTCTCAACGCAGTCCTACTGCGAATGATTAGTTCCGTCGGCGGGGATTGACGCCGAACCGACACTCTTCGATTGTTCTGTGATACCACAAGTGCACCAGACAGCCGAGGCCGCTTGTGCACCGGGGAACGATTTCGGTCGAGCGCGGTTTCGGCGTCCAGCTGGCCGCTTTCTTTGCCGACGTGCACCACGTCTCTCACTTGTTTGGGGGGAGCGGGAGCCCTGGGTACTTCAGCAGTAAGTAACCCAGCCTCCGGATCCAACTCAACCACCTCGTCTATCTCCAGAACTGGAGACAGCTCTCGACGCTCCTCCGGCGTACGATACTTGCGCGGAGGAGCTGACCGCGGTTAGGCTGTCTCCAAAGCTGGAGAGAGCGCTCGACGCTCCTCCGGCGTTCGATACTTGCGCGGAGGAGCTGACCGCGGTTTGGCTGTCTCCAAAGCTGGAGAGAGCGCTCGACGTCCCTCCGGCGTGCGATACTTGCGCGGAGGTGACGGAGGTACGCTCAGGGTGGGAATTGAGATCCTTCCCTTCATCCCAGTGGTGTTTTTCATTTTTTGGTTGAAGGTGACCTGGGTTCTGTAGATACAGGCGACCCAGGCGCAGCTTCTGCCACTGCAGACTCAACCTCCACTTCCTCATCTATCTCCAAAAAGGGAGATAGTTCTCTCTCACCGCCGCCTTTGGTCAAAACAGTAGACCGGCGTGGTGGAGAGGCTGAGGGTACTGTAGAGGCTGATGCTTTAACCCGCCTGATGGGGTTGTGGCCTCCGTGAAGCTGCTTGTCTCTCATGATCAAAAACTCCGGGCACTTTCGTGGGTGGTCGCCTTTGTGGTTGCTTCTCCATCTTCATAGATGCTGTAAAAAATCTCATTTTTTTGAAGCAAACAAAAAGTTAAAAATTGCTCGAGTAACGCATGTAGCTGGACAACAGGACGCGTCATCGCACCACGACCTGTTTTCACATCAGCTCGTCTGACTTTTTTGTCCCTACCTGCGTACGTTTGAAAAATTCGACAGACTCGACATTCATATGGGGGGAGATTTTTCTCGCGGTTTGCCACAATATGTCCGACCTCTGAATTCGGTTGTGGGAACTTCCATAAAAATCTCAAAAACAAAGAAGTTTTATAAGCTTTTTCAGAAACGTCTGAAAAGCCATTGAACACACATTTAACCATGGGGGAGAAATTCACACATCGAGAAATTTGGATATATTTTATCCGCACATCTTCCTCGAAAAAAGTTATCCAAGACTGCTGTGTAGATGCAGACAAACAGTCGTCCCAATTCGTCTTCTCCAACCAAATTTTTGGCAATAAAATTTTGGTGGAAACGACTATTGAGGCTAACCAGCCTGCCGGATCAAACAACCTAGCGACTGACAAGCAACAAATTGACAGCAAAAAATCGCTAGGAATCCCTGCTAATGCTTTTTCATGATTCGCAGTCCACTTTCGCATTGAAAACCTTGCGGGATTCAATGCTACCATCAGCTCAACACGTGAGCGAATAGCAGTGGCTACATCATGAGCACCAGCAAGTGCATCATGCACATACACCATCGAGCGCAGACTCTCTGCCGCTAGCGGATATTTATCCTGGATGTCATCTGCCAAACGACGTAAAGTCCGAATGGCCACGTAAGGGGCACAATTGACTCCGAATGTAACCGTAGTCAACGCGAAGTCTTCAATTTCAGCTTTATCAGACGAACCAAAACCAATTCTCTGTAAAGCCGAATCACTTTTCTCCACGAAAAAAGTAGGGGTGCTTTCCGGTTTTAAATATGTATAATGAGTTAAATGATGTCGCTCATTGACATCTAGGGGGGTTACCTTACAAGAGGGCTGCAAGGTCAAACACTCATTAACTTCCTCATCATAATTAATCTCTGAGATCCGGAAAAGCGCAGTCTCATTATGCATGAACTGCTTTAGCGCTACAGAGCGTGAAGCTCCAAGAGGCTGCTCACACTGATAGTTAGGGCGAACAGGAAGAGTGACCACATGTTTCTCGTCACTATCGCTTTGAGTGGTGTTGACGAAATTTCGTTCACAGAACTCGTCCTCAACACTCTGAAAAGCCCTACTGGGAATGGTCTCTAATTGCTGACCCAAGCTAAACTTTGTAAAACAGGATACAATAGAAATCGTATTGCACCTGGTGGGGGGAGAGAGTGGACCTGTAAGAATCCACCCAAAAACAGTTTGTTGAGCCAGCAATGAACCCAAAATATTTTGTTTTATACCCTCTCTCACGATTTGAGGGTAAATATCACTGCCTATCACGATGTCGACCTGATCGCTCTTGAAAAATTGAGGATCGGCCAGGGGGAAATCAAAACTGACATCTGACGGCAATGAAATATTCTTACTGGGTAAATTTCCAGTAAGTTTGGGTAAAACAAAATAACTCGTTTCCAATCTGAAACTTGGATCGAGTGAGGACTCCAGTATCAAACGACAAGACCTGTTAATACTAGCAGCTAGAGATGTATTTAACCCTGAAACATGTGCATGCACTCGTTCGCATCGCACACCTAGGCGCCTCTGAAGACGTTCCGAAATGAACGTACCTTCAGATCCCGAGTCTATCAGTGCTCGAGCAGAAACAACCATATTATTAAATTTTAATTGCACTATCGCAGTTCCCAAGAGCACACTCTTGGTTGAAAATGCAAAGCAAGATTGCAAACTATTGCTTCTCGTTGCTTGCGACGTACTTGCATGTCCATTGGAATTCGACTGAACTGCCGGAGAAGGGGGGTTAGAATTGAAAACATTGGCAGAAGTATTCCAATGGAGCAGCGTGTGGTGGGGTTTTGAGCACTTTGTACACTTATGTAAACTTTTGCATTTGTTCCTCATGTGACTGTGAGCCAAGCAATTAAAACAAAGTTGCTTCTCTCTCACTTTATCTGTCCTCTGCTTAGGACTGAGGGCTAAAAATTTCGGACACTTGATCAAATTGTGCTCCGAAGACTGGCACATATGACACTGATATGCTACTTTTGTTTGAAAAGTATTCAAACGCTTCGACTTGTTAAAATCTGTTGAAGGCTTATCAGAAACGGACTTCGAAGAGCTACGAAGATTTGAGACCGTTTCTAACGTTTGGAACCTGCTTGTTAAAAAGGTGTCCATGTCCTTCCACTTTGGAACCTCTCGTTTGTCTTCCAAAGACTGCTCCCATAGCGTCAGAGTATTATCTGGAAGACGGGTAGAGCACAGAAATATAAGTATAGCGTCCCAATTTTCAATGATGATACTGTTGGACTCTAAATTGGCAATTGCATTGTTGATTTCCCGCTGTAGCTTTTTAATGGCCGCGCCATTCTCAGAAGCTACAGGCTCTAAACCAAACAATGCCTTGAGCTGACTGTTTACCAACACTCGTTTATTTTCATATCGGTCAACCAGATTCTGCCACGCTAACTCAAACCCATCGTTGGTTAGCGGAGATCTGTTGACGATATCTCGAGCTTCATCACGAGTTTTTTGTTTTAGGTGATACAACTTCTCAACAGGTTGTAGTCTAGAGTTCGACTTATAGATGGCCGTGAACATATCACGAAAACTTGGCCATGTGCTATAATCACCGTAAAATAAGTCTGTGTCACATGGAGGTAAAGAAATATTATGTGACACATTTGGGGTATCTCTACTTCCACAATGCTCTGAAAGATGATCTGAAAATGAACAAGTCCTATCTACCATGGAACCACATGTCATATAGGCACTCAAACATATACTTTGCCTTGCCATGATAAGTTCTTTGTCCAAGCCCTCTGGTTTCTGACACATTAATTTGTCGTAAGAAACCTTGACCGCACGCCACAGACTCTTCAATTCATCCTTCAACAATTTTGTTGTGAAGGATGTTTGTTCCTCTGGGCACATTTCTTTACATTGTGCCGCGAAACGAAGAAGTTCGTCAGCACAATGATTGAATCTATTTTCGGCCATTTTTTTAAAAACTTAGTCAATTAATGAAACAAAAAAATGAGGTTGCAAAAGTCAAACAAAGAGAATTTGAACAAAAATTTAAATTAAATTTGTTCGAAAAGATTCTATTTTAAATAAAAAGTGCGTATAAATTATTATATTTAATGAACCGGCGCTGCGATAAATTATTTCGAAGAAGGGGGAAAAAACAATAAAACTTTTGTGAAATAATTATGCACAGCCCGAAAAACTATACACGCACAAAAAAATAGTAACTCGGAACTTTGATATAGACCCTTGCAATATTGATCGTATACCAAACACAATGCAAAAGCAAAAAACCAAAATATCAAAAAAAATTAAATTAAATTTGAAAAGACTCGATTTTGAATAAAATGTGCGTATAAAATATTATATTTATTGAACCGGCGTTGCGATAAATTATTTCGAAGAAGGGGGAAAAAACAGTGAAACTTATTTGAAATAATTATATGCAGCCCGAAAAACGATATATTTTGAAATATAATATAATCGCACGAAAAAACAAATAATATGGAACTTTGATATCGACCCTGGTACGTATTGGTCGTATACAGAAACAAAAGAAATTTTTGTTTAACTGTTCCTAACTTTTCTGTCTGTCCGTCCGTCCAAATAGCGCTAGCGACAGACTATGCGTGATGCGGGGTTACAACAAACAAACAAACAAACACAAAAAATATATAAATGCAAATCAAAAGCGCAACGGTGCTTATATGTATGTACATATATATATGTAGGTATTTATTAAAATGTATTTATTGTTGTAATTTTACCACTGCAGCATGCGCTTATACAGCTGCTTCTTCTTCTCTTTTGTCTGTGTCTCACTCTACACTCTAATCGAAAAGAGTGTGTGTATGTATAACTTTTTGAGTGCGCCAAAGAAAAGGCGAAGAATATTTGCACAACAACAATAATGCACATAAACACTCAAATGCCAACCGAAAACTTGCGGAACTGGCAAATCAAAAAATGCAAACGCACGCAGGGGGTTTAAAAAATCAAACAAAAATGCTATACGCACCTGATGTATGTACTCAAAAAGTAGGGTACAATTATTTATTTTAAAAAACGCTCTGTCTGCGTTATCCGGGTTCGAAGGACCAAAATGTTCGCTGTGCCGCTCCTAGGCTTTGGAACACCCAAAATATAAAAATTGTAGTTGCTGGCGCAGACAGGTGGGGTGGGTCGTCAGTGCCTGTAAAGCACTCGCACGAAAAACAATAAATAAAACACGCGTTTATATATTAAAATAAATAATTGTAGCGCGCTCGCTTTTATTTAATACATCAGTGTATATAAAAAAAAACGGGGTGAAATAAACTTGGCGCAAAATTCAAATCGAATATTAACAGCACAAAGTGGTAGCGTACTCGTTTGCAGTAGTTTGATAACTGACTAACTCCTCTCTCCTCTCAGAGTTAGTGTTCGAGTAGATGAACAAGACGAGTAGCAAATTAGCGCGGTGTGGTAAAAAACGTTACACACCACAAATTCAAATTTGGCGCTAACATTATGTTTACATAAAAGTATTTCACAAATTAGAACTTTTAGGCATTAGCCAATGTTAAAGCTCTCTCTCAGAGCATAATAATAACAATACTCACGAAAGCTCTTGTCCTCTTTCAAACAAGACCTTTCTTAGACTTAAGAAAGAATTGTAAAATAAGTTTTAAAAAGGAACTCAAAAAATAAAGAACGCCTGCGGGCTAATAATAAAAAAATAATAAAAGCCATAAAGGCATAAAATATTATTTTTTAGTTCCTAATAAGAAAAACATTAATTGGAGCCCAACGTGGGCACGCGTCGTAAAAAAAAAACTCTAATACAAAAAAACGAGTTTTTCGCGGAAAACACAAAATGTATTATTTTTTTGGTGCGGGATAAATGGAAAAATCCAATATCCCTTATAAAAAATTAAAATACTGTAATTATTGCGGAAGCAATAAACACAATGTGAACAAGTGCTCTGTATTTAAAAACTTATTAAACAAACAGAAACGCAAATAATTTTCTGAAAAAATAAATAAAAGCAATCATCACACAACCCAAGAAATCATAAAAATCACAAATAAAAGCTACAAAAACAATTTAAAGTGACTTCAAAAACAAAAATAAATGAATTTTATGACTTAAATTAAAAATTTTTTTACCTAAAATTCATTTTTAGGCAAAATTATTACCTTAAATTCCTGATTTAGGTAAAAAAAAATTTTTTAGGTAGTGATTCCTAAATTTTAG